>NMRA01000267.1:375622-469201 GCA_002633005.1 Phoronis australis
GGGGGGGGGGGGCTCAGATCCAATTTCAAGTGTCAAATTTGGAACGCGGCTTATTCGTAACGGAAGTATGGCTAAGTATAGGCTCTCCCGCGATATCCCAGGCGACCGGCAGTGGCGCTGCGCACTACGACTCCGTTTCCGTCGTCTGCTCCACTGTGCAATGAAGAAAATTTACTTCATTTTTTAAAGAAAATAGAACCTGAGTGACGATGAAAAAACAGAAGCTGCTGGTAAGATGTGAATTTTAATCGAAGCCTTAGTGAATCACTCAGAAACTCATAATTAAGTTTGTCAAACTGACTTTTAAGTCTTAAAACACGATTTCCTAAGCAACCCGTCATTATTGCCAACACAAAAAACGGATTTGGTCTTTTGGGCATTTGAAGAGTATTTTAAATACAACAAATTTGTTAAGAACCGATTGCACAAAACATAAAACGTGTAATAAGCATTACAAAAAGAAGTAGGTTTCGCGCGCAAACGCTATGGACCATAAACAAGTAGGTCTCTTAGTAGACGTTAGCAGATAAGTCGTGGTGGTGTAGTGCTAGCGCTCGTGCCCGCCGACCGCCAGGTCGTGAGTTGGAGTCTCTGGTAAGTCTTTTTGTTCCTGTTTGTTACGTTCTTCGTGTTTTTTTTCTTGGATAATACTTCAGGAATCAAGGAAAATGATTGATTTTTGGAGGAAAAAACAGAAAAATTTCGTTGGCGTGAGGGGGCAAATCTCCCCTCCCGACCACCCCCCTTCGGTGCTATGCGCATCAACAATCGTGGTTTGCGCAAATGCTTACAGCCGGACAAAATGTTGGCCCCCATTGTGATATCCTAGATCCGTCACTGACATTTAAAACTGTTTTCTTGGTAAGTTATCAACATAACGCGCACGTACATACACAACAGGTTGTGATTAGCCACGTAAACAGTCAGGGTGAAGTATTTATAAAATGCCGAAAGAACACAAAAGGAACTCACGAATTCGATGCGTATGGGATAAATACAAAACGTACATCGAGTGTCGTACACAAAATAAAATCCCACTCGACATTATTCCGTGCATACGCGGAATAATGTCTCGTGGGATATTATTTCATGTACGCCACGCTCGGTACGTTTTGTGTATTTATCCCATACGCGTTGAATCTGTCGAGGGAAATACTGCCATGTAATAAAGTTTTCCGCATTCACCTCCCGCACTACTTCAACAGTGACCTCTGACATGGAAAGTTCAAAAGGTAGGTCAATGTCGACTCGACGTCTTCAACCGGATCGATGATTAAACTTCCCGAATATAGTTTAAAGTAATACAGTTGCAGCAGTTTAACTAACACTCGACATGTAACCAGGCCCTAAACGTAAAATCTGGAACAAAACTGTTAATTATATGACAATTGTGTCTCAGTTTTCAATTGCTGAATTCTATATCGTCTGCAACTCAGGCGCCGATTCCTAGGAAACTACAAAATCAAATATTGTTATTTTTTTAACTATCTCCAGGAGATGTTACAAGTTCACTGCACAGTTGGCGTTGTTTTCATCTTTGGTACCTCTTTTCAAGAAGTAAATCGTTACTTTTAAAACTGTTTCTTTTACAAGAGAAAACTTGCAACCTAACGCGCAAGTACATACATATAGGATGAAATCGTCCATGTAAACAGTCTAGGTCAAGTATTTAAAAAATCTGCCGAAAAAATGTTTCGGTCTCGGTCGATATGCGGAATAATGTCTCGTGGGGTATTACTTCATGTACGCCACTCTAGGTACGTTTTGTGTATTTATGTTGCTGTCTATTTTTTCAATTGTTGAGATGTCGGCAAAGAAGATGTGCTGGATATTAATTTTGAGGTCTCTTGTGAAAGTCTGTCGATGATGAGCTGGCAAAGTTTCTGACTTTTCTTGCTGAGTTCCATACTACAGAACAGGTCACGGCACGAAAAAATGTGTAGAAGGGAAAACTCAGGCGGTTCGTAAACATGTTTGATTTATTGAAATAGTGAAAGAAAACTGGACGCAAGTAAAAACTACAGAACGCTATAACTATTATGACGAAAGGAAACTGGGAACAAACTGATTGGAAGAATATTGGAAACGTAAGAAAGAAAATCCTGGAAAACATAATGGTAACTCATACCGCACAGTGAACGTGAAACGTGAACCAGAAAGGAATGTTAACGCCATGACATGATCACCATTTATCTTAATCAGTGCGGAAGCCAAAAAAAGACACGTCACTAATTTGCAATTAACTGTTGCTGCATCCATAGGCAGTGCAAAAGCATCGTTACTTTTATACTGACCGGATACGCCATATCTTGGCATATTTGTTTAAATGCACTCACGGACGCTAGACGTCTCTACGGTCCATGAAACAACTAGGCCTATGTCCGCCAGTGGCCGGCATCCACACACTTTTTTCACTTGGTTCACCCTTTTGACCGCAATTCTCCACGCCTGTAATAACCTTAGGTCTTTTGGAAATTTGTGACCACCTGCCGAAGAGCACCGGGAAAAAGCAATAATATGGTTTAGCGCGACGACGTATTTTGATAATAATTCGGTCTTTTTACCAGCTTTTTTCATGCAGACAGTGACGCATGCTCAATTCAATCACCACTAGTACTGCAGCGACACCGCGTCGAATAGCCCCATTCTGTTTTTGTATTGGGTCAGCTACGGCTGCAAGAGCAAAACTGTCATTATGAGTCATTGCATTATAGTTGACTAATTTGCAAACAACTTACACGCTTTAAATGTATGCCTTTCAATACGTGAATACATAATTACGCATAAAAGTATCTTTAATTTCGCCAAAAATCTGAATGCAACCAATCATAAGTAAAATACAATATTTGTTTTCGTGTCTAGAGATATTTGTTGAACATGCGCTGTTTTGAATTTTGGTACAACCACGAATGTCATCGTCACGTCAATTATGTGCAAAACCCACACCCAAGGGTTTCGTAACGGATATTCTTCAATCACTATCCGCCTCGTCACGTGAACAATTGACCTATCGCAAACCCCGCCCCCTTGCGAAATGTCGACAAACAAAAAATAAATTTTACTCGGAAACGAGTTGCTTGTCGGGTAAAATGAAGACATGAAATCGCAGGTGTATCAAGAATGCTGCGTTGTGATTGCTCAGTTAAGCCGTCACTCAAACTCCTGGCGATATGTCAATAACACGGCAGCGTTACCAAAAACAACGCTAATTTTCGGAAGTATATAATGTGTGTGCCATCACGAAATTTAGTTGTACATCGTTTGACGTCCAGAAAAACAAGTTTGGTATCTTCCCCTTGAGTAATCTTCTTTACGGAAACAAGTCTTGTGGAAACAACGACGGTCCGACTTACGCGATGGAATCGCACAACAGCACTGTCTTACCCTGGTATCTGACAAATAACGTTCCGGAGGTTGTGTCTTATACGTTTTCTGTCATTGACTTGATCATTGCAGCAGTAACGCTTATAGGAAATGCTATCGTAGGTTGGCTGTTTTTTACCAATCATCAGGTTCGATCAGAAAACATCAGCATCTTTGTGGTTGCTTTGGCCCAAACGGACTTCGTTATTGGTTGTTCATTAGTTCTTAGCGCGTTCAGAGCTCATCTCGTGCCTCTTTATTGGCGGTCGCTACCAATCGAGGACATTTCAAGTCCAGCAGCGTGCAAAGTAATGATGTATCCCACACTTTATGGGTTCACAGCCACGAACTACATGTTAACAATGTTGGCTGTAGATCGGTTCATCTTCATCAAATTCCCGCTGCGGTATGAATTCCTGATGACCCGGCGCGTTTACGTAAACGTAGTCATGGGTGGTTTACTGCTTGCGTTAACGATACCTGCTATCTTGTTAGCTACAGCGTCAACAGACTTACCGGAACAGAGGTGCATTTTGGAAACCATAATTTCTAGCAAACCTGCTCTAGATATTTATTTGATTTTGACAGTATACATACCGATGGTACTAATAGTAACTTTTCACTCTTACGTTGCCATTATGGCCTACAAACAGCGCAACAAAATAAACTCGTCGGATGCTTCCCAGTCGCTGAAGGGTCAATTCAAGATAACGAAAGCCATACTGCACTTCGTGTTGTTCTTTATACTGTGCAACATACCAATCACCGTAGTTTCACGTATTGTGCGATTCCCGTCAGGCAACGAACCGGTGTGGTTTGTGATTTTAAGATTTTCTGTTGTTGACATATTGGTTTGCAATTCCATGTTAAATCCATTTTTCTACGCTTTTAAGATTGACGTGTTTGGTAAAGCATTTGCCAAATTTATGTCGTGCAAAAAGTAAACTGACTAGTATGATAACAGTGCATACAAAATATTTGAAAATCAGTGTAAGTATTCCTCGTAAAAACGTGTAACCAGTCTGAGTCATGTTGGAAAATCTACTTTTGTCATATTACTACCGTGGTATCGTGTTATCAAAGCTCAAATCAACATTTGCTCGCAAAGACGTCCCTTATACCGACAATTATGGTATCGAATGTTTTCTGGAAATTTGGTCCCCGTTATGAATCCAAAATTTAACCCCCCAATGAAAGGCGATTAGACGGACATTAAGGTTTAACTCTCACCGGTAGGCAGTCATTTCACCGTCATGAATGATCAAAAACACCGGACCATCATACAGACGCGATGCTCTCGCAACACCAAAAGCAGAGGTAGGAAGAGGCAGTGATTTCATGTTGTTATCAATGGTGTTATAATGATAATCCGTAAGGAGATTTCAAGCATTGACTGGAGAAGGATTCATGAAAAGTCAAACCTTAAGTAAAATCTTTTGTCCCTTTTGATAATGTCTGTATAGAGTGTTACCAGATTTTGCAAATTGGACACTAGCATTTAGCTGATATATTGTTTTTGAAAGGACGGTGAAATAGTTTGTTTTATTTATTACATGGTCAGTGACGATGATCATGGTGATCCATTACTTTGCAGTGACGAGTTATTTTCTTTCAAGAACATTACAACAGCATTTCAACATTGGTGAAGTTGCTCTAACATACGGTTGCTCCAAGTACAAAAGTATATCATCGACATGAAACACGATTACGAGACTAACTGAGCTCCAAAAATTGTGAGGATCATTGACCTGAAACTTGTCTGATTAAAAATTGCAGTACCTCCAACTTTCTCGCCGGAGAACACTTCTTAATCATATATCGTAAAACTATTTAAGTCTTAACTTTGACCGAAATAACAATGCCGTCATTCCTTCACATGTCACGTTGCGCTTGTTTGAACAACGCTGTTGACGTGATGCCAACAATCAAATTTGAGAATGAAACGGAGCCCTGAACGTGATCAGTGAGAAAGGCTGGTGATTACTGCTCGTTATTGCAAAGGATTGTCGAATATTTTTTCGAGTGAAACAGTACCTTTTTGATGTTTTAAAAAAGAAACCACCTGAAAATATTCATATTGTGGAAAATGGGCAATGTTCAGTAGTGGAAACTTATATTAAAAATAGTGCAAATGAAACCACTTTTTTCAACGCTCTCAGATTTGGAATACTTATTTGAATGAGCATCTTTGCCCATCTTTTTCTTTCCTTGCCCTACATTTTCTCTATTACCCAATCATCCTCTGACGTTACGTATCTACTTATTAGCACGCCCAGAGTCTCTTATTGACGTGGCAATGGCGTTTGAGTTGTTTTTACTGTTGTTAAAATCCCGTAGTAACGTTATTTTGTTACTTTGTTTCAACTATTATCCGTAGGACTATGCCAACAATATTTTATGCTATCGTTGTTGTTGTTGTTATTACAACGTCGTAGGATGTTGTGCCGGTACAACTTTGAATGATCTTCATAACAATTTCTTGCCATATTTAGACCAATGTCAGTGTTCATTTACTGTGGTAGTCACTATTATTGTTGTTATTACATCGTTGTATTACCATTATTTTGAATTGTTTATTATAACAGTGTCGTGCTCTGTTTCGAACCATTGTAATTATTCAAATACATCACCATCAATCAGCGTTCGAAATACACGCTGGCCCGATGGCCTGGGGCCAGTGGATTTGAGGCTGGTATCATGTAAAATTTCTTACCCGTACATGTATTTTTTACCACAAGTACCCTGTTGCGCACGTGCGATTTTGAGGGTCACTTATTTCATGCCTAAGTCGTAAAATACATGGCCTCGTGAAATATCTTACCTGTCGAAGACGGAAAGCACACTGTAAAATTAGTTTAAAATAGAAGTTTACTAGATGTGTGATTATGTAACGAATTTGGTTTATTGTGATTGTTATGTTAGACATTGATCAATGAATTATAATTGATCAACTTCAAATCAGTCACCATCCGTTAGGCTTGCGCACATGCTACAGTGTCAGCGGGTTTTGGTCATGTTGGTTTGTGTTATTGTACTTTGTAAATTGTGTTATTAGTTATTACTTATGTTTAAACCTATCATCTCCCCCCACCCACCCACTCTCTCTCTCTCTCTCTCTCTCTCTCTCTCTCTCTCTATCTATCTATCTCTCCCTCTCTCTCTCTTTCTCTCTCTCTCTCTCTCGCTCGCTCTATTTGCGGGGAGGAATCCCGTAGCTAGGTAGGAAAAATACTTCTTATTCGAAGAACTTGCGTGTTCGATCTAAGACGGGAAATTAATGGCCTTGGTATCTTTCGCAAAACTTAAGAATTTATTATTCTATTTTTAAAACGTTTTCGGTTAAACTGCATGCATACTTTACTTCATTTTGCTCTTGTTGTGGTTGATTGCGATTGTAATGTAAAATAAAAGGATATTTCGTTTTCACAGTTATTTTGCGTGAAAGACGTTTCCTGCTCAAAAATTGTTAACTTAACGGCGAAAGAGCTGATAACGTCAAAACTGAAAATGATTTAACTCTACCCGAAATGTGATTTTACTCTGGCTGGCACCGTAGACCCCTAAATTAGTGATATTGCATCGATTCTGGTTCAAGATTCAATGTTACCCTCATGTCTTTCAAGGAATTATGCAGTGCACTTGCCACTTTATACATGCGCGCACCCCGCCTAAAATATAGGGGTGCTCGAATTTTTCATTATGTGGACCTTTTGCTGAAAAATACTGGAACTAAGAAAAAATATAAAAACATTGTCTTACATTTATCCCCACGAATTGTGAATTCGCGCCGAATTCCTGTGGACTTTTGGCTCGTTTTCTCGGACTTTTTGTTTTTCTGAGGAGGACTTTTTGTTTGTTCACTTCGCCAAGGGGGGTTGGGGCTACTTCGAGCCTACCGAGCCCCCCTGGGTGCGAGCATGTTATACAGACCTGTAAAGATGACTGGTTTTTTAGTCCAAGAATTCTTTGCAGGCCCATAAACGAAATAAACCTTACCTAAAAATGTTGCGTGGATTTCTTAATGTTGAAGAATTGTTACCCCCTCTCAATTTTCTGTGTTGATTCACGGGTTGATACAATAAAGAATCCTAATCAAAGTTTTCATTACCTATATGATTCTTGGTTAGCAGTGAAACATGCTCATACTAGTTCTCATTTATTGAAAAATCAGAAAATGTTTTAGTACAAAGTCAAATCGAAATCGCTTTCAATGTCGACACTTTCAAAATAACATCAACAACACTTGGTATAAAACATGATTACAATCTCCATTAAAAGTCTAGATCAAGAAAAACAGGTGTTGTACAACTGGATAAAACATGAGAGCCAAAAACCTAGCATAAATGGAGTCACAACGGTAAGTTATCAACATTTTTATACAAAGTCAAAGCAAAATCGCTTTCAATGAGTTGAACTCGAAAACCGATGTTCTTTGACTGTGAGAAGCAAAAAGCTAGCATGTCTGGGACCACTAATGAAATTCGCCCAAATTTTACTACATACTTGAACCAAAGTCGCTTTCAAAATCAAGTCTTGGTAAATAACATATTCATAATGCCTAAGGAAAGCCTTGGAGACAAAAACAGAAGTTCTTTAACTTGATTAATTATAAGAGCCAGAAAGCTAGCATAACTGAGGCCGCAACTGAAGTCTCAAATATACTGATACAAAATCGCTTCTGGGAGTCTATATGATTGTACAAAACATTTTCTTAATGTCTACTGAGAATTTACACTCCATAAATAGATGTTATTTTACTTGATTAACTACAAGAGCCAAAAAACTAGCATTTCTCGGTACCGATTTGAAAACATCAGAAGCGTGTGTGTCATGACCGTGAACAACACAGCAACGCAGCTGCAAATGAAGAAAATAAGACGTTAAACAGTGTACAAAAAAACCAAAGAAATCAGCACAGTATGTTGCCAAGAATTTCCGATAATGGGACAAATTCCCACTACACTTTAAAGAGGCAAGCGAAAGCTCGTGAATAGAAGTGATGCTTCTGGCAAGCAAAGTATTACCATATGACTGCAGTCATGCATGTTAGTAGTGACAACCAGGCTCATCTTGCAGGCTTCATTACTGCCAAACTGATGAATCATCCGTCATCATCAAACATTTCATTTCAACTGCACTGTCAGTTGTCTTTTACCTAACCTAGGCTTTATTTAAGGACATAAATTAATTATTAACAGCGTAAATTAAAGTTAATTTACTCTACAACTAATAAATTTACGATGTAAAAAGTTAATTTACGCGACAAAGAATAATTTACGCCATTGAAAGATTTGTGCCGCAAAGAATTAACTCACGCCTGTAACAAGAATTAATTTACGCATGTAATTCACCACAGTTTCAATTTATGGTTGTTTTTTCATATTTTGTATTTTGGTCTTTGCCTATTACAAATCTGCAAAAATGTGGGGTCACTGAATTAGTTTTATCCGTTACAGTCGTCCTAAGTAAAGGCACCTCTGGCAAAAAAGGACATTTAAATTGGTTACGAACGAGTCACCTCTAATTATATTAATGATTAAAATTATTCTGCACAGGAATTAATTTCGTTACACGAAGTCTGTTTTATGTTTTGACGACTCTATTTCTATATTCTGGTTTATTGATTTCCTGACATCGTAGTAGAAGTAAACGATTTTTGCCTTCTACACAAAAACTTTCAACGTTAGTTTTGTTCTTCGATTAAGCTTCAATTTCATGCCAATCGTGCATCCTGTGAAAGCAAAAAACAAGGGGTCACCGACTTCGTTTTTGAGCTATCAAATAGCTTCACATAAGAATGCGTAATTTCACCTTCTTAAAAGCCCCATGCATTTCACTTGATGGTGACTATGTTACGTTTTTTTGAATTCGAAATAAGTTTACTGGCAATTAGTCAATAAGAGGTTACTTATTTAATGAATTTAAAATTGCCGTTTGAATATAAGTCACGTGTAATACCTACATTTGTGTTTGCCAATTGCTTAGTATGACGTCATTGTAAACTTTGATGTCGTGCGCTATTAATAAACAATAAAATAACAAAAACTCAAGTCAGAACCATCATAATCAAATTATATAATCTTCTTTTTGAAACAAAAATCACATTCAAATATATAGAAGTTAGACAATGTCGTAAAACAACGACCACTTTATGGTTTTTGTGGCAAACTGTGTCAAACCCCCTTTAAGCCCGTGAACTCTTGAAAAAAGCGTCTTGATTTTTAACAACCAAGCTCTCAAGAAAAGTCCAGATACTTTTGTACCTTATATAATACAGAAACAAATTTGCAAGTGTTGTTTGGACAAAAATGTTTGCGAAAAATACGACCATCTGTGAAAAATAACGCTTTTTGAGAAAACAAAATAACGTGCTTACCCTTAGATATTCAATAATTGATAGCAAAGGTATCCTATTACCTTACGATCAGGTCGTGGGTGCCGGAAAGAATGCTGCTTGCCTGCATCGTCTAGCCTGTAGTGACACCAGCACTCGCGAATTGCAGTAGCCAACTGCAGTTAAGAGGCTTCCAGGTGCACTAACTGCACGTGGATATCAGTACAAAAGAACTGGCAAATGGTTGATGCAACCTTGGCAGCCATTGGTTAGCTTTACAACAAAGAAAGAAAATGGCGGACTGTGAACGATTTTTAGCCTCGTCATACATGTGGCGTTCCTGCTGTAGTGTTTAATAGCCAAGTGCTTGACACATCTGGCCGACTTAAAGGTGTGTTATTCATACTGTGTAAATAAAAGAAAACAACGTAAACAAAAGTCAGCGACAGTAGCAAAATGCGCACCGAAAAGGCACCAACAACAACTTTCCGATTGAACATATCCCAATTAGGCACCGATTTGTCCGTAAACCAGACCACAAACCATATTCTTCTTTACACTTCCTGTCCGCCAGTTATGCCAGTTTGTTTACTGTAAAGCGTTATCTCTTGAGAATTCCACCAGCCAATCAGAAACGCCGGCGAGGAAAATTAAATGATACTTGCGTGTTCTCTACCCCCCCTAGCGGACACATAGGCAACCAGTGGGACAACACATGAGGCAAGATTACGGCAGCTCAAGGAAGCCTAGCGACATGATTCATCACTAGAAAGTTATGGGCTAAAGTATACGCCACGACTCAACTACTGATCAAGTGCAACGAAATGTACACGATAAAGGTTCAACCGGACTTAGTATCGCCTGTGTAAAGAGCAACCAAGGTGATGCGATAAAAGAGTTACGGAAGTCCTTGAAAAGGCATACCCATGAGTCTGGTCGAGGAGTACACACGATCGTATTACCAACGTCTTCTATTTGCCGAGAACGCTATGAGTCGCAGTGACCAAGTTCTGCATATTTTGAAACTTAAACCGGAAGACGATCCCAAAAGACTGAGTGCTTAAGATTCCGTTGGGAGAAATGCCCCTCATGGAGGTGTCTTTGAAGAGGATACTTTAGCAGTTAACTTGATTGGCCCTTTAACTTCAATGACAGACAAGGAAGACATGTATGTCCCCGCAGTGAAAGACTTCGATTCCAGCCTCCCATTCAGTAACACTAGGACCTCGCTAAAAACCAAGAATTTGCGAGATTACGTGACTGGCTAGTTTTTATCCATCTAGGTCGTAGCGTAGGTCCTAGCGTAGGTCCTAGCGTTACTGAATGCACGCCAGGTAGCTTAAGATGATGGCACTACCGGAAGTAAAGGTAGTCTGCGTGGCTGAAGACTTTTTAGAAGTCTTCAGTAACAATGGGTTCCCACGGGAGATCCTGAGTGACTGTGGAACACCATTTACAATGTAACAGATGAAGGAAGTCTACAGAGAAGGCTATGTCGAAAATGTGTTAGGAAAAAACATGAGACTGAGATCGATACCCGTCAGGAAGTGGAGTACAGGATTTTCACATATTACTTTTCGGCAGGATCCTGTGCAGATCGTGAAAGAGTCATAATCGTTGTACTCAAAATCGAACCTTAATTTATTTTTGACATTTTATGTTCTATTTTTGTGCGAACGCAAGGTATGTTCTATAATTCTCTGCAAAATTACATTATGGTTTGCGTGAACTATTGTCCAGTAGTTTGCACTTAATGGCCCCATCATTAAAACTATAAGTTTGAATCTGAGCTCGAAATTTCGAGTTTCTATCTCTAGCTTGAATGTAGAGGTCATCCAGTGCAAATGGAGAGCCGTTCACCTAATTCTAAATATACTCTAACACAGAATAATAGACACTTATCATGAGTTCGTACAAAAATAAAATGGAAAATGTCAAATGTAATTTCGACATCAATTTCGTATGCACAGATTACACCTCGGACCCTAAACTTGGATAGCAGTGACGAGGTAGTTGGCTAAAACTAATTAGGTAGGCCTAATATCTTATTTTGTTTCCAATTAATCACGTCTGTTGCATAAGTAAGTTCAGTCTGCTAACAACCTGTACCCTGTCACTGTTGATTCACTGGAGTTTTGCTTTGTATTTGAAGTGACTTGAACGGGTGTGATTCTTTATTTGTCTTCCTGTCTACTGTCCAATTATAATTCCACTCTAGAATTCAACTTGCATACACGGTACAAAATCGACCTCATTCGTTTTCGAAACGCTTACTGAGCATTAGCCAGCCAGCTACCTGTAGAAAGACTATATATTTAGTAAAGAGCTTTGCACCAAAGGTAACCGAGCATTAAAAGTATCCTTATACAAATTATCAGGAAACTTTGTAAATACACATATTTGTACATCATCTTTCATCCAGGTGAAGTACTTGATCCACGACATTATAACCAAAACTTCTAGGAAAACTCGATCTAATTTTGAAAAGCAGTCTGGAGTTGTTATCCAGGAACATCAGCAGAGTGAAAAATTTTGCGGGAATCAGTCTCCATTCCCCTGTAGTGGGTGTCAGAAAAAATTACGGTGTTTGTCCTGAATTTTTTATCTAGAATTTTGCATTTGTAAATGTAACCTTTCAAATTTTCGGGTTAATGCATTAATGAAATAACAATTATGTTATTACAGAATCGACAACTTGCTAATTCTATTCGCAGTTTGAAAAAAAGACCTTCATGGGAGGTGCATTTATAGGTGTTTATGTTATATGATTCACCAGAAATTGCAAAAGCCTGAATGTAATTAGGATGCTCGAAACTCTAGATTTGCAACTAAGCAGAGTTAGTCTAGGATTTCGAGCAAATGAGCTTTCTCATATGTACATCCTTGATTACAACAAACCGGAACCGGGTGTTTGTTGATAGTGAATGTGAACATAATCCGGTGCAGAGGTATGTTTTGGATGTAAAGCTACCTATTCTGGGAAGTCACTGTTGTCAAAGTAATTATAGGTACTGGGGACAAGGGTTCTGTTTCATAAAAATGACTTAAAACGTAAGACCGAAATTTTTGGTATCACGCTCCCACGTTGCTGTTACGATCAACGTGTCACTTTGGCTCTGACCTGCTGTGCTATGTTTTATGTTCAAAAGGCCGATACTGTACATTTTTAAGTAGTAGCAACCAGTCACCTACTTTATTAGGCATTTTTGTGACACCCTCACTGACTATAATCACTCTTGTTGTGTTTTTCAGTGTCTTGGTTGTCATGTATGAAATGATTTCATAGCAAATGATTACACCGTTTCATCTTACGTACTTTTGATCTCGCAATCTTTTTAAGAATGCGACCAATTTTTTGCTCAGCGTCAACGTTTAGACACGAAAGTGCAAATTGTTGGAGACCACAGGAAGAATAGATGCTACTGGGAGAAGAATATATATCTGATGGAAGATTCTCTGAATTTCGAAAAAAATGCCATCATGGATAAACAAATTCATGATTTTAACAGTGTGAACCGTGATGCGACATTACTTAACGCCTCTCTTTAAAATTGAAATGAAGACATGAGTGGATGAAAATCTAATCATGTTAATCACTAGATAGAGACCAGCATCTGATAAGTTAGCTCTACATATTCCCAAATCACAATTCCAAATGCATTTAATTTAAAATGTCTTGTTTTCACACTGGAAGACAACAACGGTGTTTTGAATCAAAATATGAATGCCGTAAGTCAATGCTGTCAACGAAACTAGGATTCACCCCTTTTTTAAGAAGATACTGAAATCTTGTTACTAATATTTTTAGAATATTACCAAGCAATCATGAGTACATTACAGTCGAGAAATAGTTTGTAGACATTATATCAGTTACTTGAAATTTTGTGCATTTTCTCAAATAATTTGCACTTTTGCTCAAGCGAGATTTAATTATTTTTCCAAAATAGTTGTGTGGAGTGTCTGCTGAGACAATTTCTATAATTCCATACATTTCACAGATCCTATGCATTTCCACAATAGGTTTATCAAATAAGCTTATACGTGTAATTTAAACCATTGACATCTCCAATCCCACTCAAACGCTTTCTTGAAGAGACAATTAATTCTGAACCTGCCTCTTACAATGTTTTGTTGTTAATGTGTGAAAACTAAAATATCTAGGCGGAATGTTGTTTTCCAGAGCCAGGTTGAGCTTCTGAAATCGTTCTTATTTCTTCCGTCCAATTTTTGAAAATGTTGCACTAATTCAAGCCTCATCCAACAGTGTTTGTTATGTTTTTGTAATAAAAAGAAGCAGAAACGAATAAAAGAAATGTAAAATATATTGACAGGAACTAAGAATGACGTCACAAAAGGGTTTTAATAGGTCTGGAAATTCATCTCAGATAATTTTGCTGAAACTCTACATCACTTTTCTTGTCTTCAAAACAAACAACACCAACTTTGTCATTTTGGCTGTCATCACGCAAAATGGAATTCCTACAGAGTGCAGTGACATCAATCTTTAGTTGTCGAACTGCCGTTCGGCCAACAATATTCAAATCTTGTTTGCTTACTACTAATTCAATGTTTGCTGTATGCTGCAAATCGGACTGTAATGTTGCGTTTGTACTGAAAATTCCCTGAACTGGTAATGGTTTTTCATTTCCGCGAAATACTGATTGTGTGATGGAGATAAAACAGGTTTTCTACGTTTAAACCAAATCTTCTCCGAAATGAAATTGTCCGGTGATCCAGTATCTACGTCAAATGTCTGTTTTTTGCCGCATATGTGAACAACAATCTGAATTGGATATCGATCCGAAATGTGATTAACTTTCTGTTCTGGCCTTGCTAAAATACTGCTTACTTTATCCCTAGCCTTTCTTTTGCTTAGACATACAGCATCTATACGATCTTTCTTGTGACAGAAACGGCATTCAGTCTCTTTAAAACGACAATCCATTGCCGCGTGGTCTTTTTTCCACAACGGGGACATGCTCTCTTTGGAAAATGCCTAAACTTTTGTATTTTGCCCTGCCTGCTTTCTTCCCTCCTTTTCTTTTGTAACTTAAGCACCGGATCTCCGTAAACCGTTTCTTTTGCAATTTTGGACGCCTCTTCAATTTCTGTTGCTCTTTCTATGGTTTTCTTAAAAGATAATTCGTCATCTTTTATTTTGAAAAGGGCTTTTAGGACAGCCTCATTATTAATTGAACAAATAAATCTAATTCTCATAGCTTCGTCCTGAGGATCCTTTATTGTTGGAAAATCGCATTTTGCAGCGTCTTGTCGAATACACAGGCGCTTGGGTTTATGGCAAATGACGTCACTCAATAATATATATAAGAAAACATAAAGGTTGGACACTCGAAATCTGTTTGCTCAGAATTTTCTACTCAAATATGCATGGAACTCCACGAAACTAGCATCGGACAACTCTTAGAATACCTTCTTTCATTTGATCTCTTCAAATTGCCTTCGAGTGGTGATTTGGCGACAAAAATGCCAAAAGAATGCCAAAATCACAAATTCAAGGACCTGATTCCGTGATGTCATGGCAGACGGTCTTCGCACATCCGGGTTTTGACCGACGCTCCCGAGCTAAATCCGAAAGTCTAATTTCGCGCGGCTTTCGCCGTCAATCCATCGACTACTTGATCATGAGAAGCAGAGAGCACTTTATTGCCAAATAAATGTAATTACTCACATATTTGTGTCAAATATAAATTATCCTGATACAGTATTGATATGCGAAGTTTTTTGTGTACTGTGATTTCTTATGAAGGTTTTACTTTTGGCCAAAACCATTGAGTTAACTCGTCGGCCACGCGCATTGTAATACTTGCACGGGCTGCGTTTCCTGGCCGAGTGTGTGTTGTGCTTCAATCAAAAAAGTGCGTGATGTCAAGATGAGAAACAAGATACGCCAGTTTATGCAATAAAATTCTAAGTTAAGGGCTAAAATGAGCCGTCAGTGGAATAAAGTTACAAATAATCATTAAAATACTAACTTTAACATTCTCAATTAGTTGAGTTTTGGATTAGAGTTATTGAATTTGAAATATAGGTTGCTTGCTCAAACTTGAAGTTTCACCTACGTCAGGCGTACAAGTTGAAGCACAACAGAAATCCGCCATGTTTACTATTTCAGGTCCTTGAATTCAGAGTTTTGAGATTGTTTTGGAAATTCCATCGCCAATTCACCACTCACGAAGACAGTTAATGGGATCTAGGAAAGATAAGGCTTCGAAGGTTTATGCAACACCAGACTGAGGGAGGTGCACGCAGATTTTATTTGGATTTTGGACGGTTGAAGTTGGGAGCCTCGGCTTTGCAAAGTTTAAGTGTCCAACCTTTATGTCTTCTTATATATATATATATATCTATATATTGTGACGTCATTTGCGATAAACCCAAGCGCCTGTGGTCGAATACGAGCTGCTAGCTCCTGTATCGTCTCACCTGGCTGTCTTTTTGCGTTAGACCAAAATTTGAATCGCTCCCGGACTACAAAATACTTCGAATCGAATTGATTCTACATCAGTGTTGTAATTTCATTGATTGTCAGGTGATTGATATACTTGGGAGGTGTCTGCTGCTCTGCCAAAGTTGCAAGCAACTTATAAACTGTAGACGTCTGATTCGTCAAGAAAGTTTGTGAAAGTTTCTCCTTAGGTATGGAGTGTGCCCCTGCAAATGTTTGGGATCTGGACCAATAATCCTTCCAGAGTTCCAGTGAACTGTCGAACGCACCAAAAGTTGGCGAAGATGTCGTTGGTTGGTGCATCAGCCTTCTAGTTATCATCTCAGCAAAACGCTTAGGATTCTCTTGCTGTTGCTTGATTTGTTGTTGTAATAACGAAATAATGCCAGCCAACTCACCCATCTTTTTATATCCTGCCAACTGTGCCAAAATCTGTTATGTTTTTGTAATAGAAAGAAGCAGAAACGTATAAAAGAAATATAAAATATTGACAGGAATTAAGAATGACATCACAAAAGGATGACGTCATAGAAAACTATTACATCACAACAATGTTGTCCGCTAATGTTGTTAGAGTAGTTCTTTTGCCGCCTTTGTACAGTACACCGAGTGGAATAAGTGCCACTGTCCAAACACGATTAAACAACCTGATCACTAAAGACTATACTCAAGGGCACAAAATTTACAAAAATCTCAAGCAATTTCATCGGATTCTGCTGATTTTCCGGTTTTCATTCGTTCCAAGATAACAACGCATTTAGCAGTCCCCCCGGTACGAGTGTCTTACGTTACTACTACTGTGCCCCCTAAAGACAGATTTCGGAAGTAAAATCAGTAAGATTATTTCTAAGGTAAAAATCGTAGCCTAAGCGCATAACACTTTTGAGGGGTTCAGGTCTAGTGACCATTTTTTGTAACTAACCAAGGGTTTGCCCCTAAACAGCAGAGCCAGTGTATTTATGACGTATGAGAAGTAGTATTATACCACAATATTAGAGTCAAATGGCAAATACAACCGTGTAATAACCCATTTAGTTAACTCACTAGTGAGATAACATTTTGGCGGGAAACCGAGGCCGGTGTCGAACCTGGGCCTAAAGAGTTTGAGTCGCCGACTTTACCACTACACCATTCAGCGGCTGACGTCATCGAACGTAAAAATAGAATACTTAAATGAGCACGCCCACCAATCGCATGTTCAGCAAAGGGCATTGTACCGACATCTACATGTATACGCTGTGAAAAATAAGACGCATAATTTCCATAAAACGATATTTCAGTGCAGTGAAATTTTTCTCTCGTGTTCCCTGACTTGTAAATCACCTATCTCCAATTTGAATGCGGGTATCGTGCCTTCGTGATCTTTTGACTGGAGCATTATACTCAGTCAGTCCTAGTGGTAACCTACTTTAGCAGACGATATTTTCCCGGTCGAAGCTTAGCCTGATAAAATGTGTAGTAAGCTATAATAGTTACTAAACCTTAATTTATAGATTCACTTGATTTCTATTTTGTTTAAATTTTCAATTGGTTTTGAGTAAAAGCATTATTTGACAAAAATAGTGCCGGCTTTTCTTAAAAGGTCACGATCTCCGACCCCGGGCCTCTGACATAGAAAGTAGCAACAAAGCCGGGACGAGACGAGAAAGTTAGATCGATTCATTGCGATGTTTCTCGTTCAGTATGTGGTATAAATAGATTATTACATGTTCTCAGTCGTTATCCCCCTTATCTAGAGCCATCGTGGATTTTGTAGAATTATCACCCTCGGGGCTAACGCACCCCGGCGATAATTCTCCAAAATCCTCTCGGGCTCTAGATAACGGGGGATAACGACTTCGCCATGTAATAATCTATATTTATGTAAATCAACTAGTGGAGGTTGTCTCCCAATATAAATATCTTAGGATATTTTTACACCAAGACTAATTTGCGACTAAAACTCTGGGACGACAAGGTAGCAAAACTGCTATCTTTAAACAGGTGCACGGAATTACCATTGAGGCTATCAACTGTTTGATGATAAAATTGCTGGTCTAACTATACGCTACGGTGCGGAAATCTGGGGATTTAAAGAATGTATATGTCAGATTCTATAAAATTGATTTTGGAGTTGAAAACTCTTGCTCAAACACAGCGGTATTTGGCGAATTTGAAATTCATCCGCTTGAAGCAAAGTACACATGTGTAAATATTGGCTAAAGTTGTTGAAAATACCACCTACTAGATACATTAAAGTGGCCTGTGACATGTTAGAGAATTTACGTCACAACAGAAGTGATACTTGGGTATCTCTTGTTAGACAATTGCAATCAAAATACGGCTTTGATGACCATAGACCATGGGCGGCGCAGCACTGAAAAAAGAGGAGGAGCTATAGCCCCCAGCCCCTTATGGTGCGGCGCCCATGGTCTATTAGCAAATGTGCCTTTTTAATTTTTGTTTATTGAACTTTGGGCCTGAGGCCTTTAATACAGTCAGAGATTTCGGAAGTAAAACCAGTAAGATTATTCCTAGGGTGAAAACCATGCACCAAACGCGTAACGCTTTTAACGTGTTCAGGTCTAGTGACTATTTTTCGTAACTAACCTAGTTTCTGGTCACTGCCTGCCTGGGTTTGCCTCAAATAGCAGAGTCAGCGCATGTATGACGCGAGGGAGGGACGAAAGTGATGATGACCAGAAATGGGGACGCGATAGGGAGAAATATGGAATTTGAAACCATGAAGAGCAAGCTTTTGGTCAAATTAATTCCCCCATAATACTATTTGTCTTCTTACGAGCTTGAGTAAGTAGGTGCGACCTGCAAAAATCATCTTACCCGTGTAATTGTCTCTCTGGGCTGGGATGAATACTAAACTTCAAAACTATCCGCTGGATAAGTTTGATTGTTTCGTGACGTCACATGGCCGGCGCACCACATGGGGGGGGCTGTAGCCCCCACTTTTTTCAGTGCTACGCCGCACATGGTCTATAGGCGGTGTACCAAATGGGGGCTTTTCTCATTGCAGCGCCGCCCGGGCGTCAGAGCATAGGGAAACATTGCGAGGTCTTTGTTGCTATGCAGCGTATAACTTTTATGCAACTGAGCTAAATATATGATAAAAGCTACACTTTTAACAGTTGCTTCAGTCGGGAAACGGGGAATAACAGCTTTTCTTGTAGGTTTTCTGTTGAGGATGCCAGCTATTAGATCACAAAATTTTTGTCATATCCTACAATGTCACCAAAATATTTATATAGCGTGAAGTACGAAACCTTCCCTATTTTGAAGACTCTATCTTAACTTGTAAAAGCATGTTGAAATGTTTATTTTTCAACCACCTGTGAGCTATTTTCATTTGTTTCCGGTTAAATGATTTTTTAAAAGAGATGCCGCAAACGAACAGTTACTGACAATGAGTGTGGCTTTCGCATATTGGATTTCCTGGTGTAACGTACAATGAAAATATAATTAGGCAAATTCATCGATGGTCCAAATATACACATCTTCCAATTGTGTCGGAGGGCACAAGATCAAGGCAGTGTATGGTAACACCATAAGCCCTCACTATTGGACAGTTCGTATTCAATGAATTATCTCGATCGCTTTTTGTTGTTTTTGAATGACAGTGTACGAACAGTTATTAAAATTTGAGTGACACACGCATCTCTGCAGAATATGTTACCTCCGGTACTGAGATGAACGAACTGGTGTACCTAGCGCGATATTGCCGTCACCAATAAGATGTAGCTCATTGGTCGTCAGTTGACTGCACTTTCACCTTCCCGCTGCGCACGGTGTTTTCGTAGTCTCGGCTAGTTCCACTGTTCGCCGACACGAACAAAATTCGTTTCCGCCCGACGGCAACCCACGAGGCCCGACGGCACCGGTGAAATTTAGAATTTCGTGTCCGTCACCAGGGGCGGATCCAGGATTTTGAGTTGGGGGGGGGGCAGGGCACAGGAATAACCAGAATTTCGCCACATGCGCGCACTCAGCCTGAAATGTAGGACCTTATTACTAAAGAAAGGTAAACAGGGTTTTTTCAAGGCCTATGCGTTGTGCATTCACCCCCCGAGCCCCCCTCTGGGTACACGAATATGCTAGTCAGCAATTTGCACCCCGATCTGCCAAATGGTATCTGGGAGAATTTTAGGGGGGCATGGCCGAATGGCCCCCCGTAAATCCGCCACTGGTCACAGCCTCAGTATTGTGTACTCAGACAGCTACGCCTGTGTGCCCAAGAAAGTTTCATACCTGTAGCCATCACCACACTTAAGGAGGCGAAAAAATCCCATTTTCAATTCGACACTATCTGACACGAACTTGTGCCCTACGCCTCATTGAGCCCGTCTTCGGGTCGACGTCCTCCATTATCTTCACTATGATGAAGTTTCCGCTTTTGTAAAAGGAAGGAGAAGAAAAGAAGAAGAAAATGACGATGACAATGAAGAAGTCTTGTGTATTTCTAACAATTTTAGTATTGCACAGGATCATGTTCAATAAATCTTCCATTGTCTTGGTGAGTACAAACTTATAGTACGGAGCAAGCAAAGACGTTGACTAACTTCATTGGTCGCCGCCATTGTTGTGTCATGGACTGTGGCGAAACCTAGCGGGTGTGTGAGCCGACGAAGTACTCGAGGCGTCGACTACCATGGCCGATTAATATTTTAATTTGTCAAATTCAAAATGGTGGAGCGTTTTTGTTTAAAATATTGAGAACAAAAATATGAGCAATGTAATGGAAAAATACAAATAGGCAAAATATAGAGTAAATCGGGCAAAAGTAAATAAATTTTGAGACAAACATCATAAACAAGGGGGTGACTCAGTAATCAGAGGTGAGCAGGTGAAAGTTGGTAATCGGAGGGTGTGAAGGTACAGAACCTGTAAGATTTTGTCGAGGGGGGAAAGGTCAGGGAAGTAATAAACATAGCATAGATCTGCTGAAAAAGAGGTAGGAGCAAAAACGAGGAGTGGGGCGCCCCTCAACCAAAAAGTTGGTGGCGGAGATAGATTTCTGCTCCGAATATTCTAAGTGCTAATATCAATTAATTAACGAGTAATTTTTAAAAGTTTCAACACACAAACTTTGTTTAAGAATAAAATTGAAAAGTTAACGAACTCTCCTCCCCCCCAACCACCAAATGTTTCCTGCGCCAATGTCCAAAAACTGCACACTTACGCCATCAAAAGACGGGTACAGATCCTTGTTTCGAAAATTCGAACGTTACGAAATTCTACATTCAAGTAGGGTGCCCGTACCCAGTTACATTAAACAGTTCTAAATACCGACCCATTAGGGGCATATCCAAGAATTTTTAAAGTGGTTGCAACGGATCAAAAACTTTTAAGAGGGGCTGTCCAAGTAAACAATTTGAAAATTCTAGATTTGATATCACTAAAATCAAGGGAAAATGGGTTGTCCGGACCCCTTTGACCGCCCCTAGATCCGTCTGTGCTCAACTGAGTTTCCCAAATCTTTTGCGCATTTGTTTCGTTCTTTACCCACAGTTGTTATATTTTTCTATCATTTTATCTTTATTATGACCTGACCTCTATTGACTTATGACGTTTTCTAACAATACAACCTGTATTTCTAAAAACTGAGCCATTAATTCAGTCAATCTACTTAGGGACTTAGTCCTTAAATTAGGGACGTTGCAAGAAAAGATCCCTACTTATTTTCAGTAATATTGAGAACTCAAAATAGAAAACTAACAAATACGCAGTAGATTTAGGGAACATAGTGGTGTCGCTATTTGGGCCTGTTTCTTGCAACCCGGCACTGTACCAGTAGCATCCGTGCGTGATGGTACCTGAAATGGGTAACAAATTGAGAAGGAATGGGGTAGGGAGTTGAAAATCAGAAAGAGATGAAATTCTTGCCTACACTCCAGTAAACCTGCCTTGTATGCCCTCATAAAACAGTCAACATGCCTATTGAATACACAGTCAATTTGAGGTATTTTTACGATGCTTTGCAGATCTCGTAAACCATTCACATTTTTTTAATATTAAATCAACTATCAGCAGTTAATTAAAGTAGTAGGTTGAAAGCTATTTAGTTGTTGGTAATATGTATACACATGTGTTGACTGTAACTAAACCACGTTTCTTTTTATTTCATCTAGCAAATTCGTCTATAATTCGTTTAAAAACGCTCCCACTTCCCCATAAAATTTTGAGAACACAACATTTTCAACTTCGGCTATCTTCGGAAAATACGTCACACCAGGGAAGTGACCAGATCATTGCCCAGTCTGTTCATAGTGTCCATTGCTGTGTGCCAATAGAAGTACTTTTTCCAACTTAGACGAAGTTTTACATTAAACTGGAGTAAAATAATTTGAAGAAGAATGCCGGACCGTTGTGTAGTTGGAGTCTGTGACAAAACGCCACGGGCTGGAGTATCTATGCACAAGTTTCCACCGATCCAAGACTGCGTCGCAAGTGGGAAGACTTTGTGAAATCCTCGAGTGGAGCGTCGCCGTATTCGGTAATATATAGCGAACATTTTTCTATGGATTGCTTTGAGGACGACAGCGTGCAATACGAGTATAGTTGTAAACCAAGATATGTGAACTGTACATCCCGACGCTTTGCGGAAGGTAGTAGGCCTTAGCAGTGCCGAGTTATGGATGTGTTTAGACAGTAACCACAGTCTCTAGCTTGCTCACTAGAGGCAGTGTAGCTCTTATGAGCACTTCTTACGCCGGAAGCTTTTCGTCGAATTATGCCTCACACCGACTAAACATCAAAGCCACGTTGTTATAAATACTTTACAGGGGCGGATCCAGGATTTTGAGTTGACGGGGGGGGGGGGAGGTCACAGGAATAACCAGAATTTCGCGTCATGCGCGCTCCCAGCCTAAAATGTAGGAATGAAGGAGGTCACGAATGTTTGGGTTTGTGGACATTATTACAAAACAAACAAACAAACAAAAAAACAAACTGGTGTTTTCAGGGCCTATGCATTGTGCATTCACCCCCCGAACCTATGGTGGGCCGTTGAGGGGAAAGTGTCGCCGTAAAATTACGCTCGTAATTACGAGCGTAATTTAAATTGCAGGAATGTCGCCGTAAAATTACGCTCGTAATTACGAGCGTAATTTGAATTGCTGGAGTGTCGCCGTAAAATTACGCTCGTAAATTAAATGGTGAAAATTTTCGCCGTAAAATTACGCTCGTAATTACGAGCGTAAATTAATAANCGTAAATAACGGCGTAAATAACGGCGTATTGTACATAATTACGCTCGTATTTTTCCGGCGACACTTTCCCCCCAACGGCCCATGATACGAACCCCCCTGGGTGCGCGCATATGCTAGTCAGCAATTAGCACCCTGAACTGCCAAGTGGAATCTGGGAAATTTCAGGGGGGGCATGACCCCCTTGGCCCCCAATAAATCTGCTTCTGCTTTATGCGCATAGAAGGACACCTTAGGAGGCCGTTAATTTCTTCCAACTCGAGCAAATACTAATTTTACCAAACTTTCTTCGAGCAGTCCTTCGTTCAGTTCCAAAAATCGGAAACTGGGCATTTTTACTCTGCGCACGCCAGGGGATATGACGTCATACTACCTGCCGCGATTATATTGGCCACGTCAGGCTGATGATGTAGTATAATAAATTTTATTCATAGCCAAAACGTATAAAACAGAAAGAAGAAAATAACAGACTGGTGGCGTTAAAAAGACACTGGGAAAGTACTTGATTAACTGTATCTAGTGCATGTAGCTAACGAGCAATGTTTTTCACTGCGACAGGAACTGCGTCCAAATTTCTGAGAATATAAACTGTTCCTCTTATGACCTGTTTGGCTCTATTCAGCGAGGCTTTCATTTTCAAACATTTTTGAGCCTTTAGGTACTGAAATAGAACTTTTCTATTCACAACCATGTCCTTGGGGTAAGTTTCACTCACATAGAAGTCTGTGCCCAAACAGTCTCTCTCTGCTTGGAGAAAGCGAACTTTGTTACCATGGGCTTTGGTTTCGCCTTTTCCTTGACTCGGCCCAACCTGTGCACTGCTCAAAACATAAATCATCCGCTTTAAGCCCTAACTTTTTCTTAATAATGTGAACAACATCCTCACAGAATTCTACTTCTTTTTCTTGCAGCCTGAAAAAAAGCAAATTGCTGAGTCTTAGTGGTTCTCAATGTTTGTACACTTTTCTTTCATTTCTCGGTTGGATTTTTGGCACTCTAACAACCACTAGTCAATGAGCTCTCCATTTTTCTTGGACCGCTCATTACACTGTAACTTCATCGGCCGTGTTTTGTTGATAAAAGTAGGCGGTCAAACGACCACGTTTTTTGGGAGACACCGATTAACTTTTTACGAGATTTTGGTTTAGAGAATGCAAGGTTGTCACCCGGGTTTGAGTATTTGTTGTACCTGAATCAAAAATCGATACACTTTGATGTATCACATGCAAAAATTTGACTTAATTTGAATTTCATCTATCTCATTCGCAACAGTAGGGTCGTGCAACTGTAAATTGGACGTCATCATGTATTTGGATATTTCGATCTCGGGTGAACGACGAAACTGTTTCGTCGATTTATTTCATAGTGGGGCCTTTCAGGACATGGATATTTCGTTCTGTTGCTTTGTGGTATGAAGATGTAATTTTTCATGACCACACAAATGAATATCACAGAAAAAACTATAATCGAGAGCCAACGTCTTTTTCATTACCCAAAACCTCTTTGATGAAATTAATTGAGTTTTCTCAAAATAAATTGCAACAATATTAATTCTTGATAGCTAATTGTTTGATTTCAAAATTGTATTGTGAGCATGAACATGGGCGGCGCAGCACCTAAAAAAGCGGGGGCTATAGCCCCCCAGTCCCCATTTGGTGTACCGCCCATGAAATCAAGTACATAACTGCTAAAACAAGTTGATATGAACCTAAGTAGTAAGACAGGCTGGTGAGTATTGCGGCACGAGATTACCAGAGGGACTCTCCTAGTATATGAAGTGAATGTGATAGGGGGTCGGAATGCGGATCCAGAGTTCGGGTAGGTGGGCTACCGAAAGCTGAAGGGAAGAAAACTAACGCAAACGAGGCTGGCATCAAGGCTGGTTATCATCAATCATGATTATATCCCGGATCTTTTCCTCGTTCAACATGCTACTATCTCGTTTTAGGCTTACGATTTCTTGGGCCTTTAACGGTACTTGTGTATTTTGATGGCATATTTTCAACACTTAATGAACCAAATAATCCAACAAAAATATTTTTTGTGAAATAAATAATGAGTGCCGGTACAGGTAGGTGGTCCTCAGAATTAAAAGTCTCTCTCCTTAACATCTGTATAGATTGAGAGTAGGAAAAAAATTCGCATGGGTGCGTTCGTGTGATAAGGGACCCACGTGGTTTGGCTGAATGCGAACATTTCTATGGGAATTTCACTTGCGACACCTATTGAATTTCGAGTTCCCCATTAAGTTCTTTTCTGATAATATGTGAACTCGTTAAATGTCTCGCAGCTTTCTTGGTCACGGTTCATGCAAATGGACATGCAAATGAAGTCAATGTCTCCACCTTGCTGTCAAAGGGTTAGGGCGAACATGTCGAAAAGACCCAGACTGACATTTCGCAGACTGTAGTAGTTATCTATTGAACACTCCGCATGTGTACTAAACATGATGTAAACCTTTATTGACGCAATGTGCTAAGCCCCACCTTTGCCCCATGAACCTGTATTCATATGTTATGTTCGCATGCGGGAGAACGAGGTAACACCACTTTTGCGAAAACCATCGAGTTGATTTTTGACCACATTCGGGTGATTAGTCAGGTAAGGCAGACGTATTTGGTGATGCTCTTCTGTTTTCTTGGTTTTGAGGCTAAATTTTGCTATTAGGTTAACTTACATGTATTATCCATCAACTCTATATCTTGCAAGACAATTGCGTTCGCTGGATATAGTAAATCTTTTGGTTCTTGACTTTACAACGAACTCTGCGTTTACATGCATTGCTCCTTTAGTCCAGGACCACAAATTCAATTCATATTTTAAAATAACATGTTGAACCTAATTACAAACATGCATTGGAATATACAATTACAGACTCGTTCATGGGCGAGTTGTTTTTTTTGAAAAATTTGGGCATTTTACCTGCAATCTTTAACTTTATCCCAAGAACGCAAAAACTGTGTTGCTTGAATCACAGGCACATTTAAGTAGCTCTCTACAATATAACATTGTAGAGAGCTACTTAAAGGTGCCTGTGCTTGAATAAAAAACTGCTGAACATCAGGAAGTAGCTCTGCGTAAACGACTGACATGTATGGTACATTAGTTTTAATGCCGTTGTTACCAGCTTTCAATCACTGCGGTAAACCTGCACGCTAACGCTTGTCTTTTATAATTAGTGTAGATGTCTTCGTCTGTAGGCCAGTACTCGAAAACGTCACCACTGAAAATGTGGAAATTGGAAATTGCTTGCGTCTTGCTGTTGACGAACTGCGCGCTTGGGTACTCCGTCGACCAAAGTACAACTCTTCCCTGGACGGACGAATTAGTCCCCACTCCTGAACCAGAAGAGACTCTTGTGGATGGAGACGAAAACTACGGCTTTGAAGGAAAACTACACTCTGACGATGTGCACGGCGACGAAACGCTGCAGTTACGACTGGAAGAACAAGAATTGACTGAACAAGACGAATTTGTGGTCGCAGATGAAAGTGGCGAAAGAACAGAGGTGGACGCACGTGCAACGAAAATCTGTAAGTGAATCTACATAGAATAACAAGTTAACAGATTGCCTTGATGACGTAACAGAACGTTTTCAGCTGGAAAAAATAAAATGTAGCATGCGAGTCTGCCTATAATGGCCAACTGAAGAACTGGGACTGGTTAAATTTTTTTGTTTTATATTCCAAACTACCGTTCTTTTTGGAGGGAGGAGGTAGCGAATTGTAACCACTGGCACCTTTAATCAGCCCTCAACTATACACTAAAAAAAGAGAAAGGTATACAACTGTTATCCAATATGGCCGCCTGTCTGGCTCTTCCGGAATAACTACAAACATGCCAAATCTGAGTGTAATTTAACTCCAACATTTTATCTGCGAGAGCAACACATTCACTAGTTGCAGCATTTGTTGATATCGAAACGAGTAATTACCAGGAACATTACCTTTATACTTCTCAACGAGCACGCTGATGTTGGTGAAGAAAAATTGGTCAACATTTCAAGGTGCCTTCCAATTGTTTTCCGTTCGTCCAAATCATTATGCTTGTAGAGTAATTATTGTTCACTTTGTTTGTATTGTTGCTGGTTTTAGTTGATGTAAAGGTTCTGAAGATGTTGCTAGCATGCGCATTAGCTGATGCCGAATGGCACATTTCTCGCTCTACGCTTTGGCGTGAATGTTGCCGATTGAACTAGGAAAATCTAGAGGTATTGATGGTATTTATTGGTTTCAATGTCAACAAATGCTGCAACTAGTGAACGTGTTGCTGTCGCAGATAAAATGTTTGGGTTAAATAATTACTCTCAGATTTGACAGGCTTGGAGTTATTCCAGAATTGCCCGCCAGGCCATATTGGATAACAGTTGTATACCTTTCTCTTTATTTAGTGAATACTTGAGGGCTGATTTAAGTGCCTGTGATTGTAACGTGGATATATACACGTTAGTTATGTGAAAGACGATACACATGAGAATTGTTGGATTTACCTACATTTTATCTCAGTTCAAAGTTAAATGTACTTGTAGTTCTAAATAAAGTCTTATACTTAAAGGTTTTTGGCTCTGTGTAGAACTTAATGAATCAAAACGCAGACTTCAACTACCAAACCATAGCGTCAAAGTTTACAACAATTACACGTAGTTGTGGAGTTATTTTGAAATGGTTGTCAAATCAACGCCGTTATCGAATGCATTACTGTCTGGAGCGTGACACAACTGATTGGTCATGGCAATTAGAAAAACTATCAGGTGCCACTGAAATGACCCATGGTCCTGCGCAACGCAAAACATAGTATACTCTACTTTTAGGTGGTTGTACCTACTGGACCAATTGGCTGGATCGTGATGACTCAACTGGTACTGGTGATTGGGAGACCTTGTCGGCATTCGTGAGTTCTTGAAAGCCTTCATGATTAAGAAAGCTCAATTTGTAAAGCGACATGAATGTCTTATAAATTTTCAATATTTTGGGCCCATGGCCACAAGTACAAATGTCCTCAATTTTGCTTACGCACTTTTGACAAGGCCACATACACCGCCGTCTTGGAAAAACCTTTGTTTTTTGGGACGCGCTTTCGGTTTTACCTCTTTGTGGAGGCTAGGTTGCGTTTCTAACTTTAAAACAATATACGAGATGCTACATAAAAGTTCCGGTAATTTGGATATTGTGAGCAAACTCGATTAATTGAGAAGTTCATGGCCTGACAGTTTAAAGTGCCACCTTTCCCAAATTTATGTGTCCGTATATGTGCGTGCTTGCGTCCGTACATGTGAAAGAAACACTGGGATCATTATTTACGTGCCAAGGAAGGCTATTTTATAAAGGCCAGTGAAAGAAAACTAGTTCGACAAAATTTTGTTGATTCCCAAAGTACAGGAATTTTTGTGTGTCTCCTATACTATGAACTGGGTGGAGTTTAACTGTTTGCTTGCACGGCTCGATCCCTCACGTCAGTTGAAGGACGAGTTCCGCTCTTTTGACGTAACTTTATCAGTGCTGTATGAAGCTAGTTAAAAGCAACTGAGTAGGCCAGATGTCTAACCTACGTTACTCAGTTACTCGTTCTTGGTGAAACATGGGTTACTGCATTTCACACTGAAGAATATCTCTGAAAATGTTTATCTAAATAAAATCCATGTTAAAAAATTTTAGATGAAAATGTCCTCGGTTTTTCGCAGTTCGTAGCATTAAAGGATCTAATTTACTCTTCGCTTAGGAAAATGTTATCATTCTGATAAAATATTAATAAGCATTTAATATTTATTGAAAACCGCATAACGTGAATAACTTTGCACCTCAATTTCTCGACGTGGTCCCATGCCATTATGAAAAGTTACACTGCAAATTGTCAGGTTACTCCCAAAAAGCCAATCTGCGAAGCAAAGCGTCCTCTTGCGATTATGTGCAGAGCTAGATATCTACCCAATGGCCGATACACGTATTTCAACCAAGACACAGACTTCAGTACCCTTCCAACTCCTCTAAAGGACATCAAGATGAGAGTGAAATGCAACCCGGAATGGGGACTTCTGTGCTTGAACAAAGATCAGAAAACAGCGATTGGATGTCGTCATTTTGACTTCCAAGTTCGCTTCAGGTGCCCTCATTGTAAGTAGGCCTATATTAAATTTAACTTGTTAAATGCATTTATCGTCAGTATCTCAGACATTTTTCGCTTGATTTTTATATCAACCCTTAGGGTTCATTTTACATTTCTCAGTGTATTTATATCCTCCGGGTTCTACTTTTGTATTCATACACCTCTCTACTCGACACCTGATTGGTCACTCACATTTCGTTTGTTCAGTGTAGTGTGGTCTAGTTCAGTCGGACACCTAGCTACCTCGTTGTCCAGAAGACCATTACATTTTTCCTCAGTTTTGTCTGCGTTCCCCTGGCAAAATGAATAGTGTATAACGTTCGTAACGGGCTTTCAATGACATTTGGTGATCACGTGGGACCCTCACTCCACCAACGCAGCCCAGTGCTGGTGAACGAACAATTATTGTCCTGAAACATTATGATAAAAATACGACTTCTTCTTTATTGACACCAGCTAGCGAACATAGTTTCTCATCTCATGGGCATTGGAGGAGTCTAGATGAAAGATATCGCAACCAGACTGCCTCGGCAAACAAAGCATGGTCCTCATGACCTGCAAATCAATTGAGCATTTTTGCCCTTTTTATTGCTCATAAAGCCAACGTTACAAAATCTGCTATGGACAAGCATATTCACGTAAGTGCCAACCAAGGATCAGCATCTCTGATTATGTGACGGACACGTCTCTTTGGCAAGAACTTTCATTCGCATTTCCTGTCAATATCGCATTTTGGTGTCTAAAAACACCTATTGTCCCCAGGGATTGTCAATACCTGTAACATTAAAGCCAATAATTCAAATTTCACTTTATTTCAATTGAACAAATCAATCTTGTAACAACAAAATCATTCACGTTAGGATTTACTGCCAATAACACTTTTTGACATAAACATGCTAGCATGCACTACAATAATCCCATGCAAATCCATGTACATTTACACTGGTAGGCTACTGTTAGTAGTGTAGTCTGGGTTGAGTTAAATTGCTGTCGCCCTGCGAGTAAAATCTCGTCAAAATAGCGCGGCTCTCATTGAAAATACATGACACCATCTTGCGTAATCTCACGAAGTCCTTCTTTTCTAACGAGGTCCAAGCGTTACAGAACTGTAACCTTGTCTTCATTGGAATCAAAAGGTACAAAATTATTGTTACAGGTAACTGTCTAACTTGCGAGCAAATCTGGAGAGACCGGGACAACCCGTCCGGTACTGGAGACCACGAGACACGGGAGATTCACCCGGTAATAAATCATAATGGCAATCTAGTGGACAAGCCTGCGACGCATGTACTAGTTCTTGTCAGCCGCTCCCTCTATTGTCACCTGTAGCCAATTGGTTTTGCAAGATTCTTCTTTTGATGTTTCGATGTTTATTGTTTAATAATAAATCACGAATTTCCACGAAATCAGATGGAAGCGGGTTTCCGTTGCGATGAACTTGGCACGCGACAGGCTCTAAATTCTTTGGCATGACGTTTTTTTCGCTCCCGTGGTTGTCCTCTCTACCCACAGAATGTAAACAAGTACCATTTTGCATGGGGACTCTACAATGGGATTGAGTAAATGTAGTGTTTGTGGGTTGTGAGCAGGAATGCAATCATTCAGTTTTGCGTTCTAATCTAAGGACCCGGCTACTGGCTCTTGAAGTCAATTCAAGTACATACTTTGCCCAGTTGTTGTTCCCGGAACCAACATTTCTCCATTTGGTTTGGTCACCTTACTTTCGTTTGATGATGTCCCTTATTGAACTTACACTTCAGCAACGATTTGTCAGTTCATCCCGAATATAACAAAACTCTGCTTAAGATAAAATACGAGAACAATGCTGTCCAATTCAAAGGTTAGTCTTTTTATTTTTAACATCGTGGAAAGCGGGGTTGCGTTGAGTAATATTGTTTGACTTTGGTAGGCTGTGTAATCTCCAGAACAAAGTACTTTGAAGCAACTCATTGCAGGCACAAGTGTGCGAGGGGAACACACCACTCTCTGCGACGTGCACGGTGAAGTCTATCTGGTCTGGCGTCGGAAGTTTACCTCAAGTGTTCGACCAGTGGACCGCTGCCAGCAAAGCGCCTGACAAACTTAACGTGCCGTGTACTTACCGCAAAGGATTGCAGTGTCTTAGAAGCCAGAACAAAGGAACGTGCAGGGACTACCAGATTAAATATTGTTGTTTCAGTGGCCGTAAGTTTTTGTAGTTAATTCTCTGTGTATGTGACTGCAATGCCAAATAACACAACCTGAAGCACTTCGGGATATGGGTCACCTGGCATGAAATTGGTGGACACAAAACCTACTGAAGCGAAGGCTCAGGTTGAACACTGGGACTAATACGAACAACTTGGTTATTCTCAAGACGACTTGCATTATTCATTATTTCCAGTTGTATAGAATTATCGGTTCTAGATTACCCCGATTAATATACACCACTAGCAAAAATTCAAAATTGGAAATAAAACAGGCTGCCACACTAAAAAAAAATTATTAAAGTGTACACAACGTGACTCTAGTACCTCAAAATTTTATTATTATATCTTACTTGATTTCAGTGCCTTTAGTGCACAGTTCATAAAGAAACACGTAAAAATTGAAAAAATAATAATTATGTACAACGTCATGGGTTGAACCCAAGTTGTTCGCCATACTGTTCGGATCAGATACAAAGTGTATAGAGTGAAGAGAAAGCAAAGTACATTTAGCTTCGAGAAGGTTCGTAGAGGGATCAAAAGATGTGTTTCCGGAGGCTGCAGCAACAGCAGCCAGGCGGAGAACGTCTCGGTGTTCCGAAGGACACCAAAGTTGGACAGAAGTGGCATCGCTTCGTGCGCCGAACGAGAGTGTGGGACGTCATCGTGGACCAAGCGATTCGGTCCGGGGCCACTCTGTGTTCTGCCCACTTTGAGAACTCGTGTTTCGACTCCAGTCACAGGAGACGTTACGATGAAGGCCTGGTTCAATAAAGGACAATATTTATCCGCAGAAACATCAGCTCTTAATTCAGGATCGTCTGTGATGACTGGGTTGACTCGCTGAGCCCGAGGCCGCTTCTCTCGCGGGAGGATCCAGTTCGAAAGGCTCAAAGTAGAAAAGTACGCAGCCGGAAGCACATTAAACTTGTTCTCGCTTTCGTGCAACCCCATTTCCTCATCCTGGCCACCATTCCCGTACGTTTCTTCATAGTATTTGTTCAGTTTTTGCTCATAATCGTAGTCGCTTTCAAATTCCCTGCTCTCCGCAATTGTTCAATGCTAGTCGCTGATCTCTTGTGTTCAACCCATGACGTCACATGGCGGGAAATGTGAAAATTGGCAAAATTGAAAGAAAAATCAAAATTTCGAGCTAATTACACAAAATAAACATGGGTTTAGCTAAATTTTACGCAGGATGATAACGTTTTTCCAAGCCCAGCTCTTGTCGAAACCCTTTCAAAGCGGTAAGCAATTTAAATCGAAATTTTGCTGCTTTGACGTAAAACCGGTTTGTAACCAATGCTGTTGTCAATTTTCAGAGAAATATTGGACAAGCTGGCTGGACCGTGACGACCCAAGTGGTACTGGTGACTGGGAGACTGCTCGCGATTTCAGGGTAAGACATAACAGAATCCTATACGGTACGAGTCTTGGGTTTATGACATGGACAAAACCTCTTGGAAGTTCCAAGAAGTTATGCCATGCCATAAACTCGAGACGAATGTAGGATTTGTTTTCTCAATGAACCGACCCCCAAGGGTGCGCACATGAAGTGTAAGACGGGTTCTTGGCTTCTATCTGGAAAATTGGAGTAGTTCTCGATTGTTACGGCAACCGGCTAAGGTGGAAAGTATTTTTTGAGGCCCAAAAATTGCGACTCTCGGGGTATGGCCCACAAAATTCATCTTTATTTTTTAACTTTTGGATTATTTCCTTTGACAAACGTATAATCAAATCAAAGAAAGAGTATCCATTCAATGATACGTGAATCAACATTAGACAAAAAAGTTGTGTGCCTAGTATGTGCACGCCTCAGTGGTGTCGTTTGATTGAGGACGAGTACCTTTTCGTCTGCGTTTTTAGGTACTTTGAATTAAGTACATGATTTCTCCTTGGCTGGTCTTTGTTTGTATCCCAACAAACAGAAGTTTACAAAATTTTTGACTTGTTTTGACGTATCATTGTTAAGACTACAGTCAAGTGTTTATTACGCTACAGATAAGAGGCAAAAATTGCTGAAAACTGATTCAAATGAAACTGTAAAGTGTCATGTCACGTGCATCTTCTCTCACTAACGTTCATTTTTGTAATCTGTACTATGGGATGATAATAAACTATTTGTAATATCGCTTACAGAAATAGAATCAAACGACGGTTTTCATTTAATTGTAACGTCTTTTCCTAGAAAAGGCCGTACTATCTGTGCAACGGCATGACTCCTTTGGCAGCGATGTGTAGAGTAAAAGGCACCACCAAGACATTCAATCAATGGAACTACAGCTCTGTGACCAACGAGAAACTGAGAGTCCCGTGCACACCAGAGACCGGTCTTGCCTGCGTTAACTCCGACCAGCGGGACAGGAGATGCCAGGACTACGAGATCCGCTTCCTTTGCCCCTGTAATTAGCGGCACTTGTCCATTTAATTTAGAAACTCTATGAAAACATTGAAACGTTAAGTTTGCATCCCATAAAACTCATGCAGTATGGCTTAGTGTGTTTTGTTTAGTTTCTCGTCGATAATAAAGTTAAAATTCACGTCTGACGTTTTCTTCTTGATTAAGTTGACTAGAGGTATCAGCCACAAAGTCCCATTTTAAAACGTCGTTGCAAGACTTCAATTTTGATTGTTGTTCGAAGAAAATTGAAAATCCGAGATGCGGTTACCTTGGAAATGCAAAATTTCGTATCTACCCTCGCACCAAAGAGAAAGAGAAATCTTGTGTTCAAAACTGGTGGAAGCGTCAAAAATGAAGTGGTCTGTTTGATATTTTATTGATGTCTTGAGTCTTTTTAAGCAACTCTCGTGTTTTGTGCATAAATAATGAGTTGATAAAAACAATCAACTTCACCAAAGATGGCGATTCATGACGGAGAAACTACACGCCTGTCAATGATGTGACGGCCGGCTTACACGTGTGTTATGACGTACACTATTGGTGCTCTCTCGCATATTGCGTAAAGTGCTTCAATAAATGCCCAATCAGAAACCATTGGTACTCGCATGTCACTGTGTGTTGGCTCTTGGTGTTTTGAAACCGGCGGTTTTCAAATAAATTTGGAATGTTCTATTTCACAGTTGTTTCAAAACACCTGGATACATAATTATCCTGATCTGTTCACGTTTCCTTCACAAGAATTTGCAATCTCAAACTAAAAGAAATAAATCTGTCGTAAAATTAAAAAGACCACTTGCAAAAACAGACCCCTGTTTCCGCTTCCGACACTTAGAATAAGCCTCAAAGGTTGTTCTCGTTTCCGTATTCAAGTAAAAACTATATCAGAAGGTTAAATTTTGACATCCTTTCTCAAATCAGTTGCATCAACTTGCGGAAGACTAGGTGACTTCCGAAATAGCCGCGCCACATTGAAATTGATGAACACGTCAGACCGTGATCAGGGTGAACAAGCGTTCAGCGCCACCTACATGTACATATCCCATGTGTTGCAGACGTGAGGTTTCGACCTACTGGGATAAAAAGCGTTTAACATCTTTCCTGCCATTACTATGGCGGCAAATTTCCACTGTTGTGCGGCAGGATGCACCAATGTTTTACGAAAAAGACAAACCTTTTGAAAAATAAATTGATGAACAAGGGCATCGCCTTGCACCGGCCTACTATTCCTCTGGATTGTGAAAACCAAGAAATTACCAACATCACATTCTGATCTAGTATCACATTCGATTAAACTTAACTAACAAGCTTATTGTTGGTACACAATGCTGTGGTAGTAAGCGGGTCAGAGCTTACTGACACACAAAGGAATCGACAGGTGGAAGTTAAATGTATTAAATTTCTCTGAAAGTCAACCGCTTTCTCCGTTCGAAGTTTTTTGGTGACAGTATACATATTTTATACAAAACAACCATCGTCTTCACGACATTTTTTGATCGTCGTTTGGAAATTGCATGTTTAACTAGTTGGCGTCAGGCGCACTGTTTACATCATAATTGCTGCATTACGTGAGCTTGTCGGATGAACGGAGACAATGACAGAGCTGTAATTGGTAAACAACCGGACTATGTTTACCAGCCTTCTTTCATTTCTAGTCACTGTTAATTTGGTAACAACACGAATGTATCCCACTAGCCGATTGGTGAAATCGGGATACTCCTCCCACTGCGCGGGTGCGTAACGGTGTTCCTCATATTTCCCACTGCAAAAAAGAACTCCGCGACAAAGCCAGTGGCTGCGGTTGATAAAGCGGGAGAATTTCGATCCCAGCCAGAGTTATAAAGCTAAAATAAATTAGCGAATTAAACTAATCAAACAATGCGGTGAGGGGCTGAAAGTATAGAATTTATTCCTCCGCTTTTACAATATAATGGACCACTATCCACCAAATCTGAGACGGGATAAATCATAGGCCCGTAGCCAGCATTGTGCGGAGGGTGGTTCGATTTTCTAAAGCGGTGAACCTTTTGATCATATTTCGCAAACGTCGGCCATTTTTTCTGTAGCGCCCCTAGGCAGCTAACCCCGGCAGAAGGGAAATCCATATATACGACGATGACTCTTAGTGCCTCAAGTTTCTTGAGATAAGACAGAATTCGTAAGTCTAATTCAAGAAATGATGATGAAATGACGAATACTCCCAAAACAGGAACCAAATTAGCATGTATTGAGGTCCACAAAGTTCTTTTTCTTGATTACTGAGCGTTACCCTCTCTTCCAAATTTTCGAACTATGCGCACTTTTAACAATGAGTGATTATACTCCATCACATACTCGGACGGAAACATTTAAACACAGAATGACGTGAAGAATTTTTTGCCAGGTTACTTAAGTTGCTCATAGTGATGCGGGAAATGAGAACAGTCCACTACCACTCAAAAGGTATCCAAATTTTCGAACTATGCGCGCTTTTAACAATGAGTGATTATACTCCATCACATACTCGGACGGAAACATTTAAACACAGAATGACGTGAAGAAATTTTTGCCAGGTTACTTAAGTTGCTCATAGTGATGCGGGAAATGAGAACAGTCCACTACCACTCAAAAGGTATTGCTCCAAAGGTTCACTACTCCGAAGGTTCATTACCCCCAATAATGTATGAAATTTCGGACTGAAATATGATTTTTGTACTTCCATATGTCAAAATATGCATTTAGATCTAGACGCAGTGGTGTAAAAATAATACTGAGAACAACGCTGGGGTATTAATTAACTTTAACTGTTTGGGTTTCTTGGGCATGCGAAAAGTGTGCTCCAAAGCATTTCTTATGAATACGGAAAAATGAATGCGTACTTGCAGTTTGAATAGAATACGAAGTAGGAATATTGATGAATTATCAACCACGATACATTCACCAAATCCAAGTCAAGATTGCATCATTTCACAGCGCGTCTGAAAATCTTATTGTAGCGCTTCAACCCTCTCCACTGCATGGAATCACGAGCATGACCGGGTTGGAACTAGATTTAAAGGTGCCCGTAAGTCGCCACAACCCTGGAATGAAATACTTATTTACAGATTACGTGTTTATGTATCCGGCCAACAACATTCGCTCGAACGACAATAATTATGTGCGAAAATACGTTCAGTGAACACAGACACGTGTCAGTGCCACTCCTCAACTGTGTTGAAATGTGGTCTGCCTATCAAGGTTTTTGGCACATAGGCAGATCCAGACTCAGAGGGAGGCCCAAGAAACTTAAAAAAGCCCCAAACGAAATCACGTCATCAAGTTGAACGGAGGTCAGATGTGGAGGAGATGGCTGATGATGATAACCACGCTCGATACCAATCGCGTTTGCGAGAGCGTTTATTTTTCAAACAGGGTCATATGGGGTACTAATGCATATTTTAGTACCCCCTGCCTTTAGTAGTCCCCTCCTTCAACTCTAACCTAACCTCACAAACATCCAACTAATTGAGCGGGGACTAATCTTTCGTGAAACTTTGGATTCGCCTTTGCTTTCACTGAATGCTACACGCGCTTAGGACTACACATGTAGCCTTCACGGGGGGCTCATATCCAAACGCTGTGGACCATAAACAAGTAGGTTGAACTTCTGTTTTGTGTAAATTTATTGTGTTTTATGTTTGCTATGGACGGCTGAAGTGAAGCACCCGTGGAATTTCTAGTCCGGAGTGTCATACCTTGTAGTATATATAGTGTATTGACTATTGGGGACGATCAGAAGCTGAGGTTGCCTGTGGTTCTCCGTGTTTTTTTTCTTTGATAATACTTCAGGAATCAAGGAAAATGCTTGGTTTTTGGATGAAAAACAGACACAGTTTCCATTCGGTGCTATGCGCATCTACAATCGTGCTTTGCGCAAATGTTTACAAACAAAATGTTGGCCCCCCCCTTGTAATATCCTAGATGCGCCGCTGCACTACATGTTGAAATATGCGAATACATTGCAATTGCTGCTAAAACAATGCACACATGAATCTACGGGCTCGTTTCATGAAAAGTGATAGAAATTTGGTCTTGAGCTCCCCGAAATTTCAATAGAGTGAAAAGTTAAAGGAGAATGTCACCTCCAAAACAACCTATTTTGTATCAATTTAGATCGATTAGTTAAACTCGATAACACCAAGTATAGTTTTTTTTCCTGACGTCTGACGGCAGACGGGTGTTGAAATTAACCAATGACGTCAGAGGTTCGAATGCAGTGTGCTCAGCAGTTCATAACTCGCTTACTGGTGTCAGCTTATCGCTAGAAGTCATCATTTTAAACCAATAAATCATCAAAATTCGATGTAAAACCCTTACAAATTCATCGACACATGGAACAAATGAGCAGTCTTACAACATCTGTTGTGGCGCTTTTTTATTGCCCATCTTACCAGAGATTACCAATTATACGCTATTTACCTGTATTCATTATATTGTAACTGTACTAGTCATAATAAATGACCTTATATCGCCTACCTCCGTCTGATTTTCATCTCTGGTAACGAGCTTGCGACGCACGTATCATTCATCTATTATTCAGGACAATTATGTCGGTCATAAATGTTATTTTATTTCTCTGTTACAGATTTTTAGGTATTTGAACGTTCCGTAGCCTACAGAGATCGGTAGGCCAATTTACCAAGGTTGGTCGCGGGAGTTTGGGGTCTGTTCGGTGAAATGCAGACAGGAGAATATATATATGTAGCTTCGTGTTGTAATTTTAGACATTTTTTTTCAGTTCTAAACACACAAATCGCTTGCTATCCCGGCCAGTGGCTCGGAACCCGATCAGGCCATCGTGGCCGGACTGAAGACACCACGAATGTAAACCAGCCAAAGTTGGAAACTAAACTTCCAGTCACGAAAAGACTATACTAGTGAGCCAAAAAAATATTCACGTGATTATTTTCGTCAATTAGCCGCGAAACTGCAAATCTACTTACCAAAGAGTGCCGCGAAGTCAGGTTATCCTTTCCCAGAACCGTCAAGGCAAAAGTTGTGCAGTAACAATGATTCGAATAATTTATATGAATATCTAAATAAAGATTCCCCTAACATTTGACCATAGGATATAAAATCGAGATATTTTTTCACAACCGCTTTCTGTCAGCAAAAACTGAATTAGCATGCGCTCACAGGGCCTCGGTGCCCGGTCAATTAGTTTATTAATTACATCTAAAGCCGGTAACGCAACGATTACTTCATTGTTGAGTTCTCAAAATATTTGCACTCACGAACACTCCAAGGCATTACACATTGTATCTAATGAGACAGACTTTGTTTCAGTTTTCTATAAGCATTGGTTAGGGTGAGAATAAATCATTTTGAAACAGAACGCTCAATGTAAACGTCAACGTGACAACTCGCTCATCAGACGAAGACTTCACAGGTCGATTGTTAAGTTTCACAGGAATACACTGATCAAGAAATAATAGAGAGGCTCCGTGAACGTGCACAGACAACAGAACTTATGGATAGTTCCGGAAACCGTTTAAATGACTTTTCATGGTGTCAGTGAGCTAAGTGCACGATGAGGGAAACGACTGACGCTTGCGTTTGTTGCCACGAAATTCCACAAGTGAGACGCCTTCTTGGAGAAGCGCAGATGTGTCTCACGGACCATCCTGATTTTGTACCGCATCTAAAAAAGGTGTACTTACGACGTTTTTTAGGGCTGAGAAAAGAACTGGCGAAAACATCCTACACACAGAGGATCGCCAAACGGAAGCCTCACGAACGAGTCAGTCATCAAACAGGTTATATAAAACGTTATGTTCTCACGCCTTGAATTAATTGTAATTGTTTATGTTTTCATGGCCAACTACAATTCTCCATAATCAAAAACTGATCTACAGCCGATCCGACGAAATGCAGGCCACTGACAGACACGGAGAAGTTTCACGGCCTCATACTTGGTCTTAACGGCGTACTTTTCATTCTTCACTACCGCGAGCCACTTCCGAAGCATTATGGGCTCTCGAGGAAATCGAAAAAACGATACACCGCTTTCCTCGCAGCTTCATAATTCGCACAAGCGGGAGCGATACACCACACTATCAGTAGCGGCACTCACTCTGCCGAAGAACCACTGACGTTGCTTTGTCGTTTCTCGCCTTCCTCACAGGTTAACGCGACACCTCTCGGCGAGGTAAGATCGACCGTATACCCTGGATATAGACCGATTAAGACGGTAAAAAGGCTAATTAAAACGGGTGGTATTCTCGATCCTTTAAGTCATTGATCATGATCACAGCATATGGGAATTGCGTCTACAGACCTTGCTATATCAATAAACACTAGGCTAGGCGAGGTGCTTTACTAAAGGAATTCTGGCGACAGCAGTATGCCCCAGCCAAGCAGGCACATAAGACGTGTACGAATCGAGCGTTTATATCTTTGTTAGAAAGTAGTGTGTCTGAATTATTTCCACCAGATTAGGTTAATTTTGCATATGGAACAAAAAGCTTTCGTTCTGGGCTCCCTGCAGGTGATCGGGGGTGACTGGGATGTAATTTGTAATCGCAACGTTTATTCTAGTGTTTGTCGCGTTGCTGCTCAAAGCTTATTCGCTAATTTCTCTTAATGTATCAGTTTTAAAAATTCAAAGACTGTTACTGTGCACTTTTCAATTTTAAAAACAGTTGTGTTGGTCGTTTGCCTTCCTTATTGCCCCTTTTTTACTTTGATACTCGTACGCTAAGCAGGCGTGATCATTGACGTCTCATCCAGCACGTTCAGCTAAGCCCAAGAATAGCTTCTAGCTCACTTCAGTCCGCGACGGCCCATCAAGTCTTTGATGTGCGGAGGACTTCGCTGGACAGTCTTGGGTAAACAGTACACGCTTTCTCGTCCACTGTGTACAAATTAGCGTAAGATTTGCCTAATGTACTATGCTGGACACGTTAACAGCTTGCGGGCTTGGAATTCCATCACCGAACAGGCCCGGAGCAGGCTCGTAGACAGCATTGCGTCGGGGTCGTTTGAATTTCCAGAACAGTGAACCCTTCCTTTTGCAAACGTCGACATGTCTGTAGAGTTTTTGGTAAGCCAATGGAAGCAGCGTAAGAGGGAAATGTGTAAACACAACGATGACTCTCGGTTCGAGATGAGACGGAATTCGTCACGGAAACTGAGGATGCCGTGACGGTTGCTTGCAAAGAATGGGCCTCTTAGCAGACATTCAGACTAATGAACTGTCGGAGTTCTGGTTTCAGAATTGTGGATATTCGGCGAAGTACTGAACTTTCGAAAATAGCTAACTTTCTGAGTAACTTTCGAAGGTACCGAACCTTCGAAGTAGTATACCTCATTCATGCAGTCGCCATTTTCACAGTGAGCCTCGTTTTAGGTTTAAAAACAATGCATTTGAGTCATAAATATAACGAGGAACGGGAAAAAACGCTTTGCGTATAATTCATTTTATTTTAAAACCTAAAAAGGGACTCACCTTTACAATGGCGACTGCGCGAATAAGGTGTATTGTGAACCTTCGGAATAGTGATATGAAACCTTGGAAATCTTCTTCATCAAGTTTGTTTTTCGTATAAAGTCTGCGAGGCCATTGACATTGTTTGACAAGTGAAGACTTCCTTCACTGACCAACGTTTCTATTAGGTCCAATTTTCCCTACTTGTAATAATTGTGAACATGCTCGTCGGGGTTTTCTCACTGCAAGAAAACACGGTAGTTAAATGTCTGGTTTTTGAGAGACGACGGAAGACTGCCTACAGAAAACTAACCGTCGGCGTGTACTGAATTTAAAAGAATGGAAAACACACATCAGGTGTAAACGCATGCAAATCAATCCCGTGTTCCCAATCAGAGTGGACACTGGATGAACAACATATTTGACAATCACTTTCAATTGGAAATTTGGAGACGCCTGCACTTTACCTAACTATGCTATACCATGACAGCAGATAGTAAACCTATTTTCTGCTGTTTTGTTTCTTGGTCGATTTTAAGGCTTTCACACCGCACTCGGTACTTTTTGGGAGCATTGTCGTTGCCAAAGCAGCTTAGCTAGGTTTTCTTCTAGACTCGTTGTTTCCATATTGTGTAGCCATCACGCGCTTCCATTGCCGATGAATAACATAAAGCCCAACCCCCAATCGTCTGCACGGCGATCCCCAGCCGGCTGTCACCCAAACACCAGCGAGCGAACGGACGGGTCCCGATGATCATGTGAAGCGCTTTGAATGAGAAGCATATTCGAAATTATTAAGTCTACTAAATTAGAAGTAAGAAGCACAACATAAAGTACAAGCTGTAAAAAATTGTTGTCATGTTGTCCCGGCACCGGTACCTTTAACACATACAGTGTATAGGACGCGGCTGGAACTTTTCCGCGGACAACCCAGGCTAAAGTTCGATCTTGACATTATGGACTACACTTGTTTGAAGCGCAACGTACACTTGGATTTTGTTGAGATTTCTGATGTCAGACCATAGGTTAAGTTACAGGAAATTAGCTATCGGCAACTGCCGGTTTTCGCAGTAATCCTAAGTTAGTGATTTTTTTGGCTTTAAACAAGGTCACCGGTAAATTATGTAAGCGACACTCAATGGGCAGACTAAAACAGAGCTTCGGAATTGTTTCGGCACTGTCTATGAAAAATCCAGATTTGTATGAAGGTCGTCTGCCACGAACGTCAAAAAATAACCTTGATGGGCTTCAACGTTTTTGTTTGCAAATCACCACTCAAAGGCAGTTTAATTGAGAGCACTGAGAGGCTGAGACACAGACTCTAAGGGTGTGTGCCTTGAGGGGGGGGGGGGTTCCTCGTTGATTGAATTTTTTGTTTATTTGCGTAACGTTTTAAGGCTTTCTCCATAAAATTAGTTAAGTACAGAGTTTACATAGCTGATCTAGGGATGAAGTGAACTTAAAATTTGCTTCTGTAACCTGTTTCTCCCAATGCAAAGTTGCTTTACTTACATGTAAGTTTGAATTCGACCTCCGAAACTGTGCTGTGGGGCTTTAAAGATGGTTATGAACTTCCACCTATTTTCATATGCCCAGTTTACATGTTCTACCTCATTTTAGTTGTTTCACAACGAAACTCCAAATGCTCAAATATCATAATCCAAAACAATACGGGTTATTGGTTATCTTATGAAACGTAAACAATCCCCGTTTTGTTGCTATGTTTACTTTGACAACATTGCTGACCTTGTGCACGCGCGACATCATTCAATAGATGGGGCACTCAGCCTCGTCTCCTGCCACAACATGGTGGTGATCAGTTAAGGTATTTGAGGCTTGGTAATGGGAAAGGAAATGTGTCAGAATTTCAACAGAAATTGCCAGAATGTCACACGTAATTTCAAAATTTTCTGCAGTTTTATGTAAAAATAAAACTAATGGTATATTTTAGCAATTTGGATCCAAATTATTGCAAAAATGATGTATTTTGATTCAAAACAGGTTAATACTACTCATAAATAAGAATAGAAAAAAGCACAAGCTTTATTTCAGACAATAAGTAAAACAATGCCTTCTCTCTCATGAATGGCTACAATGTGAAAATAATTACCATCTGCCTTTGTTCAATGACGTCAAGGCATCGGTCAATCATTGTGCAGAAAGTAATTCCCATAACCAAGCCTCAAATGGCTAAACCCATAAGCGCCATCTTGAGGCTTGGGGAGAAAGTTGAAAAGGTCACATCAGTGTCACTATTGTGTGTAAGCACAGTGCAAAACCGTCAATTGATGCTCATAACACTTTTTGTCAGTGGCGGATCTACGTTTTCAGTAAGGGGGGTTAGGATTCCCGCAAAGGTCGAATCCAAGGCGCGTGGCGCCGAGCGGGGGGTGGGAGGTAAGCCCCCCTCCCGTGTAAGACAACTTTTTGTTTTTGTAGCCAAACAGTGGAATTTTCATGCATCCTGGTACGTTTCTGGCTTTTAACATGTCCCTGGAGTTTTTCTTAAGATAATTAAAAACACTTCTCGATTTCGTCACATGAACTTGGCTCATAAGTTTTGTGAAACCATATTTGTGCATATCTGGGTATGAGTCACACCACCAGCAAAAAAAATTGTTAGAACATCTGCTTACACACATCTTTTTAGCATCTGAAAACGTGTGGTGTGTATACAGGGGTTTAGACAACTACCAAATATTCAAGAGCATAAGGAGTATCAGATGATCGCAACAGCCTCAAGCTGTTTAAGAACGAAGACCTGTACTGTTAGTCTGGAAATAAACATGTGTTCTGTCTCGTTACTAGAAAAGCTGGCGAACGATGGTGCTCTCAGCTCATAGTCTATTATTAAAAGCGACAATAAACAATTAATTATCACTTTATTAAGCTGAATCACGTTGACAGCAATTGAAAAACGTCAAATGTATCAGGAAACAAATCATCTGAAAACAGTTTCACGAAACCAAAACACTCTGTAGGCCTACACCGTGGTGAAAAGATATACAGGAGCAGTTCGCAGAGGGACCAGATGTACACTGAGAGTACACAAAAACTCTGGCCTGGTCCGTCACGAGACCAAAAGTACACCTGTGCTTATTATCCCTATAAAAATAGTCGATCTGTCGCGGGACCAAACAGTACTGACTGAGATAAATAGTTTTACAAACCACACTTTGGTGAAAAAACATCACAAGACTAGTTCGCCGAGGGAACAAAAGTACACTGAAACTCGATATCTACACAAATCAAACTGGCCTGGTCCGTCGCGAGACCTAAAGCGTACTTTGCAAAAAATTTTGAATTGAAAACTTCTCTCTAGACACTTTTTAATCCCTAGTGGTTGCACAAACGTGTAGTTTACACATCGATCTGGTGGTCAACAAGAGGTTGTCTAGGAAGGGTTTTCCCACCGTTCTGTAGTACTCACTGGAAGAAACAAGTATTACGTACAGATTTAACTACGCACTACGTGAAATGAGATTTTGGATATGAAGCAGATAGACTCAAGTGGAAATACAAACCAGAATCAGTTTCTGTTCGCTCGTAGACCCTCTGCTGTACTGGGTAAATTTGGTATGTCCAAAAATAATTTCTATTTCATTTTCATTGTACACAAGCATAAAAAACCGACATTATTACAAACTGTGCATAATTATAACTTATTACCTGGGTGTTTCTCCAGGAACGTTGGTCCTATCTTTTTGTTGTCTAGACTGCCGAGGAATCTGTACATCGGATCCAATGGTTTGCTGCTCTTGGAACCATTCTACCCAGACATCTTCGACGTTTGTTCCCAACGCTTGAACTTCGTCAACTGCTGTGTCAATGAGCTTGTACGGCAATACGATGTCAGCATCTCGTTTCGCAGCTCAGTTGACACTAAGCCCCCTGAGGGTACCAAGTCCATTCAAAAGACTTACAGCATGCGCAACAAAATTTGATCCGTTCATCATAGTCACTACTTCAAACTTTGACGATGTATCCCAGGACCCATTTGCATCTCTTGCAATTTTCGAAATAAACGTCCCAATGTTTGAACGCTTGAAACCCGAAGTACTAACATCAAATAAATGCCCATGGGCGTTTCGTCGTGTGGGCCGTTCTGCGGAAATTCCCAGAGAAAACCGCAATGGTGCTTATTGCAGGTAGAAAGACGGTAGGTATTGAGGTCGGCACTAGGGCTCCTTAGGAGGCTCATTGAACATTGCACTAGTCCCGCAAGACTTTGTTGTGAAAATACAGCCTCCCCGCAATTTCTGGTACTGTACACTGTTCGCGAATGCGGTCACTTAGTCATTGTGAGTGCCCCCTTGGTCATTCCTTGTATAGACATAACTTGTTAGAGTGCATCTTCAAACTGACTCGCGACCAGATCACGGCGCAGGCCACGATAGCAATTCTTTGGAAAACGAGTTTTTTTTTCAAGTATTACATGTACATGTACGCTGTATGATATCGCGCAAGACAACTTTACTATACACCAGTCAAATTCGAGTTACAAACGTGTGGGGTGTAATAGGATGACACGGCATGACAGATGAGGTAAAAACGTTGCACGTAAATTCGCCTGAATATCACTGAAGGTTGCGGCACCACAGTATTTCCCCTAATCAAATCAAAACATATCTTAGAGTAAAGAAACTAGTTACCAAAAGAAATCAGCTATAGAGCTGCTATTTCATGCAGCGGATGGATTCATCTAAAATGCTTCTTTACTTCAGAAGTGTCGTTGGATGCGCGCGCACAATTGATCTCTGGGGTTTTGCACCACGAAGACTCGAAACGCTTTGATTTTCATAACAGCAATTCACAATGCCAAAAATATATTTTTAGAGTGCACCCCCCCAAATTTTTTCCAAGTTGGTTTACTTGGGGTTTACACATGCTGGCGGTGCCGTTTTTGTTTTGCTGGAGACGTTTTTTTTTTTTTAAATTTTTGGTCCTGGCCCCAGGGGGGGGGGGGGGNGGGGGGGGGGGGGGGGGGGGGGGGGGGGTGCAGGGCACAGTATTAACCAGGATTTTGTTCATCAGACATTCGCACCCCCGAACTACCAAACGGAATCTTGGAGAATTTTAGTGTCTTACCGGTAAGTCGTAAGTCACTAAATTCGTGAATCAGACCCCTGGCGTGACTTCCGTCACAGCCAAGGGACAGCATGATATTCATTCATTGTCCTCTGTGGTGTATCTAGACTTTCTTTAGCGCTCTTTCTGGGTGCCTTCTGTGTGTCAGTTTTAGTTACCTCCATTTTGGAATATAATGTGGTGTTTATCATAAAGAGATATTCTTGATTGATTATTAAGGTCCACGATACACAACAAAGCTGATGAGGATGCTTGTTCCAGTAATGATACAAAGGCGTCCGTAATGATAATAGGGGATCCACTCTTTAGTGACTTTTGGATTTGGTCCCCTTTATTAATACAACTAACTCCGTTTCACATTCACGAAGCTCCAGGTCAATAAAGTCATGAGCAAATTAAATGACTGTGATTTCACTGGTTCGCATGTGTCACTCATCAACTAAACAGAGAAAGGTCTGATACTTTAGCGATTGTGAATTGGTGGTTCAGGATAAAATGTATCACACGTATGCTGGTGGAAATCTTTAAACGTTTTGGACAAATTGAACTAGACATGAAGTAGGAGGGAGAGTCGGTAAACAAATTACCCTTGATTGGTGTTGATGCTTAGGATTATACACTGTTCCATAGTGTTATTTGGCGGATTGTGGTTGGAACATTTCAAACACTGGTGCGATTGGTTCACAGGCAAGCACTAGCTGGTTGCACATGTTACGCCTACTAGTGATCTCATCATGCACTATCCTAATGTATTTTAAGAGGCTTTTGGAACAGTTAGGAGCACGAGAGCTCAGTTGAACATAAAAGAAGATGCAAAACTGGTATTTTGTAATGCACGATCAGTACTTTTTGCATTCCGGCCAGCAGTTGAGAAAGAGTTAGATTATCAGGGCCGTTAGTTGTAGTGAATGGGCATCACTGTTGGTCTGCGTTCCTAAGACAGACAAAAATATACATATATATGGGGGTTATCACATAACTGTTAACAAGACCATTTACAATGACCAGTATTCCTTTCTGACAGAAGACCACTTGTGTAAAGATTTGGTAGGTGGTCAGAAATTTTTGAAAACTGATTGGCGTTTGACATACCAATGTCTATTCCTTGATGAGAAATAACTGGAATTGTGTATGATCATTTCGCACAAGCATCTGTTCTGCTATATGAGGTTGTCATTTGGTATTTCAGCAAGTCCGGAAATTGTTTAACTGGAAACAGTAATAGCAGTACTTCTACATGTCAATGTCACGATGGATGATATCTTGATCATGGAAGGAGATAACAAGAAGCACTTTCGTAATTTAAAACTGGTGTTTGAAATGTTCCAATGGTCCAGACCAAGAGTTAAGTTATCAAAATGTGCTTTCATGCAGCATTCGGTTTCAGTGGGTATGGGAACATGAGTATCCAGACATGGCATGAAGCCTATTCAAACCATGTTATTGTATGAGCACCAATGCAGCAGTTGTTTTTTGGGCTGGCAGTTAAATAAACAGATGACTTTAGTGAAAGCGGTTAAATAAATGTATGATCATGTGAAAAGCAATCGTACAATTAGATGGACTATCACTATAGGAGAGCAACAGGCTATGAGTGATGCTGGTGAAACAGTTATGGGAAAGTGGTGGCAAGGAGTTGTGATCTAGCATGTGGGTCTTCTGGCAGACATATGTGATTTAGATGTAAGATGTGCCAGTGTGGAAAAGACATGCATGTGATATAATATCATACGAATCGTATGTTGCAGGTTTTGAAAAGTACTCAATAGCTGGCTGAACAGTCCAAGTTTGTATTATCACCAGCAATGCTGCTATCGGGTGTAGACAGAACACAGTTTTCACAACTGAGTGTGTTGAATACACTGGGACGTTTTCTGCATTTTAGTTGATAGATAGCATGTGTTTATTAACCCCTTTAAAAAGATCATGCCAGTTGATAAGTAAAGTCAAAAGCATGGAAAATAGAGCAAACTACCAAAAAATGACACCAGTTTTAAAATAGTAGGTGGTCCAATTTATTTCCTTTTCACTAGGTGTCCTTATTGTAACTTTAAGATGTTTGTGGTAATTTAAACATCTGCAGGTGCTAAGTTTTGCCCATTGGTGTCATCGACCATGCATGTGAATGACAATAATTTGGATGCATCAATGTGAGATCTTACAGTAGAGTTAAAGGAGGTAGATACACTGTTTGTTTTTCCATGTTCCTCTTTAAAATTTGTAAACTTAAATATTTGTTGTCTTTAATATGACCCACTACTTGAGAATTTGCGAAGAAACTTATTTTTGAACGACTACCTATTTAATAAAAAACATATTTAAATTCTCCCAAAAAGCAAATTTTTTCTTTAAAAAAAATTCTGTCACAGAGTTCAAAATCTTCAATGGTCCTTTTTAAGTCACCACAACACAAGCCAAGGCTTTGAAGTTCCTTTGTATTAGATTTCAATTTTTTTATTTTGTAAAAATTGAAAGATAACTGAGAAATAACTGAGATAAATGTGTTTAAAGTTTTACAGTTATCATAATACTTTTAATGAACTTTCACTGACAATCTGTGCATATATTGCTCCAGGTTTACTGATCATGGTAAAAAGACATCAGAAGGTACTTTCTATTACAAAATAAAAATTTTTTCAGTTGGTGGGTTGCATCATTTAAATTTTTTTTGTGCTTGTCAGACCTAAGTACAATACGTCTGCTTGGTCTGTTGTACATTTTGACACAAGGGCTTTGTGTGATGGTGTAAGCCATTTGTGGTCTAAGCTCCCAGATTCCTATAGTGAGCAACCATTCAAGCCTGATGAGCAGACCTATAGGGAAAGGAATTTTCAGAGATGTGACTAAAATGACAATTTTATTTTGTCACGAACTTGTAAATGAATAATCAAAGTTTTAGAGAATATTGAAGTTCAAAAACTGTCAAAAATACAAAATTGAGTGTATACACCATCCTTTAGGTTATACCTAATGCTCTACACAACCTCCACATATTTTATCTCAAATGCGTCGTTATGAAATTTGTGTCACAAGTGTACAAGTACATGTGGTTGTTCTTGTGCAACAAAAATACTGTGTCTTATGTGTGATATAAATGTTGATTATGTGTCATCAATCAGAACACTGGCGTATATTGACCGGAATGAACAATATATGGCATGTAAAGTTATAAGCTGATGTTGTGCATCATGTGTTAGCTCATAACACCCTATTTATGTCAGACATCATCTGATTGATTCATTTTTCTATTATATCTACCTGCCAAAACTCTGCAATTCTTTTTAGGTATAGTGAGCTGTAAATATATCAGAATGTCAGTGACAGACCTAGCTGTGGCTATCTATTTACACCCAGTCATTGCAGCCGACTAGGGTTGTCTACAGTTTGTGTGTGGTAGTGTTCTGGTCATTAATGGTTACTTACTGATATTTTCTGGCTTTTTCAGAGCTGGCTATGTTCTATTACTCAGACCCAATAACAGACATAAATATGAGTTATGTCAGACATAAATCCCATTTAAATCAGACATAAATCAGTTAATGGAAGTCCTTGACACACTTAGTCACTAGTTCATTTCAAAGGATATGATGTCATATCCTGCTTTCACACACATTAACTGACTTAGTTGAAAAGATGGTGACTCTGCTGCTCTTAATCAGATGCTGTACATATTTATCATCATGACTTTGTATGTAGCTGATGAGCTAGAAATTCTGTTAAACCCCCAGATCTATCCTATTCATAATTGAGGTAAGTATCAGAAACGTTGGTGACATTTTCTTTGATATGATGTTGAATTCAGCTCACAGACTAATGAGCTGCATTCTTGAGTTGTGCAGTATGGATTCCTCGAACACTGAAGAATACTTCTTTATTGGTATTATTTTTTGTATTTTGTGCCCCCTTCCATAAATTCAAATTGTGAACTGACCTAGACAAACAAAATGAAGCCGTGTGCTCCTTTGGGGGTGTTTGGGTTAGTCTAAAAGTTATTCACAAGTTGAGGAATTAATTAATTAAAAGTGGTTGATTTAAATGGCGTCATCAACAATTTCATCTTGCTCTCTAACTGTCAAATGTTGCTTTTGCAGCCACTAAAAAACTTAGAACATGTTTCTGTGACCACAAAATTTTTACAAATCTTTTGTTAGTATGATAAAATCTTACTAATTTTGGACAAAAATAATTGCCAAAAGTGCCTTTTTCATTTTCAAGAGCTAATGTTGTTGTGCTTGTCCACAGTTTCTCAAAATTTTGTTATCCATAGTGGTAGCTGTGGTATAAACCTTGAAATTATTATTTTGATTCTTCCTATCCTATATAAAAATGAGAAAATGTTTTATTTGTCAATCAATTTTGTGTTCTTAACTGGTGAGGTATTACCACGCTTGAACGTCGTTTTGGCACATAACTAAATTCTGTTTTTGTTAATCAATTGTGCACCGATTTTAAACATCATGTTTTAGATTCCTCTAGTTCTGCATACATGAAATGAGCTTGTTTTGAAGTGCTACTTTATTTTGCAAATTTGGAAACATCTTGTCATGCGTTGTTTTCACTCACAAAAGTTTGTTTAAACAAACTAAGCTGTGTTGTCTTTCAGGTGTAGTTGATGGTATTCAAATGGATTTTCCACGAATACTTCCGGCACCAATTAAGATAAACGAAATCTCTCATAGAGTGAGTGGGCAGGCTTCATTTGTTTCAAATTTCTCCGAAAGGTACGTGACCTTGTAGCATTTATTCTGTTAGTCTATGAGTGGAAAATCATATACCAAAATCTTTACAATCTGATTTTGTCTTTGTGTCATGTGAAAATTAAACTACAGTGGAAACTCAACAATTTCATAAAAAAGTATTTTTTTCATCTGTTGTGAATGCCCTCAATTTCTTAAACATTACCTGATGGTAACTATGGTATAGAACTTTAGAATAAGGCATTTATTTTGTGTTATCTTTTATGAAGAAAACAAAATAAAATGTCCTTTGTCAGTCAAACTGTGATTTTTGTGTAATGGTGTTTCTTATTCCCTTTTGGAATCAGGTTCCTAGAAAATGGCAATGCAGCTGCAGTACCAGTCACAGGGCTGTGTCATGCTGGCATGCGCCGAGGGCGAGGGCGTCCTGTTGACAACTACTGCATGAAAGTGGTGGTCCTTCAAGCTGGGTATTTGAAGAGGCCCAATTCTTGGAAGGAGCTCCAACAACTGAAAGAGGCAGGCCTGGGTAAGAATCACATCCGACTCCGAGTCGGATGTAATCAGTGATCCAAATTTTAAGTTTACTTCAGAGTTCAGGTGCATGTTGTGTATACAGTTTTCTTGATTCGCTATTGCAGTGTTTCAAATTGTGTTATGAATAGTCTTGTGTGTTTTGATGTTGTTGACAGGAAGTCATGTAAATTTATGGCGTTTTATGGTGGTTGTAGTGACTGTAGCAGTTGTGCAGGGCAACAGTTCATTTAATACTTACAAAGGACGGGCAGTGCAATATATTCCTTCATGCCAGTGTTAAAACCTTAACTAGATATTTTTGAAAGCCAGTTCGGGAGCCTCCTGACATGAGCATATACTGAAAGATCTCATGTGCCGAACAAACAAATACAATATTCATACACTGATGGCATCAATTCCTGACCAATTGCTATTTTCATTATTACAGGAGAAGGCAACCCTTTCTCATGTCATGAAAATACGGTTAGTTGATTATCCCAAACATATGTTTCAGTTAATTATGGCTTCCCGTAATTTTATTGATTAGTCGTGCCCTACTCCGGAAGTGACATTTAGGGGGTTAAGAATTTTCTGCCATTTTGTTTCTGCGTTCCAGTTTACTGTGAGGATCTGTTCCACTGTCGTTTTCGTGCTGGTTTCCTAAAATTGTCATCACCACTTCCCATCGACCAGTATTCTGAGACAAGCCAGGTTGTTAGAGAACTCAATTACGTTGGATTTAGTTTAGTTTGTAACAGCCTGGAAATGACTGGATTCGGCGACCCATATCAGAGACACAGTGATGGAGACGTTGTTCATAGCAGCTGTGATGAGGATTTTTTTTGTGAAAAGTCAGTAGGTGGATATATGTTTGAGCCCTAGTATAGCGAGGTAGAATATGCACAGACAGCTATGAGAGAGATGAGGCGGAGACTGAAGACAGACATGGTGGGACGTCTTGGTGCAAATGCAAGGTGTGCACTATTATGCCAAACTGAATGGAATGCCTTTGCTGTTCCCACTAGATGGAGACCTGAGCATCCAAACCACTTACATCCTGCAGTGTGACTCCCTCGCTTCACACCTAGCACCTTCTAAATACGTCCAATATAAGTCAAGTCCACAATAAACTTATCAAAATTTGGCTCACCGCCCTGCTCATTGTACAATGAACTATCTTCCTCATTGAGTGTCAAACTGGACCTGTATTCACTCCCACTACTCAACATCCCTGCAGGGCTGCTTTCAGGCTTCAGGCTGGAGACAACACCAGCACAGGGCGAAGCACCGCTAGTTCACGGAATTGCAGGGGTTTGGGGTACTTTCGGAAGCACAAGTGAGAGTAGATTAAGGGCCTCGAGTGACTGTAGAGGCCACAACTCCCAAGGCTTCTCACTTTAAACATGCACTCCTCGGGGGTGGCGACGAGCCTCTGCCGGGGATAAAAAAACAGTATAGCACCTTTTTCAGGTGTTGTTTTGCAGGAACCATCATCAATTTCGCGTTCATACCTCTTCGACCGCAAAAAAATGTTTGCCAAGCACTTGATAATTCTCTACTGCTTTGTACATTGCATGGACAGGTAACGCTGCGTTCTTCACATGAACGACCCAAGTACAGCAGAATGTGTCATCTTTCGGAAAGCGATGTAATGGCATACCCAAAGAGTGCGAGAGGATAACGAGTACACCCCAGTACACAGCAACCATTTAGCATGCTGACTGACTGGTAAACAAACGCAAACGACAACTGAACTTATCACAACCGCAGTGAAACAATGACTGTCTGGACAGCTTACACAGCCAGACTATATGTAAACAAAATCGTGGGAAATTCTTAATCACCTAAGTGTCATTTTCGGAGTACATGACTAATTAATAAAATTACATGAAGCCGTTATTAATTGAAACATATGTCTGGGATAATCAATGAACTGTATTTTTACTAATTAAAAATGACATGAAAAAAGGTTGCCTTCTCCTTTAAGTATTCACTATTTTAAGGAAAAACATCAGTTTATTGTTGAGTCTCCATGAAGCACAATTCAAAAATTGTGTTTCTTAGGTTTTTTGGAGATCCATAAGTTTTTTGACGTGTTCGTTGGAAACCAGTAAAATCGTGGACAAAATAACGTAACTGTTTTTGGCAGGTACGCTTGATTATGGGAAGCTGCAAGTGAGACCTAATATTGATGAAGAGGAGTTCAGGCAGTTCCTCGTCACGGTCTGTCCAGTGTTGAGGGGCCACAGCTTCTCATTCTGCAAGGCCAGTTCAAGTGGTGACCTGATTGCTCTCGCTGGTATTAACACGCCCTCGGGGCTGAAGAAAGCTGTAAAACGTGGAACGTTGTACATTTTACCACATAGTGTAGTGCAAACAACTCTGGTTAGTTGTCTTGAATATTTTTATCATCATCATTGGGATTTTGGTTCTTGTGAAAGCTATTTGTATATCTTGTTCAAGAAACCTAGGGAGACTCGGAAGAAGTTCAAATACAAGCTTTATAGCAGAAATAGTCAACGCAGATTTCCTGTTGATTGACATGTTGTCATCAGTGGCCAAGAAACTGACTTAAGCTTATTTTTTTACTTTTAAGTTTAATCTTAACTTTAACTGGAATTTAAGATTTGTTGACAATAGCTAAGTCAGTTTTCTTGGAATGGGCTCGTTCCGAGATAAGTGACTTCAGACTTAAGTCCGAAGTTTGATCCTGAGCTCCACTTCAGAAAATGTGAAAAGGCTATATTGGAATGTTCACATAACTGCTAGTCATTGAAAAAATTCCTATAATAGTTTTAGGCTGTGATGTGCCTCTAGTTACTTGGCTAAGCTTTTATTCAGGGGGAGACTGCAAGACCCAATTTCATTCTCAGTTCTAAGTCACTTTTCGTGAAACATGACCTGGAACTGTTGCATAATAATTTCACAATTCTGGAGATGCCCCGACATTAATTATTATTATATTTCACTTGTGTCCTGAAATTTTGATCAGTTGGAAACAGTCTTTAGAAATGCAGATTGTCATACATGTAAGTTGTCTTTGCATGCCATAATTTATTGACTGATTGTGTCAGTCATTAGGTAATTTTGTCACGGAGTATGTACATGTCATGTGGTGCATGAATGGAAAGGCACCTCAATGCAAAAAACAGTGTGACCCAATAACCAAACCTATAAAATTTTCAGATAATACTACATGTAATTCATTTGTTCTATCAAACTTTGACTGACGAAGCATTCAGTATATGGATGATGTTTGTATAATTTTTTTCCAAAAGAATTTAGAATTTTACACAACATTTTTGGGTTTGTTTTTGTGTCACCCTGTATTACTATTTGTATGTGTGCATCAATTTCAAACAAGCTTGTGGTGAATCCTTCACGTCGAATTGTTGCGTTTGTATATATACATTAAAAGTTTTTCTGGTAAAGCAATTGTTACTGAAAAATTAAGAAATATTGAGAAGTGAAACAGCATGGTTTTGATTTACACATTTTAAACATTGATTAAAATGTTTTTGGCATTGATTAACATATTTTCAGCATTAATTTACAGAATGGATGTAGTGAAAATGCTTTTCCATTTTCAGCCTTCACTGTCTTATGGAATGGAAATGTATGCTGATACAATTGGTAGATTAAGTCCAGGTAAGAAGAACTTTTTCTGTTAATTCATTTGAATTTAACAACCTGAAAATTCGCATGATGATTTATTTGAAATCCACAAGCCTATTGCAAAATTTTTTGACAAAATTCATTACCAACTCAGTTGTAAAAATGTGTACAGCAATAATTAAAGAACTAAGATCCCAAACGGAATGTAGAACGGAGGTAGCATTTGCACTCAAATGTTTTTTATCAGGATTTAGTATTTCCTTGTATTTCAGTGTTCTCCATAACATGTTTTTACTCATCGCTATTAGAAGTTTTGTTTTCTGTTGTGATGAGTTAAAAAATGAATATGAGTTTGAACTCATAAAAGATTTTAGTGGTTTCGTCAGTAAATAAGCCCATTTTGGATGTTTGACACCAGTTCAGTGTATTGACTCAAGGCGTTACTTATTAACCCTTCATAGTATGGACATGGACTTTTTGAATGTCATCATGCATTTTTAGTTCCCTTCTAGATTGAATTTCCTGTTTTGGAGAACAACTGGATTGTTCTGAAACCCCTTCAGCCACACACCCCATCACACCCCTTGACCCATGAGCCCCTCAACTCATGACCCCCTTGACCCATGACCCCATTCTCATGCCACTTTTTTTTTACCAGACTTGAGCCAGAGCATATTCGTGTGTTGGTATGTCTTCTGGAAAAGTCATTCATTGACGTAATATGATTATGAAATATGTATGTAAAAAGTGCAAAGATACATCTATTGCCACTTGTTATTGCTTGAGGTGGTTGTGGGCCGTGTGGGTCGAGGCTGTCATGACTCGAGGGGGTCGAGGTTTTTTTAGAACCATCTGAACTAACTACTGTTGAGAAACTATTCTGGACATTCATTTGACATAGATATCGCACTTGTACACCTGAGCATTTCAATCAACGCAAGTGGTTTTCTGTCATGTATTGGGTCACCCAAATAACTTTGAACTTCACACACGTGGAAGCAAACATCCTGAGGCCAGTTTCACTATGGTGCTTTGCATGAGTGGGACAGCGGTAGTAGACACTTTTTTATGAATCAGACATTCAAGTAAGTCACATACGGGAAGGTGATAGCTCAATCATTGGTAACGGGCGCATTAGGGCATGCAAAAACTAAAGATTATAACTGTGAAAGTGGCCCGTGGCAAAATGGATTAGTTAGGTAAGTTACCAAGCTGCTTTTGTCATCTTTTGAGTGTTGATGCCTTTCAGACACGGCCGTGAAGAATCAGCATGTAATCTCTGTCAAACAGGAATGTGGTGCTGCACTTGGTAGATCTTCAGAAGAAGACATTATTTCTGTAAAGAGCCCAGTGAGACTATGTGGTAGTCTTGGTAACATTTCTGCAGAAGCTATGGAAGAAGTTGATGTAAGTTGCTCCTTTGTAAAACAAGAAAGGAGTGAAGGCACAACCGCTTCTCAGGGCATCGAGCGTCCTATGCCAAGTAACATATTTTTACCAACGAAATTTGATGTGGAGTGTGAGGATTTTAGCACGGGTACTGTTGGAGATGCTAACCCTGTGACCAGGAAAGAAGATGCCTCTTCAGTTCGATTTGAGGTTCAAGAAGAGAATTATGGTGTTGAAGAAGGCAATATAAACAAAACTGGTCTACTTTTAACTGAATCAAATGCAGTGCACAGATGTACCATTTGTGAAGCTACCTTCAATCACAAAGACCAACTTTCTGATCACAATATTTCTCGTACTGGAGTAAAACAATTTCGTTGTCGAAAGTTTTTTCATACCAAAGCTGTTCGTAAACACCATGCGAGAATTCAAGCAGGTGCAAGACCGTACAAGTGCAATACCTGTAGTTTTACATCCCGGCAAAAAGCCCGCCTTGTTATGCATAACAGACTACACAGGAACATGAAACCATACATTTGTACAGAATGTGATCAGAGCTTTTGCTTTCAACGCTCATTTGTGGCTCACATGCAGGTGCATGCTGGTGAGAAATCTTACACATGTACTGTGTGTACCAAGACATTCGCAGCTGAACAAGATTTAATGGCACATGTGACAGTACATACCAGATATGCACCTTTCGAGTGCCACGAGTGTGGTGCGGCGTTTCGTACAAAGTACAATCTTACAATACATATGAGAATTCATTTTGATGACCAGCCATACAAATGTAAACTGTGTGGTTGGGCGTTTCACCAGAAATCCTACCTCATGGCTCACAGTCAAAGGCATGGAAATGAGAAGCCATACAAATGTAGTGAATGTGACCGAAACTTCCGCCACAGGCAAGCACTTGTTAAGCACAAAGAGTGGCATGTCCAACAGTTGGGACACGAGTTAGAAGCAGATAAAACAATCAAACAACTTTGAAGTGAGAAATATGGCTGATGCCTCTGAACATTTAACATTGGTAAGGGGTTTCTTGTACCTTTCCGTGGAAGCTAGTATTCACAACCATTCCCTTTAAGTTGGAAAATGACCCTTGTGCACCCCAGACATCAACTTCTAAGTTGCATTCCTGCAAAAGGAAATTAACCAGGAAAAAGTCGATATCACCTGCATGTAGATGACAACTTTACAAGGTATTTTTAAGACATTTAGTACCCTTGTAATAGTTATATTTTCTCTCTTTATGTTATGTGCTATTTATGTTTATGTTATTGGCTTTATTTTTAAAAAGCATGAACAGTATTTCTGTATTTGAACCATGTTTATTTGGATGGCTATAGTGGAGTGTGCTAACCATTTCACCGCAGGAGGACAGTACTTGTGCACTGTTTCTGTGTTATTATGTAACCATTTTCGGTCTTTTACTGGTTCAAAGAGACAGTCTGTAGTTGTTTTGAGAGATTGACCAATCAGTTGGAAGATTTTATGGGCATTGCTTTGTGGTTTAACATTTGACTTAAGGTGTGCTCTGTGTTCATCAGTGGTTGGTGTAGGTTTTTAGTCGGTCTCCCGGCTAGTTTGTATTTGTTCTATATTATTGCGTTTCAAATCGTTCAGTAATCTTGTTATAATTTTCTACTGTTGTTGATAATCGGAGTTGTGTGTAACCTATGTGTTTTTGTAGAAAGTTAGCATCTGTGATACTGTGTTGTGTTGTTTGACGCCATGTTTATAGAGGTTACTGATTTGTCAGGTATTGAACATGTTTTTCTTTTCTTTTGTTACAACCAAAATTTGCCTATCCCCCCCCCCTCCTCTGCCATCACCCGTTATCATGACATAACCGCCGTTTGGCCTCTACTTAAATGTACTCACCACAGCCAACTACCTTTTTGGAAAAACCGATAGTTCTTTTTATTATTCTGTCTTTATTCGAATGACAAGTATAATGTCGCTTTATAATCGTAAGTTGCATTTGCCGCTGTTGTATTCAGTAATGAAATAAAGCACGCCATTTCAACTATCAAACCAAAGTACTATTTTCATACCTAACTTTGTCTGAGGAGTTAGGATTGGTCGGGAAAAGCAAAATGTATTAATAAGAGCTGTCTTTTTATGCGCCCACTTATTTATATGTAAGTGGATGTGGCCCTCATCTCTGTCTGAACGTCCGCTGCTGTATCTTGTAAATGTTTGAAGGAACATGAACTTTTTTATTTGTACGGCTATTGTCCAATTTGTGCGGCCATTGTCCGTTTTTCAATCTTGTAAATGCCTTGCAGGATTTTATTAGATTTGGCAAATTCTTATCTAGCTTATGAAAATTTTGGAAACCCGTTAGTGTGCTGTTTGCTGCTAGTGTTACACTTAACTTTTAATATGTTTGTAATGCAACAGTCTGATGAAAAATAGCAATGCTAAATTAAAATAATGTAACTTTGAAGAACTATAGAAATAACCATGAAAGTCACTGTAAACACTTGTTCGTTTGAAGGCAACCATCTCCGAAGAAATTAGGATCTCAAGTTACGGTCAAATCAAGAGACCAGATGTTATCCCTTTCTGCCTGTAGGTTGTCAAATTTGGTTTTGGCATCAAAATATTGAGTCTACTAAGAGCAATTGTCTTTCTTATGAATGGAGGTTGGCAGAGTAAAGAGAAGCATAAAAAACGTCATGTTCAACTTCACTTTAGTACCGATCTCACTGCACTCGCCAATTCCTTACTGCACTGTTAATAGTAATCTGCGCTATGTGTTGCTCCTGACCCAAAAAACTGTCGGTCGCACCAAAGGCAAAATCAACTGCATTCCGAGACAGATTATGTAAGTTCCTACTATTTGGTTCTCATGCGTTGCCCAATGAGGCCAACTATTTAATCTTTAATTAAGTTGCCAACTTTCTCCACAGTAGCTTACCTTCATTCCAAAGTGCACAGTAACTGTCTTTCACATCACTTTGTCATGAATAATATCAGATATCTATTTTTATCTTTTCCTCCCGTCGCGCACGCACGCACGCACGCACGCACGCACACACGCACATGTTTTTGAGTGTTTTCCTAATTTACTAACTACTATTTGAGTACCTATTCGTAGCCGAACTAAATGTGTATACATTAATATGTAAGTGTACGCGTATGTGTGTATATCTCTGCATGTAAATATGTGTAGCGTATATTGTATACCCGGTATGTATACCCAGATACATACTGGTATAATAATTACTGTTTCGTAATGTTTCCCTGTTCTTTTACATGTATTTGATCAATAAATAAACCTATTTTAGTTGAGAGTTCAACAAACTGAAAAGCTACAATCGAGCCGTGGCGCGTTCTGTTAAGATATCTGTGAGAATGGAACGGACACTTTGTAAGAGCGTTCACTACTTCAGGACATTCGCTATAGGCATGTAACGTGCACCTGAATGGTTGTTATAAATTAAAGAACGGAAACCATTTATAGTGTGACGTACCGTTCTATGGGGGTAAAGAGAATCTTTTTCACAAATCGTTGACGTAACATTGAACGAGTGAGTACCGGTATGTTATTTTGTCTGACGTTGGCACGTGGTAAGTTTCTATTCATTGACGTTATCCCATGCCTGTCGGTGTGCGACGGATGCGAAGTCACCCCCCACCGTGATTTGAGGCCCGACTTTTAGCCCCTATTACCTGTATTTTTTTCAATTACCTCCGTAATGCACTTTTGTTTTACTAAAAGTACTTTTCGCTGAAAATGGAAGATTGTCAGCTATCAGTAAACAAATCGTGAATTATTTGTAACAAATATATATTGTTAAATTGTTACGAGTCATTTACGGATTCGTGCTTACCTAACAGTTTTCGAACGGTTACGTGTTGTTGCGGGCGGTTTGCGGTCCTTTTCGTGTTAATTGAGGATAAATCAATCCGTGGATGATCGCTTGAAGATGTTTGATATGACAAAAATTGACTCTCCTTACACGTATCTTTAAGAATGTCTGCGAGTTGTTTCGTTTTATGACAAGTTATGTACGGGTGCTTGCGATTGATTTTGATTTGGCGATACGTAAGGACTTCGCTTAAAAATCCGTGTACACTGTATGTGAAGGCACATTAAAATGAGCCAAAAAGCCACAGCCCAAAAAACTACCTTGAACACTGCCCCTATCCACATCCACAAAAATATTTTTTTTTCTTTTTTTCAATCGGTCAATGTATAATAAAAACATGTCCTAACGTCGCGTGGATTATGTTTTTTCATGGGACGAGGGCAGCAGTTTACACCGACGATTGCATCAACTTTTGCAGTCCGGATTTGGTCCGCTTTCTTCAGCTTAGCGCCCCCGAAGTCACATGCTGGGTTCGGACATGTATCCGATCGAAAGAATCTATGTAAGGACATGCATTTCAACCTCACTGCAGCATAGTTGTTCTTTGAAATATTCAACTTACTAACACGTCGTAGAAGCTATGGACAGCAAATGGCAAATATTGTTTACCTGTAAAAATACAAAAATATATTTTGTAAATTCAGTACTGTTTAATCAATTAACTCCTATTTGAAACAAAAAATCAAAGGTATTTTGAAAATTCAATGCAACTGTATAAATTCAATCATGTTTCATAAATTCAGCCCTATTTTAGAAATTCAATGGTATTTTAGAAATTCTAGCTTTTTGAATGTAATAACTTTAGCGTGCCGCCCTATCTTTGCTTAGTCTCATCAATCGCCGACACGGTTGAATTCCCAAAACAGGATTGAATTCACAAAACAGGATCGATTTGAAAATGACTGAATCTGCGAAACACTATTGAATTAATAAAATAGGATCGAATTGAATTTGTAAAACAGGATTGTATTTCTAAAAATAGGATTAAAATATAAAACAGGATTGATTCGATGAAATAGGATTGCATTTATAAAGTAGCAGTGAATTTCTAAAAATAGGACTGATTTTCTAAAATGGAATCACATTTCTAAAATACCATTGGATTTCAAAAATAGGACTGAATTCAGACCCGTTACAGCCAGGGTTATACGAGGGGTGTTCGAATTTCTAAAATGCTGGACCTTTCGATGGCATTTCGCTAGAAGTAGCGTCGACCCTCTCCATCTTTTTTTAGCGCTCTTCTGAAGCTGACAATGAGCGACGCATTAAGTTTTCCGAGCTTTATTGTCAAGAAAATCAATAGTTGAACAAAACCCAAAAGACAGGGCTACAATACACTTAACTCAATGTACATGCAAGTTCCACTCTACTAAGTACCGGTACTTCGCTCATCAGGTTAATACGCTACCAAATTTCATCTTTCTTTCGCTGGACAACTCTGCCAATTACTATCTCTTTGTTGCAATGAACAAGCAGCGCCAGGGACAACATTCTGTCACCACTCATACTTGCTCGCATGAACGTGTTGAGTCTGCGTAATGTGCGAGTGGATCTCTCGCATTCACACGTCACTGGTAGTGTAGCCAAAATTTTCAGCAGTACATTGCCGTTCGGATACAAAGTTTGGTCGCAGTCTTTAATAGTCTGGGCACATGTCGAAGGCTCATTTTGCTGGGATTTCCACTTGTGCCTCCATCGTATCCTTTCTTGTTGAAGTAACTCGGGTGAGGACAGATCTGCTTTATATTTGTTGATGACCCCGGGCTCAATTTCCCCGAAATGAGTCAATGCTAGGAGTGATGATGCCGTAACGGTTGTTCGAGAAAAACGGGCCTCAAATTCGGATGCAATGAGATGCAGAAACGGTATCACCACTGTTCTCAAATAGTACTGTTTGACACTGGAATTTGGTGGATTTGCTCGATGTGTTTGGCGAAGCGCTTGTCGCTGCATGCTGGGTTCCACACCAACCTCCCGAGCCATGGCAACAGCTTGGTGGTCAAATGCCAACGAAGACTTCATCCACAGTTTTGCGAAGTTTGAATCTCATTCACCATTCCGTACGTTTGTACAATATCAACTGTTGTGCTCTGCAATTTCATTGTAATGCCTTTTAGCTGAGCCACTACGTGAATGGCCGACTTTTCGAAAATAAAGCCCAAGAAACGTAGAACGCACCATCAAATTTTGAGCTATAGGATACTGAATTGCCAAACTTTTTAAACCAAGCGTGTCTGAATGAGGGATTACACCCCACCGCATACTCTGTTAGAAAAATGTAGTCGGGAGAACGGTTTGTCGTGATTTTTGATATGGTTATATTTTTGCATGTTTGCTTAAGGCGCTGGAAACCTCTTCTATCGAGTATGTTGCTCGAACGAACTCTGCGAGGTCGTGCACCATTGGCACTGATTTGCTGTCAACATCAGGCTTTTCTTCAATGATTGAAGACTGGTTAGTGGACATAGGCGTACATGTACTTGTTCCGGCTTGTGAACAGCACCGGTGTCCATATCGGGTTTTTCTGTAAAAAACAGGGTAGTTAAACGTCTGTTTTTCGTATCGGGGGCTATAGTGAAGATACGTAAGCTAAACTTAAAGAATGGAAACGCTTACAAATATGTGCATCATGATGCATGTCAATCCAACGATCCACAAGTAGAGTGTACATTGTAAGTCCCAACAAAAGCGCAATCGCTTTCGATATAGAATTCAAAAACCCTGCTATATATTCTCACTAGCAACAACCTTATTAAAAGGCGGAAAAAACAAACGATTGTGTAGCATTCCCAACTCACAAGGACTACTCATGATACATGTAACTGAACTTAATTCTGCTACCGAGAATTCTAATCGATTAGTTCACAGCAAAAAAGTCCCAGCATAGGAAAATCCCAAACTTGTCAGTTTTATCTCCAAAATTACCACTTCCCTGCAAGCGCTAGAACAAATCTGACTACAAATCCAGAATGCTCGTTCTCTCTGGATTCTAAAATGTGACCATAGTACACCCCTTACGACCTGCCCGCTTGGCAATTTCGAACTGTTTGACGGCCAACTGAAATCGCACCCGGTTCCGCAGATTACAGGCGGTGCAAGCAAACTGCAGCCGCCATTTTGCATCAAAAGTAGGTCACGATTAAAAAAGTTTCAGTTTCAGTTTCCTTGAAATCATTTTCAGCGCATTCCTCCAAACAGCCGCCAATCCTGTCGGTGGAGAATAAAACTCGTTGTCTTCAGAGGCTCCTTGAAATTGTCACTTTTTTCCTGGGAGTAATTATTCACTACAATTCGAAAAGACAAATCAATCCGGCCAAGCACACTCGGTCTAGTCACACCATAGACGTCAATTCAGTAACTGAAAGAACCAGCACTGACTACTGATACCAAGTGCATTTGCTAGATAACATCTGACCTGTCAGTTGGGCCACTCAATATGTTCAGCATAGGGTTTCTTGCTTCTATTCGTCAGCAAAGATGGTTATGTTTCTAGATGAAACATCAATATCCTTATAATCAGTTAGCCATGGGGCGAACATGTCATCAGATCCAGACATAGGAACCATAGCCGCTCTTATCCACCCTTACCCGAGCTGATACCCCCTTTGAGAAGCCACGTGGAAAACTGTCCAGTAAGCAAGACTATTTTCCATGACTAGCCATGATGGCGTACAAGTCCATAAACCAATCCAACGAGGCAGGCACTAGTTACTTGGTTAGGGGGCACAGAACGGTTCTTACGGGGGTTTGTCGATCAGAAAACTCGTCAATGGACTCGCCACCCCTGTATGCAAAGAATGAAACTTTTGAATCGTGTCACGTCACAAGCCGTACAATTGATCACAGCAACTTTATTCTCTGTTGTACCTTTGAACCTTTTACTCGTGCTGAAAAGACAGGTAGACTAAGAAAAAATAAAAGGGTCAAGAATCACAAAATCGGCACTTTTCACCCCAAAACCACCACTTCCCTGCCGATGCACGACATGAGCCAACATCAGATTCTGACTGAAGCAAATTTCCTACAGATTCAAAAATGTGGTCCAAAAGTACTGTTAACCAACAATTTTTTGCAATTGTGGCTTGTTTGAGGGCTATCTGAAATCGCAGCCAATTTCTTCAGTCGCTAGCCAGTAATGCACAAGTGCAACAGGGTGTCGTCATCTTGAAGAAGAATGCAGCGATAGCCGAGCAAGTGGTCTCTCCTTATTCCCAGAATGTTCACAAATACCAACAACCCTCATTCACTGAGCTTACATGCAGAACCTACATAAAAATTGCCTCCAAGCCTGGCCTACGCCTAGATTTTAATATTTTGACACTAAATCGGCCGCGGAAGCAGCCTAACTGTTAAGTGCCACCTTAGTTTGGTAGGGTGAATTGAATTCTTGTTCTCACATTGTTTTATACTTCCCTTCTGGCAGAAAACTAACCATGCCGATTTAAATGGCAATAACCAACATGGATTTCAAAGCTTGGTTTACTATGCCAAGAATTAACTTGAGATGGCCGTAAAATTGCAAATCAATAATTTTGTATAATAAGAAACATCTACTGGTTCGGTCAAGGTTGCTGAATATCTCATTGGCTGATTAAAAAATGTCATGCAAGAATTGTATTTTCCATTATCATTACAACAGACGTTTTAACCAAAAGGCCATCGCAGCTTCGTACAAATTCTGACTTTAAGTATCATAGTACGCCAAAGTAAAATTATACACTGAACAATGAAGTAACAAAACTTCACATTCAACCCGAAGCACAATTTACAGATACACTTGGACAGTATAGTAAAATCAACTTCAAGCAACAAAAACCGTAAATTTCCGGAAAATAGGCTCGTCGGAGATCGACCTCGAACGGCAACGGAAACAAAATAAATGCTCGGAAAGGGAGGAAAGGAGGGTGCCTACTTTATGATGTAGTTTTAAAGCATATAATTATATTTCAATCAACTCCTTCTGGATTACATTTTCTTATGATTTTTCTACGCGAATACTTTGGCGTGGCATAATAATTTGTAAAATGGCACCATATAACACTACCGCCACCAAAAACAGCAGCAGCAGCAGCAGCAGCAGCAGCAGCAGCAGCAGCAGCAGCAGCAGCAGCAGCAGCAGCAGCAGCAGCAGCAGCAGCAGCAGCAGCAACAGCAGTAACAGCAACAGCAGCAACAACAACAACAACAACGTCAGGTTACATCTGTGTTTGTAGGAATCATAAGAAATTAGGAATAAATTGAATAACAAATAACAAAATACAATTTCTTAAAACTCACCTAGCATCTATAGAAAAATACATATTGAAAAATAGATAGACTGAACCGATTTAAACATGGTGTACAGGGATCTCTGGAATAAATAAATGACATGCGACGATATAACCGTGTGTCATTGACATTGCGACTGCCAGTTCGATTCACTTCGGCATGTCCGCGCCCCGTATTTTGACAATAAGTAGACGCCTTCCAGATTAGGCAGTTTGGAGAGCCTCCTACTCAAACGCTCAAGTCTGGAAACAGTTAAGATGGTCGACGGAGCACTGAAATAAGTTGGGGGATGTAGCCCCCCCCCAGCCGGTTTGCCGCGTATGTGACAATGGGCGGCGCAGCACTGAAATTACTGGGCGGCTGTAGCCCTCCCATTCCCCTATGATGCGCCGCCCATGCTGTAGCGTCGTCGTCATTGAATACAGACGCAGCGTTGTGGAGTCCTTTGACTATTTGCAATCCCATTCCCGAAGCAACTATGGTCTATGGAACGCCCCTACATAATGGTCGGCCAACACATGTCAAAAGAGTTCTCCTCGGACAGGATATTGAAATTTAGTTTTGTTATACGGGCACCCACATGACTGAATTTTCAAAACAGATTCAATTTTGCTAAATAAGATTGCTTTCATAAAATAGGATTACATTCATAAAATAGGATTAAATTCATGAAATAGGATTGGATTTATAAAATATCGTTATATACCTAACATAGAATTGATTTTCTTCAGTAGGATTGGATTTAAAGAATAGCATTGAATTTTCAAAGTAGGAATAATAGTTATTTTAAATAAGATTGGATTCATTAATTGGCATTGGATTAACAAAGGTTGACGGCTGCTTACGTATTGTTGTATGAAAACCTCTTTCAAACACAACTCTGTGTTAGGGTTTTACGTGGGTTTATTCTAGAGATCTACAAGATACATCTATTCACTATGCTGTCTAACTCTCAACTGAAAACTTGTTTGTCAGAACTAAAGATCATATGCTCATGAGTCATAATCAGATTTCAGATAATTGTTTTGCACAACTTACATAATCTATGATTCTAGCTACCAGTGCCATATAAGGTTGTGTTTTGGACTCTGCAAGTTTAATGAAAACCACGAACATAACAATTGTGACAAGAAAAATCGCGTCTACCTTCCAAGTAGTAAGGAAGATGACTTTCTAAAACCGCTCTGGAGTGGTGGCGTGTTACTATTATTAAACTCTCTTGGTCTATTTACACCGACCTCTTGTCTACACTGTCACGACGTTGCGTTCTTCTAAGAACGCGGGAACACCTGACGATGGCCGGAGAATAGACCGACCAAAACGTCGTGACAGTGTAAATAGACAAGAGATTTTAATTATAGTAAGGAAGATGTTACAGATGTACATGTACATATTTCGCCATTTAACCACAAGCTATTCTTGCTTGAGTACACGGCACTCAAACTATATATAAACATAGAACTCTAGCCCTGGAACGGCAACTCTGATCTCGCCACTGCTGAGGTTGCGCCGCGCATGCGGGATACTTGTTTGCACTCGTTTGTTCCGGTGTGCGTACTGGCTATAGAATTTACTGTCATTAAAACATTCGCAACTCCCATATTTTCCATCGAATTGCTTAAGAGTCATACCAATAGAACGCCCTTTGCCAGTTCTTGATCAGTAATTATCATTTCGCGTACCTGTCTGGTTTAAGAATATTCTTTAAATTCTTAAAACCGGGAGTTTTGGCTCAATGCGAAAAACAACAGCGTGTAATGGTAACATAAAAAGAAAATCATCATAGATGCTATATAAATAACTACTTAAGCCATTATCGAAACAATTTCTATGATTCAAAAGATTTCTACCCTGTACAAGTTCTAGACTATGGATCCCTGACACTTGCTGGGGTTAATTTAGTCAGGCATTCATCCAAACTTATTGTAGTATAAGATGATCACTTGCTTAGAGACGTGGTAGGTTGCTTGCAGGCGTTTTGACCTGGTCAGCCAGGTCTTTGTCAATGAATGAGGAATTTCCCGCCTTTCGCTGGTTAAGAATAATTAAATAAATGGGAGGTAAGTGAAGGCCTCTGGGCAACCGGTAAACATTGCACAAATGATTTTTTATAGAAACAATTGAAAACAGTAATCACCTGCGAGAGTTGGCATCCTAGGTCAAGAGTTCTATGATGTAAACTTTTCCCCCTTCAACTGCTCTCACACTATGGCTAGTGCGCTCATGCTGACTTTTGAGCTTCTGAACATGTGCATCGTGAATTTGAAAAGAGTGTTATAATGGAGCGTTCACATATTACGTCATCCAAAACTTGCCACTTTTTACCACTCCCCCCTTTCATTAGCCGTCATCATGATGTAACTACCCATTCCATCCTCTAATTACGTCATCACAGCCAACTCCCCTGTTTTTGGAATGACCAACAGTTCGTTGGAAATTCGTCTTTATCATTCTAACGACAAATTAATACCGCTTTATTGTCTAAGTTGCATTTGGTGTTGCACACAGCAGTGAAATAAAATACACCATTTCAACTATCAAACCAAAAATAAGGAACATGTTGTGGTCGCTTCGTGGTGGCACAACATAAAAACTAGTGGCAGCACCACTAAACTCCATGGCCGAAACAATAAACCCATGACTACATGGCAGGACCTTTCTTCGTGACAAATTTAGTAAAAATGCGGTTCGTTGATTATCCCAGACATGCTTGAGTTAATTGTGGATCCCCGTAATTTTATTAATTAGTCGTGCACAACTGCGGAAGTGGCATTTAGGGGGCAGAATTCCCCGTCTAGTGCGTTCGAGTTACTGTGAGGATCTGTTCTACTATTGTTCTTGTGCTGGTCTCCTAAAGCTGTCGACACCACGTCTCAGCGACTAGTATTCTACGACAACCAAAGTTGTTAGAGAACTCAATTACGTGGGGTTTTATAGAAATATTTAAATTTGTAGTAGCAGTCAGAGGATATATGTTTGAGCCCGAGTAGAGCAAGGAAGAATACAAGACAGCTGCTGAGAAGGACGAGGAAGAGACTGAGGACAGACATGGTGGGGGACGTCTTGGTGCAAATGTAAGGTGTGCATAGTAATGCCGACCTCAATGGAATGCCTATGTTGTTCCCACTGGATGGTGACTTGAGCATCCAAACCGCTTACATTCAGCCCTGTGACTCCCTCGCCACACACCAGGCCCTTTCTAAATAGCTCCAATACTTTAGTCAAGTCCACAATAAACTTACCAAAGTTTGGCTCACCGGCCTGACCAGTACTGGACGACAAACTGTCCTTCCCACTGTGTGTCGAGCTTGACCTGTATTCCCTAACACTACTCAACATCGCTGCAAGGCTGCTTAGAAAGCTTTGAGCTGGAGACAACACCAGCACAGGGCAAATCACTGCTATTTCCCAGAATTGCACACTCTGGGGTACGTTCGGAGGGACGGTTGACAGTAGAAGAAGCGCCTCCAGTCACTGTAGAGGCCAAAGCTCGCGAGGCCACTCGCTTAAAAATGCTCTTCTCGGGGTTGGCGACGGGGCACAGCCGGGAATCAACAGCGACACCATGGCACACTTCCTCTGCGGTTGTTTTGCATGAACCCTCACCGATTCTGCGAACATACCTCTATCGTAATCCAACGGCAGAAAATGCTTGCCACCCACCCAGTAATGGGGCTATTTGGACATTTACATTAACTAGAGGGCGCGCGCGTACTAGCTGGTGCCGATTTCGCGAGCCCTTCAAATACATGGTGAAATGGCTTGCAGCCGTGCCAACTGAATCTGAGATTACGTGAAAAGGGTGCTTCTACATGTATATGAGAGGAAATTAGCACGATGTTATACAAAGGTAAGGTCTGTGATTAGTTTAACGATTATTCCATGTTTATTCTGCTGAAGCCTGTTAACTGAGGTACTCGCCGAGGTCGACTTCGCCGCAGTCGGCAGTCGGGTTTGTTGTGATGTGTGTTACGATACTTGACGTACCACTCGAGATCTTTTCGTACATCAAAGCAGTATTATTAAGGTTTGGAATGATTTCTAACAGGTTTATCAGTGACAGTTACATCAATCGATGCTGAATGTTTATGCTGTCAACTCGATATTGGTTAGTGAGTTAAGATTAAAATCCAAGCCCAATGGCAAAGAGTACGTCACAAATATCCACAAGACTATTTGTTTACTCTCTATCCTATGTCTTCCGGAAATCTGTAACATGTTGAAATGGAAATCTATAATGTCTGTTTTCACGTGACCTTTGGTTTTTAGGTTTGAGGGCTTGCACCGTGCAGAGGAGAACTGATATGCATCGCTTCTGCACCGTCCCTGAATGGACAAAATTGGTTTTAAGCAGCTGACTGCAGCTAACCAGCAAGATCTTTCCGTCCAGTGCATATCTGTTGTCAAAGCCTACTTTCTATATCGGAGACAACGAACAAAGCCTTTGAAAAGGGACAGCTATTTTTAAGTCATTTTATGAATTTCCTTATTCAGGTCCTTAGCGCAGGGTTGGCATAGGGGGTTGGGGTTGTAAAATTTGGTGCAACTGAATGTGTGGAAATAACAGATACACTGTAATAGTGTCTGGCGGAAAGAGGATGGTGAGGTAACTCTTAACCTTCATGAAGTTCCTTCAGGTTTATTCCATGAAACTTTTGCTATCAGTTGTAAACACATTAAAATATATTACATTTTTTGAATTCCCAGTGACTGAATTGTCTTCACTCATTCCTTGAAACGTTGTAAGTCGTTTATAAATTCAAATTACTGCCATTTTTGTGAAAATTGAATTTTTGATGGTGCCTTACGATTTGAAATTACTCTTAAACAACAGAAAAATTATCCACCCAAATTGTCATTTTCCTTTTGACCGATAGAAATGTGCAACGATCAAAATGAAGTATTCCCTTTGTTTGTATTTGATTTGTTTGTGTGTAATTATTGTTAGAGCTTTCTCAAGAAGGCCTTTGAACAATTTTAAGTTTTGTGTTAACTTGTCTACAACAAAAGTCCCACATGCAAGAAAAGTATGTTTTCAATTGTAGCTAGCTGGAGAAGAATCTGGTATGCACAAGATTTAAAAATAAACAACTATCAGTGTACATGTATTTAAAAACAAAATGGGAAACTGAACAACCACATACATACAAAGAAACAACATTGCTAAAAACAACTGTATTTTTTCCAATCCAACGGAGTCCGTAATCCGGCATATCAAGGGCTGACTTTCTGAGTTAGATTCAATTTTCTCAGGTTATTGCTGACGGATTGCTTTTCACTATGTCCAAATGTAAAATAGACGGTCAGACGGCTGGTTTTAGTCGTTTTCTCTCACCCTTAACAAAATAGTCAGAGAAATATTAGCATATTATAAAACAAAACACAAGACCAAACTACTTTTGTGAGGCAGAACATACTTGACGTTTCATCTTCATGTTTATATGTACAAAATAATAACCTTTGTACCCAATTCTTATATAAGATCTGAATGAAAATATGTGAACCAGGCTACAAGTTATTTAACAATGTGTATTTTTCATGTGTTTCTGATCTCAACAAATAAAATTCATTCTAGGTGTCATTTTTTCCAATGCAATGTTACGACATTTACTGAATATCTTATTCACGTTAATTCGGTAACTAATCTGGTAGTCCTGGGGGTGGGGTCCGCTATAAAATAAGGAAACTCACTCATCTAGAGAATTTTGTTGGACACAGCATAGCTTTGAAAAGAAACTGCTGTGAAAAAGTCACCCTTGACTTCTGAGTGTCACGTACCATACATCTCCTATTTTGGGCGCACTCCCACCCAGGACAATATGTGCTGCGAGCCTACCATCCGGGTTCCGGGTGAGTTTCCGAAAAGAAACCCGTTATTCAGTGGGGTAACTGGTGGGGATAACATCACCGAACGATGTCGATAGAAACTGATTGCTAAAATCTTACCAGGTAACGTTATGTAGTCTCTCAATGGAAATGCATAGAGCATCCACATACTTTTTGTCAGTTGGTTGACCCTTTTGACCGCAGTTCTCCACGCCTCTAGTAACCTTAGATCTTTTGGGAATTTGTGACCACCTGTCGAAGATTTGCACCAGGGAAAATAGCAGTAGCACGACGACGTATTTTAATAACAGCTCCGTCTTTTTACCAGTTGTTTACATGCAGACAGCGACGCATGCGCAATTCAATCAGCACTATAGTATAGCAGCGACACCGCGAGGATAATTCTTCGAATAGCCCCATTCTCCACTGCTTTGTACGTTGCGTGGACGGTAGCCCTGCATTCTTCACACGAGCGAGCTAAGTACGGCGGAGCGTGTCAACTTTCAGAAAGCGGTTTACTACCATACCCAAAGTGCGCGCGAGACGAGAACGAGTACACCCCGGTACGCAACAACCGTGCGGCAAGTTGACTGACTTGTACATGTAAAGAAACGCAAACAACAACCTAACTTATCACAACCGAGGTAAAACAATGAGTCAACAGGTCACACAGTCAGACTATACGAAAACAAAGTGGAGGAAATTCTTAACCCTCTATACGTCACTTCCGGAGCAAGGCACGACTAATCAATAAAATTACGGGGAACCGTTATAAACTGAAAAATAAGTCTGGGATAATCAACGAACCGTATTTTTACTGAAATTGACATGAAACAGTTTGCTTTCTCCTTCAACTATGTCACAGGACGAGTGAGGATACAATAAGGGTAACCTTTTGATGTGCCCACATATTTATATGCGGGTTTATATGGCTGTCATCTCTCTCCGGCGTTTGTTGCCGTATCTTGTAAATGCTTTGCTGGATCTTAATGAGATTTGGCGATACGTACCTATAATGCTGACGACAAAGAATTTCTGGCCGATCCAACTACTGCTATGCCCTCTAGAAACATTTTAGTTTTTCACATTTGCCTCTGTATCTTTCGAGTTCCTTGGTGGACTTTCATGAAATTTGGCAACTAGGTTTCTATTAAAGGGGCGACGATGCTTTCCAATTTTTGGACGGACTTGATGTAATTTGAACCGCCTAATCGTCAATTTAACTTTTAGTGCGTTTTGGCCATCAGCCTCTCTATCCGCTAAACAATTCAAAGCATCATTTTGAACATTGGCGGCTTTGTTCCTGATGAGAAGACCGCAACTGGCGTTGATTTTTGGACGGTTTTGAGTGCTCTGGTGCACCCTAGAGGTAATTTTATGGCGTCAATAGCTGTATCTAGTTAGCTCTTTGGAGGATTTTTTTTGAAAATTGGTAGATACGTTCCTATGTAGATGGTAAGTTTGAGACCAATCCGACTACATGTACCCCCTAGTGCATGGCAATTTTACAGTTTTAGTTTGCCTCTGTTATTTGAGTTACGGGTGGATTTTCGTGAATGCCTTTTCATTGTCGGGCGGATTTGGTATATTCTGCGCCATCTACTGGTCATTATTTTGAGTCCGTTTTTTGGCGTCCTCCTCAAACTACTAAAAATATAATTATTAAACGTGGTAGATGTGTTGCTGATGAAAAGACCATGGCTGACGCTAATTTCCGGACGGGTCTGACTACTGTGGCGGCCCCTTGTAGTGATTTTGTATTTTTGCAAACATGGCTACAGGCCTACTAAATGTGACAATGACTGCCGCGACTTTTTGTACTGCTCTGACAACCGCTGTGCCCACTAGAGCAATTTTAGTTTCCACGTTTGCCTTTGTGTCTTTAAAGTCCCTTAGTGGATGTTCATGAATTGTGGCAAATACTTTTGTAATAGAGAGACAACACCTTCCCAATTTAGGACGGGTTCGACTTATTCTGCGCAACACCTCAAGAAGCACACCATTTGCCGTATAGTGGTGGATGCATTAGAATTCTCAGTGTTGCACTTGCAATATTAAGTTAGAACACTATGACCTCTGATATTCTGTGGCTAGTCTCCACTTAATCGGCAATCTGTAGAGCAAAACTTGAGATTTAACAATGGTACTTGAGGTATAGTGTGAAAACTAATAACTCTAGCATATTCAATGCAATAACGAAAAAAAAAAACGTCGCAATACTGTATACATGTATATCATGCGTAACGAGCTTATAGTGTAAATCACATTCCCTGAAAACATGACCTCGCCTGTCGCTTGGCGTCCTGACCATGACCTTATGGTGGGCCGTTGAGGGGAAAGTGTCGCCGTACAGTTACGCTCGTAAATTAAATAGGGAAAAGTTTCGCCTTAAAATTACGAGCGTAAATTAAATTGCAAAAGTGTTGCAGTAAAATTACGCCCGTAAATTAAAAGGGGGAAATGTCGCCGTAAATTACGCTCGTAAAATACCTTAAGAACGTTCCAAATTTAAACCAATCAGTGTTGACCTAACATACACGACTGTTGTTGGGCAGCTCGTTCTTGCACAATCGCTGACATTGCAGCAGCGATTTGATCCGCCATGATTCAGCGCTCGTATTGTAGACATGTAACCCGTCAGTAAATAGGTATTTCCATGAGCACGTGCGACAGTGGATTGTATAACCCAACGTCATTGGCTAAGACTTTAAACTAAATTACGAGCGTAATTTTACGCCGCAACGAATTAAATTACGCTCGTAATTTTACGTAAATAACGGCGTAATGTACATAATTACGCTCGTGTTTTTCCAGCGACACTTTCCCCCCAATGGCCCATCATGCTTCGTCACTGTAATGATTGTCAGCGATAGGCAGTGATAAAATGGGACTGTCGTTTGTCTCTGTACATGTTTATAATGTTGAATAATCCTAGTAAAACTGTAGCGTGAAACAACAGGTCCTGGTTTTGTTTTTAATAAATTATGCTCTAAGGCGAACTTTTCCCAACGATATGCACTGTGATGAAAATATTCTAATAAACCACACGATGACGTATGAGTACTCCCCATGACATATATCGTCATCTTTCAGTAATCCCCCTCGATGTAATATGAGAACAATCAAGGTAATAATTCCAGCCCATCAAATCACGGGAACATACAGACAACGAATGCAGCCATATTTGTCCCACAATCACTGTGCAACTATGGCGGCGAATGAAAGGGTAATGATGGTTTGCGATGCACGTTGGACAGTTGCAGTGCAGCTCAACGATATGCAGAGAACGACAGATCTAGAGGAAAAGTGCCTGTCGCTGGATGAATCGTTGACTATTATCCAGTATTTATAAACAAGCAGAATGTGAACGGAATTCCGCTTCACAACGTTTCGCAATTATTTTTTACTTTATTTTCTTCAGTAATTTCCAACGTGAATTAACAATTCAAGCTAGAGCTACAAATGTAGGCAGCAATGGAAATGACAACCAAAACATTATTTAAAAGCGGAAATGTTCTCAATTGTTTCCTTTCACGGCCTCGCAAGAACTGACACGCCATACAACTTAATTTGTAGAAAATGGTTTGGGTTCCTGCAGTTATTGTCTGTTGTTTGCTTACCCAGAGCCCACTTTGATAATGCACTGCTCTGTAGGGCAACAGTTTCAGTGAAATATAATAAAAAGACATCGCCCAGAATATGTTGCTATAGTACGCTTAAGGAAGACTTACCTCCGCCATAATAGCCAATACTCAGCTGTGAAACAGGGTTGGGTTTACCGCTTACCGCCATATTACCTTTGCGCTCATCGTAACGGTAAATAAGGCAGGCCGTAGCCAGCATTGCGCGAGGGAGGGGGTTCGAATTTCTAGTGCGGTGTACCTTTGGTTGGAAATCTATATACACAACGACGACTCTCAACTCTCTGTTCCCAAGATCAGACGGAATTCGTAATACCAGAAACGAGGATGTTCTGACGGTTGCTCACAAACACGGGACCCAAATTCAGATGTAATGTGGTCCAGAAAGAGAATGTCCCAGTGTTACCACCCGCCAAACTTTCATACCGGGTGTACTTTAGTGAGTGATAATCATTACACATCATTACATATTCTGACGCAAATATTTTTTTTATATTTTTTTTTGACGCAAATATTTAATCAGGGCATGATCGACTTGAATTTTTTGATCTAGTTGTATTATGCGTGTTACTTAAGTTGCTTAAATCGCTGGAAATGGGAACAGCCCATTATTCCAAAGGTTCACTACTCTGAAGATTCAATATTCCGAAGTTTCACTACTCCAAAAATATCTAAATTTCGGACTTGGGTGTATCAGATATCCCCAAGAATAAACGACACGTCGGTTGTACCAGAACCTATGCTCAAACAACGCCCGGATTTCATGCGCATACGAAATTGCCCGCATGCCTTTCGAATACGGAAAATGAGTACGTTCATGAATTTAATAAAAAATTATGAAGTAGGAATATTGATGAATTATCAACCACGATACATTCATCAAATCCATGTCAACCGTGAAGGTCGCATCATTTCACAGCGTGACTGAGCTAGTGTAGGGCTGTTGCCCCTCAAATTCACCCATCGGAACCACGCGCATGGCCTGGTCAAAACTAAATGTAGTTTGTAGGCTACCCTGTCCCTGCTAGTCTTCACGAAGTCGGAGAGTCCCATTCACTCTTCTTAAATTTAAGAACGCTATTGGTCGCTGAAGTCCTGACCCGGTGTTGTCCCTGATTGAGACTGAATGAGTCGTGCTAGATTGAAGATCCATGATTGGCAGTGATTGGAACTGAGCTCGTTTGTAAACAATGTAATCAATGTTTTGAGAACTACTCACTTTTGTACATCTTACTAAATGGGCACAAATACAATACAATACTTTTCTCATGTCAGTTCCGACTCGTTAGCACACAATCAAAGTAATGAAGTGTCGTAGTTCTGGCTTCGGAATTGTAGACATTTCAAGTAGTGAACTTCCGAAGGTAGCGAACCTTCGAAGTAACTTTGAAGTAGTGGACTTTTGGAATGATAAACCTTCGGAATAGTGACATGTTACGTTGGAAAACTTTTCCATCAAGTTTTTTGCTCGTATGACGCCTACGAGGCTGTGCGCATCGACACTGATTTATCAAGGTATTTATTAGGTCTACCTTTTCCCTTATATGAACATGCTCGTCGGGGTTTTCTTAGTTCAAGAAAATATGGTAGTTCATGGAAGGAGCCGCACTGAAAAAGTGAGGGCTATAGCCCCCCCTGTGGTGCATCGCACCCCGGCATAGACCATGGGAGGTGCAGCACTGAAAAAAGTGGGGACTATAGCCGTCCAACCCCGTTCGGTGTGCCGCCCATGCTGTTAAATGTCTGATTTTTGAGGTACGACGGAGGACTGCCTATTGTGAATTTAATTATCATCGGCGTGAACTGAATTTAAAAGAATGGAAACGTACACACGAGTACACGCATGCATGTCATCTGAAAATCCACACCAAAGTGGAAATTTGAAAATGTCTGCCCTTTACCGTACTCCGCCACTATCAAAATAGCAGAAACCTAGTTTCTGCTATTTTGTTTCATGGTCGATTTTAAGACGTTCACACGGCACTACTTTTTGGAGCTCTCTGAATCTCGCGGCTATATAGCCTATCTAGGTATAGACATTTACTTCTAGACTCCCGTGCTACCCTATGTTGTAGCTACCACGCGCGTTCAAGGCCGATGAATAACATAAAGCCTCCTCTAATCGTCTGCACTATTCGGCGGGAGTTGACATCCAGACAATTACGTGAACTAAATTCAAAATTATTTGTGACTTAGCTATCATTGCAATTAGCGGTACCGGTAACTGCAACAGTTTTGTTGTTTTTGTCCATCTATATCCCATCTTTAACGGATAGGTCGGGGCTGGACCTTTTCCGCGAGGGAACCCCCCCCCCCGAAACCCCCCGGTTATGGGCGTGTAAGGTAGGCGTGGCCTAAGTGCATTTGTCGGAACAACGCAATCATGAGAAGTCATGAGTAATTGACAGCTGCACAAAATGTATTAAATTCAGTGACTACCGTTTGTAGAGAGGATATTTTGATACGTGGACTCATTTCTTCTAAGCACTTCCTCTACATCACATCTCATCAAGTGAGACAGGACAAAGACTGAAGTTTTGTGGTTACGCATTTTACAGTTTATTCTGTCTTATGCACCTACGGAAGGCAAACTAGTCACCTCTTTGAATTAATTTAGACTTCATTCGTGTGTTTTATTGAAATTAGAGATACATCAGTATGACGTTTGCAGCATATCACTGTTTCTCAGGACTCAAAATATCGTTTCGACTTCGGTTTCGACCTTCTTTTTTGGTCGCAATAACCCTCTGTGTGATTACAACTGCTTGCTTGATCATTCTACCTTTCTACAACCAGTTTAGATCATATGAAGTGGATATTTGCAGTCGCCAAATGTGCCAACCAAAGACCAATGTCGTGTTTTTGAAGACTCACAAGACCGGAAGTTGTACCATACAGAACATTTTGTTTCGTCATGGCGACACCAAAAATCTAGTCTTTGCTCTTAGCAAAAACGGTAACAGATTTCATTGGCCTCGAAAAATCAAACGGTCGTCTGTTCTCCCAGTGTTCTTCAATGAAACGCACATGGAACAATTTAACATTTTGACCCAACACATGCGCTTTGATGCAGAGCAAGTGAAGTCCTTCATGCCGCATGACAGCGTTTTTGTGACCATTATGCGAGAGCCATCTCGCTTGTTTTCTTCCGCTTTGTACTATTTGCCTATGTATTACGATACTTGCTTTAATTTGACGACTGCCAACAAGGCCGAGGATTTCGTGGGTAACTTAAAAAGTATTCAACATACCAGACAGCGTATGTGTAAACACCAAAATGGCAGTGTGCCATCTCATGACTTCACTATGTTTGACTTCGGCCTAGATTTAAAGGAATTGGACAATGACACTCGAGTTATTGAGAAAGTGAAGGAAATAGAGTCACTGTTTTCTTTAGTAATGATCACAGAATATTTTGACGAGTCTTTAGTTCTACTCAAGGAGCAGTTAAATTGGAAGACTAAGGACATTATTTACTTCAGGCACAACGTAGTTAAACATTCAAGAAACCGTTTGTCTGAAGGAACCGTGCAGAAACTTAGAGAATGGAACCGTGCGGACACCATCGCTTACGATTATTTCGCTCAGATTTTACAGAAAGAAATGGTGAAATTCGGCCTTGAAAGACTCCGTAAAGAGGTAAAGCATTTAAGAACAATGTGTAAAGAATGGGAAACGTTTTGCGTTGAGAAGATCGTTATCGGGAAAGAGATGTCGCCGGGTGATCCCAATAGGCCGTTCAACCCCATAGCTGATGGGTACGTTCTGAGACGGGAGGCAAGAGATAATGAAACGTGCGTTCAACTGACGAGAGCGGAAAATCCCTACGCGCTTGTGTTGTATGAAAAAATGATGAAACGCCGTAAATATATCGGCACTTTTCTTTAACAATACCCACGGAGTCGCTTGAAAAACACAAATGTATACTCATTGTTAGTCTGTAAAATGAACCTTCACGGAAAAAAATCTCAACGTCCATCACAAGCTGGTTACAGTGTTCTGGATTTTTCATTTTCCGGACCGGTGACTAGATGGTTTTGCCACTGGACTAACATAGCAATATAAGATGTATGGTTCATTTCTTTATGATGTGATATAGGAGTAAGTGACCAAGAAGTCACGGATCTCAACCAAACTGTTAGAAAATGAAGGCGAGTATAAATTGCGGAACCCTATTGAATTCTGGAGTAATCGACAAACAACAGGGTCTACTAAGTTTTTAATGTTCTTAACGATTCATCGGGATCTAGTGACCTCTCATGTAGAGAACCATGAAGAGTAAACAAAACGGAATCTAGACATTTAAAATGCACATGGATATTGAAATAATAATGCTTCGCGAAAGTAGCTGTTGTTCGTGAATATAAAACAAATGTGTGGGAATATTGAGTTCTATAAGTATGCTAATAAAAAGTTGGTAGATTCGCTGTTCCATCTATACAGCTATTATTTTTAAAATGGTGTGTTTCCAAAAGAATGGACAAAATCCATTGTAGTAACGATATTTAAGGGCGGAACCGAAAATCCTGAAAATTTCAGAGGGATTTCCCTAATGCAAGTCACAGTCAAAATATTCGAAAAATTATTGTGCCAACGACTTCAAAAATGGTCGGATGGAGAAAACGTAATTAGTGTGTCTCAAGCTGCGTTTAAGAACGGGCAAAGTACGGTTGATCACATGTTTGCTTAATATACGTTATTAATTAAATATTTGACACGAGAGAAAGGTAGATTCTATTGTGCTTTCATGAATTTTAAATCCGCTTTTGACAGTATATATAGAAGCGCATGATATTTTAAATTGAAGAACAATCGCATAGAATGTAAGATGTATAAGATAATCAAAGCAATGTACGCTGAAGTAAAAGCGTGCGTGAGATTGAATAACGGGAGCTACACGGAGTTCTTTGATTGTCAGAATAGTCCAAAAAAGACCCTCAACTACCGTTTTTGCTTATTTTATTTATAAACGATCTCGAGCAAGAATTAGATTCCGGTGGCGGTGAGAAAAATCCATGGCATCATATGAATTATTGCATCTGCTGTTTGCTGATGATTTGGTTTTATTTTCTTATAGTGTGAAAGGATTGCAGAAAAAATGAACATTTTATATGAGTATTGTCAGAAATGAAAATTGATTGTTAGCTAGTCAAAGACTAAGATAATTGTTTTCAGAAAGGGTGGAATGTTACGATGGTATGAAAAATGGACGTATGATGGGAATACTGTTAATGTTGTAAACGCATGTAAATATTTAGGATTAATCTTTACTACGAAAGGTTCGTGGTCTTGCGCACAGAAAACACTATCAATACAGGCTACGGCAGTGAATTTAATGAGGAGAAATGACAATGGTTTTTAATGCATTCCCTATTAATGTTAGTTTGAAATTATTCGATTGTAAAATCATGACTGCCAATATTTCATAATAGTTGTGAGATCTGGGGTTTTAGTGATTGTGAATGTAATGAAATAGTCCACACAAAATTTTGTAAAGAAATTTTAAATTTGCCGAGCACGGCAATTTCATCGGCTGTTAGAGGTGAGATGGGTCGTTACTCCTTGATTGCTTACCGACTTCATAGAATTATGAAATATTGGTTAAAACTGTTAAAAACAGATGCGTCAAAACTTACATGTACATATCATTGCTATGAATGGCAGTACAATATCACGGAAATGTTAATAAACCGTTCTGGGTTAATGATGTTAAAAGATTGCTATTACAGTTTGGTTTTGAAGAAGCGTGGTACAATCACGGTGTAAGTTCCGAGACAAGCTTCATATCACTTTTTAAACAAAGATGCAAAGCTACTGATCAGCAAAAATTGCAAGAAATTTTGAACAATTCGATTAAGCTGGAAACTTACAGAACTTTTAAGTTAAATTATTTATATATAATTGACAATGTAAATGTTAGATCTGATATGATAAGATTAAGATGTTCAGCGCATGCACTAATGATTGAAAAGGGTAGACACTAGAAACTTAGCATACCAGAAAGGTTATGCCCTCTCTGTGTTAGGACATATGTCGAGCCAGAATATCATTTTGTTACCTAATGTTCATTCTACGATGGGCATAGGAAACGGTATTTGCCTGCATGGAGCTACATGTACAACAATTAGTCAGTATAACTCAAGAGTGGAATGTGATAGAGTAAAAATTCAAAAAGGTTTACCTATATTTTGTGGGTCAACAAATCCATTGGAAATGGTGTTGCATGGTTGTGGTGACACCGTCCGTCATTTTCCAAGATGGCCGACAAATCTACTTGAGTCATACAACTTCGCACGAACAGATTAGTGTGTCGTCTTGCTTCAAACGTCGCATCATAGGTTTTCTGGGTCGGCTAATCCATTGAGACTCATTGAATTTGACACTAATGATTACTTCCACCATTTCCAAGATGGCGGACAAAATGGCCGCCAGATTTGCAGGTGATCATTATAACTCGAGAGTGGAATGATAGAGTAAAAATTCAAAAAGGTTTACCCATCTTATGTGGGTCAACAAATCCATTGGAAAAATTTGCATGGCTGTGGTGACACCATCAGCCATTTTCTAAGATGGCCTCCAAAACTATTTCGAATCGCACAACTTCGCACAAACAGATTAGTGCGTCTTGCTTCAAACATTGTATCATAGGTTTTCTGGGTCGACTAATCCAATTAGACTCATTCAACCGATTTCATAAAGGTGGTTTAACAAAACCAGGACTTAGACTTAAACCTGGTCTTCCTAAACTTGGTCTAATTTTAGACCTGACTGGCATTTCACCAACGTGGTCTGAAAGCCTGGTTTTGCTAGACCAGGGAGCTGGTTCAGTAAAACCAGGTTTAAAGTATCAAAGGCACCCCACTATGTCGAGCTGGGTAAACCCAACAAAGAAACTATTGAAGTGCTTCAATGTAACCTTAATCACGTGGGTATACAATGGCATACACTAGTAGAATCAGTGCAGACATTTACGAAAAATATCTAAAAGCTTTTCTCATGAGGAAAACTGTAATTTCTATAACCAACACACACACATTAAAGAACATGCTCCCGATTATATGTAACATGTTACATGCCCAAATTTATTTCCTTGTCACTTCAGTGATTATTTTCCGCGGCCAAAGCGGGGGGCAATACCCCTTCCTGGCAACATTATATCGGAGAACAGTGGAGGTGGAACTCACCTAGATTATTGCCTCCCGGTGTGGGGTGTTGCATCAGGCAAGGATACGAAAACCATCCAGTTTATCCAAAATATGGCTACCCGGATTATTCTGGGAGCTGGTGTTAGAGATATTAGTATCGAAAACCTAGCTTCATAAAGAGACTGGTATAATGAAAATTCACACAAGACATCAATTCCTATCTGCTTGTTGTTTGTACAAATGTTTTAAAGGCCTTGTCCCATCTTACTTATGTGCTAAGTTTAAGATGACTAGTAATCGCTACAATACTAGGTCCTCATCATCATCTGATTTCAATCTTCCTAAACGCAGAAGCGGGACTGGGAAAAAATCATTTTCTTACAGCGGGCTCTTTTTATGGAACTCTCTCCCTGCAGATGCCAAATCTACATCATCCTTTCTAACCTTTAAAAGAATTATAAGAAATAGATTTAACTCCATGCAGTGTCTAAATTGCATGTTTATTCATTTGTTATTTATATAATGTCTTACATTTATTAAATATTTATTGTCTGTTTTATTTTTTATATTTATTATTTTTATTTTTTAGATAATTATATTGTCTTGATTTCTTTATCTTTTACTTATCATATTTTATTTTCATTTTGCTTAATCAGTCTTTCCATGTTAATTTCTTATTCTTTGCTTATTACTTAAATTTGTCTTTCATTGTGTAATTCTGTTTTTGTCTTACTATCTGTTTGCTTTTTACTGAGGGCCCCCATGGAAAACAGTGTGAACTGATGGGGCTACCTTCATTGTAAATATTACATTAATAAATAAGTCACAAGAATCAGAAGATGCTGTCTTTAGTCAAATCCGTAGCGCTTACGACGATGACGCCCTGCTCAACCAGTCGTATTCTGAGAAATCCGCTGGACACACTCTAGCAAGTACTGGTCTACGCATAAGCGGATCCACGGGGGTCAAGGGGTCCGGAGTCCCCTTTTTTCCCTTGATTTTGGTGATATCAAATCTATAATTTGACTTGGTCCCCATTTAAAAAAGTCCTTGACAGTCCCCCCATCCTAGATCTGCCCCTGCTACGTTTGATCTTGTGTCATAGTAAAACTGAATATTGAAAATACCCGGGTAGTCCATTTTCGCTCTAAAACCGTTGCAAATTCTCTCCTCGGCATCATTCAGTTGTACCTATACCATGCATGCAAGTCTGACATATTTAACAGTTAAACCTGAGTCTGACCAAGTCTAAAATTAAACATGGTTTAAGATCTTAATACAGGTCTAAAGAATATAGACCTCGTTGGTGAAATGAAAACTGACTTAGACCAGGTCTAAACTGGAGTTAAACCAGGTTTTACTAGACCACTGGTCTAAAAGTTAAACCATCTTTATGAAATGCAGTTTATCTTTAAACCTGGTCTAAGTCCAGTTTAATCCAGGTTTAACTTTAAACCACCTTTATGAAATCGGCTGATTGTGTTTGGCACTCATGTTTACTTCCACCATTTTCAAATATGACCACCAAATATTTGCTTCGTGCAAGAGCTTCAGATTCCAGAGACACGCCATATCCTGAGTTTTTTAGGTCAGCACGTCCCTGACAATAATTTTTGTCTGACTCTTGATGATTACGACTACCATTTTCAAGACGGTTTAACGAATAACTTATTTGGTCAAAAACATCACGTTTGCCTGAACTGAAGGATCATTCTCCTCCTGAAAAAATGTGCTGTATTGAAAATAACTGTCTCTGCAATTAATTCAGTGATCTACTATCCACACTGTCTGTGTCATTTCCAGTTAGTTGTCAATGCTAATGAATCTATACACAACCAACCAGTATTTACACAACTAATCTCTGTCAACTGAGAATGAATTGCTGCAGGTAAAACCACGCCATTCTCCACGTGCAACCGAGTACGGCAATCCTAACTTCTTGCAAGTACATCTCTTGGAACTGCAGTTGGTCACTACTTTCAGCAGGTTCTCTGGTGCTGCTGACTGGTCCGTCGTCGTGGGAAGGAATTTTCCACCTGCCAGCATCCATCCCCAGTATAGCGAGTCTAGGCCACTTCCACGGAAAATTGACCACTCTTGCTCTTGATAATATGTTCCGGCAGCATAGAATTTAGCTACTGAAGAAAGTTGGTGATAATGATTGTATTTGGACTGTGGCTAGTCTGACACCTCGTCCACAAATCGCTTGTATCGCAAGTCATCAAAATTTCCAGAGCCAGTACCGCCATGAAGCACAGATACAACTCTTACCAGCTTCAAATATCTCTTGCTTCAGCTGCATGTGTCTAGTGAATACTCTTACTAGAGTTTTTGCAGAATTCTCGATCACGCAGTTTCTTGAATGGGAGAGCCTTTACTAATACCAAACAGCTGTAATGTTGTGTTGCAACCTCCTATTGCATGCGCAAATGGCAAAACTGCGCAAGTTTCGGCACCAAGAGACAACTGTAGTTCCTTGATGTCCCAGACTCTCCTCTTGCTTTGGTGCCTCTTGTCAAATTTCATGAACATTGAAATTTGTTGTGAAGTAGCTTGGAAACGCAAAAAACCAACAAGTCTGTATCGTCTGCAATAAGAGTAGTTGGACCTTGTGGTGTGTTCAATACTGCTGTTTCTACAATTCAAACATCTGCGTCACCTTGAGCTTGTACCGCTAAGCAACCAGCATTTCCTAGCAAACTTGACAAGAAGTGAATGACTCGTTGTTTGTTTTTGCTCTGCCAAAAATGTTCCTTTTTTACTTGATTACCATGTCACCATAGAAGTGAACTTCAGTTCCAACCACCCCACCCAAGCTTCGAACATGAGAGACATCTTTAGTTGATGATCCATCTCAGTAACAACAGTAGGCTGGGTGCACTTGCTGATGTAATCCACATAAGCTCTACCAAATGACTGCAACGTTGCACCTCTAGGCCATGGAATAGCGCGAAAGATAGAACCGCCGTCGATGACATGATCACCGTGTTTTCTGGAAATTGAAATTCTCTGGTAGTCCCCCACTGGACCAGAGTTCATCAGCTCATGTTGATTGTGGGAAGACCAGATATATCAGAAAGAGCAGGGGAACCAACACACAGCTCAAACTTCAAAAGGGTTGATGAACTTTCACTGTTGTCTTTTGCAGCTGTCAGGACTCGCTGAAATAGCAGTCGTGGATCCACTTGAGTAAAAGTACTATTAGCAGCATTAACCGATTGACTTGTCATTGCCACAACCTCGTCTTTCTTACTGAATGTGAAGTCTAACATACTTGACCCCTCCATAGACAAGTGAACCGCCTTCCCCACATCTAATATGGCATTGTCAGCAAAGACGCATGTGCCTGAAGACACACCAGTGGCGATGTTCTGTAATGATTCCTTTAAATGGCTTACTGTTGTGGAGGAATTCAACAAGGCTGCGGATGTCTTTGTCGTCACGCGACTGTCTTGCCTGGGTACATTATTAATGCTCCTGTCTTGTTTCACAACTCAAGTTTGTCGCAGTCTGCATGGCACCATTTATACTTGAGCCTGCCGGCAAGACAAGGAGCCACGGTGCATTCTGTGTACAATGTATCTCCCATTTTGCAACCTCTACTTAAACATCCTGTTGTTTTGATACTTTTCATGAGCGTTTGTTTAATTACGAGATCATATCTCATTATGACATGCCTGTCCAGAAGCTGCCACGTTGTCTTATGGTGTGTTGGCCGTAGACGTCTGGACAGTTGACGTCTTTGTGTTGCTACGTCTGCTGCAAATGTATTTGTGAAGATTTTGCATAAGAGTTGTGACCAGCAGCTGCAAAGTAAGGCAGCGATTCAGAAACTGCTTTTAAGTGAAGCTCCGAATCTGGCGTTATTTCTGCTTTTTAAAAAAGTCGAAGGATTTCATCTTCATATACTGTAGCCAAAGACTAATGATTCGACTTTGCAAGGACAAGTCTGAGTTATGTGCATCGATTTTTTATGGATACCCACAAGACACTCCGACGAGCATACACCGTCGCACACAGACGTCATACCAGCAATAAGATCATTATACCGCTTCAGACCAGCCCTCAAGTTATCATGAAGAATATCATTGGCCATTGATTCTTCTGATGAACAATTCTCTGTCACTGCGAATTCTGAAGACCTATACTCTGATTCAGCTGTGTTTGAATATACCAATGGCAGTAGATCGGAAGCCAGAAGTGAACTCTCGTGAGGGCATTCCACTGTAAACCAATGTTCAGAATTGGAAGACACTGACTGGGCATGGCATGCCCCAGAGTATACATCTAGTTATGTGATCAGTTGGTATGTCTGGGATCTCTGAAGAATCTTTCTTCATATTCTGACGAGCCAAAATTTGTGTACAAGCATAGAACTGCTCCACCTCTTGGCATGGAATCTGTGTGTTCTGTGTTGGTGACATTCCGGACTACTAGAATTTCTGAATAACCTGAATTTCTTGCTTCATAGGTTTTGAATTGGCGTTACTTGATCTGTCAATGTTTGGAAGTGGGATGTTGAATGATCTGGCTTTTATGATAGCATTCAATGGTGAGTCTACCAAATATGACCTTTCACTGCTCTATCCACACTTTTTCCATTTAACATAAAGATCTCATTGTTCAATGCATGTACCGTCTCAAGAACTTCTTGAAGCCCTGTGCTTGACATTACGTATCCTATACATCACAGAAAGCTCATCTCGGTATGAAATCTTCCAAGCCTGGCTAAGAACAATTGACTGCAGATCACCGTCGTTTTGTTTGCTGGTACTAATTTCCTCTAAAATCAGTTACCTATGTTCATAAAAGCATGCATATTAAACAAATTGTGATTCCTAACTATTAAAATTTAATTAAGAACTTTTTGTTACACAATCGTATTTGCTTTTCAACAAATTCAGGTGAAAACAGCAGCCAAATTCTCAATACATGCCAGCAGCAGACGAAATCGATGCCTGGGAACAACTAATAATATTCTCCATTAGCAGAGAAAAATTAATTAAAGCCAACAACAGCTTACTTTTCAATGAAACATGTATATATATATATATATATATACATGTTTGTATGCAGATATAGGGTTGTTATTTGAAACCTTAAAGTGGGGTAAAATTTTGAGACCTCGTTCCGGGGTATGTAGATAATATATAGCCAGCAACTATATATGCCTCATTGGGTATACAGTATGCCCCGGAACAATATATATTCCACAATTATATATACCTCGCATGGTATATGCCCCAGTACAATATATAGACCGCAAGTATATATGTCCCATTGGCTGTATACAAATATACCCCGCAACTTTATATGTCCCATTAGATATATGCCCCATTAGTTTTATAACCCGGTTTTCCACCTAATATACAAGCCCCACAACTATGTATATGTCACATGCGGTTAAAGTCTTTATGTGCCAAAAATACACTCCTCTAAAGACCACTGGAATAACGTGTATGAGTCAACAACAGATTTTACCACTTTCAAACTTATAAATGAATGATCCTTTTATTTGTTTATAACTCTGATACGTGAGCAGATGACACCATCTCTGTCAGGCTTTACGGTATATGTTGATACAGTGTACCTTTGATAAAAATACTCTTCTACAAACACGTTGAAACCATCGTGAATGACATTCTTGCTTAATTCTCCACTAAAAGTCACAGATGAAAACTTAATCATTTATTGATCTGGCACATAGTGAATTATAAATACCCAAAATTAATTATGTTTAAAATCAAATAGTGGGCACCAAAAATAGATGATACGTCTACAATACATCCATAGAAACAATGCTTGTGATATACATGTACTAACAGTTTCATCCTGAGCAACATAATGATCTTAGTAGGCTTCCAGTCACCACAATTTCAGACTCCGACAATCTTAGTGACAATTTCGACTACAAATATAATTTTTAAAAAATGTGGTAGTTTTAGATTAAATCGTGTTTGCTTTCTTCATACAAAATGCTGATACATAGTGATTACCATTCTCAATAACCGAAAGCAGTTATTTTTAAAGATGTTTAGCTGCAAATCTGCCTGCAGTGCTATTAGTCTGTATTATCTAATTAGCAAAACTCAGGTTCTGAAAGGCTGTGGTTAAAGTGATGATGTAGGCGATGAAGACCCTAGAGAACGGAGGTGACACTATGTACCTTAAGACACAAAAAACATAATTATGATATTCATTGCCACTCTCATTATCAAAGGCATATCCTCTTAACTTTGCTACGCCCTTATTAAATGTCCTGTGATCATCACTTTTAACATCACTAACACATCCCGATGACTCTTTTCCCACCTCCATGGCGACAGTTGTATTGTCATCATCACTTTCAGCATTACTGCATAGTTTGGTCAATTTTCCTTTAACCTAGAAGTTTCCAGACTTCATACTAGTGACATTTATTCAGTGTATCACCTCAAAATAAAATCGAAATTTTAAACATACATTTTGCTATGATAAAAGTTCGAAGATTGGGCAGGATGTTGCCTTTCATTATGATACATGCATTGTGAAATAAGTCATAAAACAGTTTTTGTTAATTTTAGGGATTTACAGGAATTGTATGTACACTTTATTATACTTAGGCCAGACAGGTATCTACTTAGTTTCAAGATTTTTTACACTTTTTACAATTTTCTTAGTGTAGAACTTTAATAATTTGACAGGTATCCTTGCACACATTGCAAAAGCTGTCATTCCCGTGATATATATATATTTAGTAATAGAATCTTTAGTTATACTTTACGCGTACCTCTCGTTAATATGGTGAAATACTTGTCACCATGGCATATGTATTTAGCCACGAGGTTTGTACATTAGAGCAACCGATTTTTGTTGTCGGACTAAGGACTGGAGCAGAATTTCGGACCATAGACATGGATAATACATTCTTACTAAAATATCATATCTTATACAAACAATAATATAACATTAATAATTATAATAACAATAAATTTCTTTGTAGTTCAAATCTGTTACGTATGTCCCCTTTTAGCATTCCTGCAGGTCGATAGTCCAACTGGAAGTTAGTCGGAAAGACGTTTAAGGAGCAATGGCCTTTTGGGCTTCTGAATTAAGTTGTGTTTTTCTTATTACTACTTTCATTTTCATAGGTTTGTGGTCTCAAAACCAATGGACTTTTATTCTAAAGAGTGTTAACCCGAAAAATGTGTGCTTTGTTTGTTTGTGAAAATTTGACTTCACAAAAAAGGATACTAAACCATGTTTTGACGAATTCAACCAAATCTGGTCCTGTCATTTGCTAATGCATCATTGGCGTCAATCTTGAAAGAGCTCATGCCCCTATCTCGCATTTTGGTCCTTGGTGGGTTGTCTTTTCCCACAGTTACCGTGTAATTCTCAGAAGCGTAGGTCGTGCTTAGCCGATTAGCAGACTTTCAAAATAGTTTCAAATTTCTCCAAACTTTTCAGAGTAGTCGAGAGTTACACATGGGCGGCGCAGCACTGAAAAAAGTGAGGCTATAGCCCCCCAGCCTCCCTGTTGTGCACTTCCCATAGACCATGGGCGTCGGAACACTGAAAAAGTGGAGGCCATAGCCCTCCATCCCCCTATGGTGCGCCGCCATTATTTTGTTCCAGAAAAGTGGAGAGTAAAGTCGTTTTTGAATCTGTTAATAAGTCAAAACCGGGTTTGGCATCTTTTTGATTTTCTGAAGTGTCTTATGTCGGAAGAGCTATTGGTCTGATTGGTCCACTGAGCATTACATTTTGAAATAAACCTGATTAGCAGGCATGAAAAAGTGTAAAGTAACTATATCACCATGACCACGATTGGTGGGTTGCAGAGCTAGGATGGCAAGAAAAACTGCCCGAAAGAACTCTGCATTTTCAAAACAAAGACTTTAACATTGACATTCATAATAATTCTTAATTGTGCTCAAATGTGCAGTCTTCTATAAGATTTGATGCAATGTCATCACCATAATCAATTTCAGACTAGCAATCCTTCGAACTAAAGTTCCTTTGCACCAGAGACTATCAAAGGTCCTTCAGAATACAGGATCGACCAACCCCATCTCAGCACATTTCGTATAGACATCACAAAACAATAAAGAAACAATAGCTGAAAAGGTATCACCATCTCTTTGGTATCACCAAGAAATAAATTTTGAATTAAAAAAGAATCTGTATGGTAAAATTTGAAAAACAAGTAATTTTAGTTGCATGAAATACCTTTCAAACGATCTATCAGAAAATTCTTGGTTATAACACCTTGTGACGAAAACGGCACTCCCTCACTTCTTCATCTGAAACAAATTATAAATGCAGTGACCTATGGTGCACCTTTACATTCGCATTCATTTATTTAGCTTATTTAAAGCTCTCTTCTAAATTTCCAATAACATGAGTTTGAAAGCTTTTAAATTGTTCTGCTACATTTAATGGTTCACCTGTTAACAATAAATATGTTGTGAGGCCAGCTGCTGCAAATAACGACATTTGCAATGTTTTACTATGCTAGTTGATTAAGTCTGAAAAACAGGCTGTATGTTAGCGGAATAAGAATCTAAAGGACTCTGTAGTTATCTTATGAAAGTATTGGTTCAAAGTAGTGATTCATTATGACCTCGCACTCACCGAGTTTAAAAAAATAAAATTACAGAAACCTTGCGACAATTTGTAGAATATGCGAAAATGTATATGTATAATTACCATAATGCTTTATTTAGTTGAAACTCACAACACCTTCATAACTCACCCATGTGAAGTTGCATGTTTCCCTACTCTGAGAAAACAAGCACCAAATTCTACCTTCATCTGTATCATTGTCACTTGAACTGAATGGATTGAAATTCTCATCTGAAAAAAAATCAAAACTGGCAATGGAAATGAAATGTTGTTTATGGTCCAAGGGGTCTATAGTCCGAAAACAATGGGATCTATAGTCCGAAAAGTCAATAGTCGGAACAGAAAACTTGTTAATAGTTTTTTTTACATTGTTTCGTAATCTACAGAGTTCAATGTCTTCAGGATTTCAGTTAATTTTACAGCATATTCTCCATCTTTCAAAATTCCGTAAAGCTCTGTGAAGCAGGCAAAGCTCTCTGTCTTGAAATAGTGGTTATTCAACGAACAATAACCTGAACATGCTACGAACACTTAGTTTAATATTGCAATATTCTTGGTAACTACCGAGTTGGTAACGCAAGATAAAATTTCCCTTACTTCTTCGGACTATTGACTAGTCGAGCCACAGAACCTTTACACCAACCATCCCTTAATTATTGAGTCTTTTAAGCACACGTCAAAGTTACTAAGAGAATTCAAAGATATTGTTAGGTATTTTTTCACAAGGTCCGGTCTGGTGTTTGTGCCGTTCTTTTAATGACAACAGAAAATATATTTAGTGAATACACATTCTAGGCACATAGTTAGTAAAGATTTGAGAACCTGTATATTTTGGCAAATCAGACAAAACCATTTCAGGAAATTATATTACCCTGGAATTTCCCATTCCAAGTTTTAGATTTGGTTTTCAGTCACTGATTTCAAAGGCTTCATTTAAGGGTTGAAAAGATCTAAGGTTGATACTAGATCACTCACATTGAATCAATGTGTAAACATGTAGGCTACTGTTTCATGCTACATTAAGAAGATACTCACATTTAAAGAACTGGGAAAACAACACAGCATATCTATACATTTGGTCGCTAATTTTCCAGGCTTATTTGAAGTGTAAAATATTTTTTAAGCAAAAGTTTGTGCTTGACATTTAGGATTGAACCAGACCAAATTGTAAACGTTTTATGAGCGATTTGACTCAATGCCTCAAGATGCTAGCATGTACATAATGCTTATTTGCTTCTTATTAAAATTTGTTATATGTAGAATTATTGCTTATTTAATTGATACAGGGCTTCCTTCTCCTTAGCCTTCCAGTCCACAAAATGGAGAATTTTGTGGAAAATCGCTACTGAAAGGGCACCCATTTAATTGTAATGAATTCTCTCAAAAAAGGTACCATATCGCAGTGAGTCTGGAAAATCTTACGAAGTGCAATTATTCTCAGCGACATAAAGCATAGTAATCTACAACTCCCTGGAGTTTTATAGTAAAAGACATTCATTCTTCAGCTGACAATAAAGGGGTGGTTAGATTTTGAAATATTTTTAGGAGGGACAGATGCGAGCATTTGGACGCATCTTCTACATTAGAAAAAGGCTCTAGGACCCTGCCAAATGCATGTTAGCCATCCATTATGCCAGTCTGATACATGAATTTGCAATAATTTAAATAATCAAAATATTAAGAAATTTGAAAGACTTACCATAGACTTGGATCTTGAATGTACCATCTTCTACTCAAACATACTCGTTTCAGATAAAACGAAGTAAAACTTGTCTGAGCTCAAACTCTGAAACTGATGTTCTACTCCAACTCTATAACACTAAAATCAAAACCTCAGAGGCTTGTTACAGTGGAAGGTCAACTAAGTTAAAGGCCATTACATAACACTATACCAATGTAGGTCACCTATGGCAGTCTGGAGAAACTGTGCCTTGCGGGGCATTATATATACCCCATAATTTTTTGCAACTCCACAGTAAAGGTCTCATATATAAAAATGCCCCGGATCTGTATAGTTCTCTTATATATATATATATATATATATATATATATATATGTACAAAAAATTGTGGGGTATATATAATGCCCCACAATTTCAGACCTATCAGAAACTGTTATTTGGTATGCACAGTGTCTCCACGTGTATTTTCTCAACAACTTGGTTTCATCACCACATCCTATATATAGGTGGCACTGAATAGTTAGGCTGCGGCCGCGGCCAATTTGCACTCCCAAAATATAGAAATTTTGGGGTAGGCCAAGTTTGGGGGCATTTTGTAGGTGGGCATTGCACGTAGGCTCAGTGAATGTGGTTTGTTTGTATTTGTGAACATGCTGTGAATAAAAAAAGGCCACTTTCTTGGCTGTAGCTGCACTCTTCTTCAAGATGGCGGCCCCCAGCTGCAATTGTGCATTGT
>NMRA01000267.1:471938-556975 GCA_002633005.1 Phoronis australis
TTTTTTTGCCCTTATTTTTCTTAGTCTAGCTTGGTTGTCAGTGGGAATGAAATGGTCAAAAATACAAGAAAGAATAAAGTTTCTGTGCTCATCTGCTGGGCTTTTTATGTGAAATAATTGAAAACATGCCATTCTTTGCATCCTGTTTTTGACAGAGTGAAGAAAAGGTTACAAATCAAGTGATGTGTGTTTTGCTAGGCAAAACCCAGTGAGAACTGTTCTGTGCCTCCATAACTCTGTACAGTCTCTCCCAAAAGATGTCACTGTTATTAGGAGTGTCCTGTCACAGAGTGCCATATGTGACCTACATTGGTATATTGTTATGTAATGGCCATGGAGAATATTAAGTTACTTGACCTTGCACTGCAACAAGCGTCTGTGGTTTTGATTTTAGTGTTAATAGAGTTGGGGTGGAACATCCAGATTTAGAGTTTGATTTGAGAAAAGTTTTACTTCGTTTTATCTGAAACAAGAATGTTTGTGTGGAAGATGGTACATCCGAGATCTAAGTCTATGGTACATCCGAGATCTAAGTCTATGGTAAGTCTTCCAAATTCCTTAATATTTTGATTATTAAAGTAATTGCAAAATCATGTATCAGCCAGAGTGGTGATTATGGATGGCTAACATGCTTTTATAGAGTCCTAGGAACTATTTCTAATGCAGAAGATAAGGCCAAATACTCGCATCTGTCCCTTCTAAAAATATTTCAAAATCTAACCGCCCTCTTAGTATTATGAGCTGAATAATTCTTTTTACTTTAAAAAATTCTAGGGAATTGTAGAGAAGAATTGCACTTCGTAAGATTTTCCAGATTCACTGCGAAATGATACCTTTGCTGAGAGAATTCCTGACACATGGGTGTCCATTTTGTAGACTGGAACGCTACAAAAGTCCCTCTAAGATGGAATCCCTCGATCAAATAAATAAGCAATAAATGTACATATTACAAATTCTAACAAGAAGCAAATACTGGAAAGCAAATGTACATACTAACAATTGCACTTAAACATATCGTGAGGCATTGAGTAAAATCTTCCATAAAACTTTCGCAGTTTGGTCTGGGTTCAGTCCTAAATGTCAACCAAACACTTTTCCTTAAAAAATATTTTACACTTCAAACAAGCCTGGAACATTAGTGACCAACGGTATAGATGTGCTGTGTTGTTTGCCTGTTCTTTAAATGTGAGTTTTTACTTATGTAGCAAGAAACAGTGATTCGTACATGTTTTGACATTGATTCAATGTGAGTGATCTAGTATCAACCTTAGAACATTTTTAACTCTGAAATGAGCCCTTGGAAATCAGTGACTGAAAACCAAATCTCAAACTTGAAATGGGAAAGTCCAGGGTAAAATAGCTGAAGTTATTTTGTCTCTAAGTTGCCAAAACATATAGGTTCTCAAATCTTTACTAACCAAGTGCCTAGAATGTGTATTCATTAAACATATTTTCTGTTGTCATTAAAAGTAGGGCACATACACCAGACCAGACCGTGTGAAAAAATACTTAAAAATATCTTTGAATTATCTTAGTAACTTTGATGTCTGCTTAAATGACAAGGGAGGGAGTCGTCCAAAGGGTCGATTGGTCAATAGTCTGACAGTGCTATAGTGGGGCGTAGGTACATGTAGGCGCAGCCAACTACATTTTTGCTGATCAACATAGCGCCTACCCACCGGGAGTTATGGTATGCATGGGGCGTAGTTGCAGCCAACCACCTTTTTACATTTTATCATTGCAACCGCCTTTTTAAGTTAACGTACATGTAGCGTCTGGTATAGTGGGGCGTAGTCTCAATACGATAACTTTCGCCATCAATGCCCTACGCCGATGACAGCATCACTATTTGGGTGCGCGCAACCACCAGGCATACATGTATGCTCGCCAAATAATGGAATTTTTATTAATATTTCAAGATTAAGAAATAGTTATGGTGTCACGTCCATAGGTGAATAAAGGGGGGAGGGGTGGCGAAGGGCCCTCAGGACACACCCCACGAGCGACTGAAAGTCGCTGCCAGCGCATCGTTTCTGTGCGTTACGCTCCTATTTTCCTTTGTAATTATGCTTGGGCCCCCTTCAGAGACCACTTGGATTGCACGCAGACCTTTGTCTTCGAAAATGTGCTGTTTGACCCTTTTTCTCCGACATCCAAGATCTGCCACTGCAGACTCTATGTAAATACCTACTCATGAGTCAAAATATATGCCTACATGTTTGTGAGTCAGGTTTTGTGAGTTCAATGCACTTTTAAAATTCAGCGCTCAAAGCGACACCAAGGACATTGGGTGCCTACTTACCTATTTTTTTAGCACTCCAGCACTGTAAAATTAAGGGGAATTTTATATGTCGTTACCAACTCGGTATTTACCTAAAATATTTTGCAACATCAAACTAAATGTTCGTATCTTGTTCAGGTTGTTTTTCGTTGAATAACCGCAATTTTACGAAAGAGAGCTTTGCCTACTTTACAGAGCTCTACGGAATTTTGAAAGATGGAGAAAATGGTGTAAAATCAACTGAAATCATGAAGACATTTAACTCTGTAGATTACGGAATAATGTAAAAAAATATTAAAAAAAATTCTATTCCGACTATTGACTCTTCGAGCTATAGATTCTATTGTTTTCGGACTAAAGACCCTTTGGACAGCATTTCATTTCATTTGACAGTTCTGATTTTTTTCTGATGAGAATGTTGTCACTCCTTTCAGTTCAAGTGACGATGACACAGATGAAGGTAAAATTTGGTGCTTGTTTTCTCAAAGTAGGGAAACATGCAACTTCACATGGGTGAGTTAAGAAGGGGGTGTCAGTTTCACATAAATGAAGTATCATGGGAAATATACATATATATTTTCGCAGATTCTACACATTTCTGCAAGGTTTCCGCTATTTTATGTCTTTAAACTCGTGAGTGCGAGGTCATAATTAATGGCTACTTTGATTTAATTCTTTCATAAGCTAACTATAGTGTCATTTTGATCCTTATTCCATCAGCATAGAGCCTCTTTTTCAGACATACATCAACTAGCATTGTAAAACATTGCACATTTCATTATTTGCAACAGTTTTCTTCCCAACATATTTATTGTTAACTAGGTGAACCATTTAATGTAGCAGAACAACTTAAAAACTTTCAAACTCATATTATTGGAAATTTAGAAGGCAGCTTTAAATAGGCCAAACAAATGAATGTAAATGTAAAGGTGCAGCATAAATCACTGCATTTATAATTTGTTTCAGATGAAGAAGTGATTGATGCCGTTTTCGTCACAAGGTGTTCAGTTCTGCTAAAATAATCAAGAATTTTCCGATAGATCGTCTGAAAGGTATGTCATGTAATTGAAATTACTTGTTTTTCAAATTTCACCACACAATATATTTGTAAATTCAAAATTTATTTCTTGATGACGTCAAACATATGGTAATACCTTTTCAGCTGTTGTTTCTTTATTGTTTTGTGACGTCTATACGAAATGTGCTGAGATGGGGTTGGTCGATCCTGTATTCCGAAGGTTCTTTGATATAGTCTCTTGTGCAAAGGAGCTTTAGTTCGAAAGACTGTCAGTCTGAAAGTGATCTGGGTGATGACATTACAACAAATCTTATAGAAGACTGCTGTTTTAGTGCATTTAAGCACAATTAAGAATTACTATGAATGCAAATGATAACGACTTTGTTTTGAAGATTCACGCCTCTTTCGTCATTTTGCTCTTGTCATCCTAGCCCTGCCACCCACCAATCATGGTCATGGCAATATGGTTACCTGGCACTCGTTCATCCTTGCTAATCAGGTTTATTCCAAGATATAATGCTCAGTGGACCAATCAGACCAATGGCCCTTCCGACCAAAGACACTTCAGAAAATCAAAGGAAGACAGACTCGGTTTTGACTTATCACCACAAAAACATCTTTACCATCCAGGAACAAAATAATGGCCTGTAACTCTCGACAACTCTGAAAAGTTCGGGAAAATTTTGAAACTCTTGAAAGTCAACTTATGGCAACTGTGTGAAAAGACCACCCACCAAGAACCAAAAGGCGAGATAGGGGTACAAGATTTTAGTAATTCAAGCTCTTTCAAGATTGATGCCAATGGCGCATGAGCAGATGACAAAAGCAGGATTGGTTGACATCATTAGAACATGGTTTAATTTCCTTTTTAAGTGAAGCCAAATTTTCACAAACAAACAAATTTTTCAGATTAACACTCTTTAGAATTAAGGTCCTTTGGTCTTCAGACCAAAAACCTATAAAAAGGCCACTGCTCCTAAAACGTCTTTCCGACTAACACCCCTTTGGACTATCGACCAGCAGGGATGCTAAAGGCCCCCCCTAACAGATTTGAACTACAAAGAAATCACAAAAGTATTGTTATTATTATAATTGTTAATGTTATGTTATTGTTTGTGTAAAATAGTGTATTTTAGTAAGAATGTAGGATCCACGTCTATGCTCTAGTGTGCAAACCTCATAGCTAAATACATGCTCCACTGGTGACAAATATTCACCATATGAACAAGACGTACGTGTAAAGTAAAACTAAAGATTCCATAACTAAATATATACCTCACAGGAATGATAGCTTTTGCAATGTGTGCAAGGATACTTTCCAAATTATAACAGTTCTATTCTAAGTAAATTGTGAAAAGTGTAAAAAAATGAACCTAAGTAGATACCTGTCAGGCCTAATTTAATAAAATATACAAAAAAAGCCTGTAATATTCCCTAAAATTAAGTCTTAGACACTGTAACAAAAGCTGTTTTATGAGAGCTTTCACAATGCATTTATTATAGAAAAGAACATCCTGCCCAGTCTTCAAACTTTTATCATAACAACATGTATGTTTAGAAACTTCAATTGTACTTTCAGGCGATACACTGAATTAATGTCAACAAGAGTATGAAGTCTGCAAATGTTTAAGATAAAGGAAAATTTCCAAACTATGCCATGATGGTGAGAGTGATGATGACAATGCGACAGTCTCCATCGAGGTGGGAAAAGAGTCATTGGGATCTGTTTGTGATGCTCAAAATGATGATAGCAGGACATTTGATAATGGCGTAGCGAAGTTACCAGGATCTGCCCTTGCTAATGGTAGTGACAATGAATATTTTAATTATGTTTTTTTGTGTCTTAAGCTATATAGTGCCACCTTCGTTCCTTAGGGTCTTCATCATCACCATCATCACTTCAATCACAGCCTTTCAGAACCTGAGTTTTGTTAATTAGACACGACAATACAGGCAAATGGCAATGCAGGTTTTACAGTTTAAACATCTTAAAAAATAACTGCTTTGAGTTATTGAGAATTGTAGTCATTATGTATAAGAGATTTTGTATGTAGAAAGCAAACAACATTTAATTTTAAACTGTCACATTTTCTTTAATTACATTTTTAGTGGTAATTGTTACTAAGATGGTCGGATTCTAAAATTGTGGTGACTGGAAGTCTGCTCAGATGCGCAGGATGAAAGTGTTTGTACATGCATATCACAAGCATTGTTCCTATGGATGTATATGTATCCTCTCTTTTTGGTGCCCATCACTTGATTTTAAAGATAATTATGCTATTCATAGTTCACTATGTGCAAGATCAATAAATGATTAAATGTTAATCTGTGAGAGTTTTTGTTGGCGAATTAAGCACGAAAGTTATTCACAATGGTGTCAACGTATTTGAAGAAGTGTATGTTTATCAAAGGTATCAACTTACATCGTAAAGTCTGACACAGATAGCGTCACCTGCTCACGTTTCAGAGTAATAAACAGATAAAAGCATCATACATTTCTAAGTTCGAAAGTGGTAAAATCTTTTGTGGACACATACATGATATTAAAGTGGTCTTTGGAGGAGTGTATTTTGGCACATAAAGACTTTAACCGAATTTGACACATATAAACATGTAGTTGCGGGGCTTGTATATTGGGTGGATTGTAAGAACAGTGGAAAATCGGGATATATAGTGTAGTGGGGCATATATCTAATGGGACATATAAAGTTGCGGGATATATACTGTATACACCTAACGGGACATATATACTTGTGGGCTATATATTGTACTGGGGCATGTACCTAGTGAGGTATATATAGTTGCGGGATATATATTGTTCCGGGGCATATACCCAATGGGGCATATGTAGTTGCGGGCTATATATTTTATATATACCCCGGAACAAGGTTTCAGAAAATAACCCCACATCTGCATATAAACATGTATATATATATATATATATATATATATATATTTTTGACCACGGAATCGTTGCTCTTAACATTAACGGTAGATTCTATTACGGAAACTGCCGAATTCCTATGGAGCGACATATTGAAATCACGTGATTAATTTGCCATTATACTCATGTTAAATAAGCGCGAAGTCAGTACAGTTAAACAAGCCATGTCAGTTAGTGAGCCTGCTTGTCTTGTTTATTCGGTAGCAATATACGAAGACTTTTAACTTTAAAAGCTTTTAAAAAAAGTTCATGTCTTGTGAAGAACTTCTCGCTTACACTGGTGAGCGCTATGATTCCCTAAACCCCAGACAACTTTTACGATGCTTATTCAGTACGCCCTTTGTATTGATGTAGACCTGAGCGAATGAAGTGGAAAGTTAATTGCTAGCATTACTATCTCAACAATGGTTGTTGTTAGTACCCCCAGTTTGGTTTTCTCTGATATTTGCAGAGTTACAGTATAGCCTGCAACTCTGGAGAGTAGTTTTTACTTGATACATTATAAATATTACAAAATGAATAAAAAAGTTAAGCTGTGTTTATCTCCACAAAGGGCTACTTCCCAAAGGAACGATGAGCTTCATATTGGTTTTCTTTATTTAATTTTTAATGCTTCTGCCTACTTGTCTTTTTTCCTTACCGGGAACGGGTTGATAACTTTTTGTCTAAGTTTTGAACTTGACGTACCAAAACGATGGTAGATTTTTGATCGCCAGCTAAACTTAATTAGTTATGTTCATTGTGATGCCATCCCTAAACTTACCACCTTACAGGTACACTAAACATTTCACGTGTCACTAAAGTTTAATCTTTTTAGAACTTAAATCATAAAATATATTCAAAAGTGCAAATATGGCGATAACCAAACTGAAGATTTGGAATCACAGGACTATTTTCAAAATTCAGTTTTACGACACAAGGTCAAACGTAGGAGGGGCGGATCCACGATTTGAATGGGGGGGGGGGGGGAAGNTCAAGGGCTTTTTAAAAGGGGGGAACAAGTCAAGAATTTGAAATTATAGATTTGATATCACTAACATCAAGGGAAAAGGGGGTCTGGATCTCTTGACTGCTTTGCAGCTGCCTATGTGTAGACCATTACGTGCTGGATGGCGTCCTGTGGATTCCTCAGAATACGACTGGTCGAGCAGGACGTCATCGTCGTAAACGCTACCGGTTTGACTGAAGATAGCATCTTCTGATTTGTCTGAGTTCCACCTGCATTGGTCTCCGGTTTCATGTTGCCGAGAAGGGGTCTTACCCCCCTTTTGGCTGCGAAAAATAAACACTAAAATGGCACGGAAATAAGTTTGGTCATTGATCATGTTGCAGCTAATCGTGAGCATGTACTTTAATGTGTGTACGTGTATTGGGCACAGACATTACATTTTCCTCATGTGAAAAGCTTTTAGACCTTTTTCGCAAATGCCTGCTCTGATTCTACTAGTGTGTGCCATTGTATACCCACGTTATCAAGGTTTCATTGAAGCACGTCAATAGTTTCTTTGTTGGGTTGATCCAGATCGACACAGCAGGGTGGCCTAGATATTTTAAACCTGGTTTTACTGAACCGGCTCCCAGGTCTAACAATACCAGGCTTTCAGACTGTTAAACCATATTGGTGAAATGCAAGTTCAGCCGATTTCATAAAGGTGGTTTAACAAAACCAGGTTTAAGACTTAATCCTGGTCTTCCTCAACCTGGTATAATTTTAGACTTAACTTGCATTTCACCAACATGGTTTAAAAGTCCGAAAGCCTAGTTTCGTTAGACCAGGGAGCGGGTTTAGTAAACCAGGTTTAAAGTATCTAAGCCACCCTGCTGTGTCGATCTGGATTAAACCAACAAAGAAACTATTGAGGTGCTTCAATGAAGTCTTGATCACGTGGATATACAATGACACTCACTAGTAGAATCAGCGCCAACATTTGCAAAAAAGGTCTAAAAGCTTTTCTCGTGAGGAAAAATGTAAAATCTGTGCCCAGCACACGTACATGCATTAAAGTATATGCTCACGATTAGCCGCAACATGATAAATGTCCAAATTTATTCCCGTGCCATTTTAGTGTTTATTTTTCGCGGCCAACTGAAAGGGGGGGGGGCAAGGCTCCTTCCTGGCAACATTAAATCAGAAACCAAAGGAGGTGGAACTGAGAAGAATTAGAAAATGCTGTTATCAGTCAAACCCGACCAGTCGTATTCTGAGGAGTCCGCAGAACTCCAGCCAGCACGTACTGGTCTACGCATAGGCGGATGCAAGGGGGCCAATGGGGCCGGACCACCTTTTCTCCTTGATTTTAGTGATATAAAATCTATAATTTTCAAATTTTTGACTTATGCCCCCCTTTTAAAAAGTCCTTGACCGACCCCCCCTTAAAAATTGTGTGATCCGCCCATTTTACGTTTGATCTTGTGTCCTCGTAAAACAGAATATTGAAAACAGTACATTTTCGCTCTAAAACTGCGTCGCAACTGCACACCGCGGCATCATTCAGTTGCACCTATATCATGCAGGTCTGTCATACTCAACAGTTAAACCTGGGTCTGACCAAGTCTAAAGTTAAAGCTGGTTTAATATCTTATTACAAGTCTAAACAACATAGACTTAGTTGGTGAAATGAAAACTTACTTAGACCAGTGTCTCTGTGATCGAGGTCTTGCACTGGTGGTCCTCCTCCAGTTTTTTTGGCACTTTTCCGTGCAGCATCCAACTTTTCCTTGGCTATTCAAGGGAAGCAAAAACGTGGTAAGAGATGATTTTTATAGAGAGAGGGGAATTGTTCAAAGAAGGTTGCAATCATTATTAGTTATTACACAGTTAAGCTTTCGTTTTATATATACTGTAGGTAGTTGTTTGCAAACAATCCATCCATCATTGGCATGTGTCATTATATTCAATAAATAACATGATTTTTCTTTATGTTCAATTAGTTATCTGAGTTTCTAATGAAATAATACCCAATGGTGAGAAATATTTTTGCCGTTATTATTCAAGCGAACAGTGACGAACCCAACACAAAGCAACAAAATACAAAATCAAAATATGGTATTTTTGAGTAAAGTTTCACAACAACCTACATCTTTGCTTAACATTGAAATATTTCTTTCTGCATTCCTCTGCACTTCGCTTCACGCTACCTTGGCTGAAAAAGTAATTAAACCTTTCACAAATGGAAAGCAGAGGCGGCTTTAAGGGGGAGGAGGGCAAGGGCCATAAGGCCCACACGATTGACAGAGCTATTGATGAAATTGGCATACGAGTCCCCAAAAAACGGTGTGCCCCGGTTAAACAAATTTTCCCACTACACTGACATCAAAGATAAAAAACGCTGACAAGCACATTTACTTCCCGGTTGGAGGCCGGGAGCTTATTGATTCACTCCTGCTGTCGCTTCAAATAACTTGCACCGTGGCCGTGTTAGTCAGCCCCACGGGGTGCTCGTCAAACTGAAGAGCAATTGATGACAAATCGTGAAGTGACGGGCCCCAGAGGAAATTTGAATTTGCAAACTGAATAAATCCTTGCGTACTTCAATTTTTCGAGTTCAAGTCGCCCTCATATTTTGACTCAAACGTTCACAGGCTCCTGAGTGACAGCCAATCCTGCGACTTTAAAGATGAGTCGGAAGATAACTTATGGATCATGGGTATTTCACTTAAGCTACGTAACATTATAAATATTTTAAAAAGAATGTTCACATGTGTACCTTCCAAGGGTGTACGTTGATTATACTCATTATGGCCTATTTTCTGTACATGGCTCTAGTTCCAACTGGCAAACGGAAACCTCATCCATCTGATTGGCCCGGTTACTCAAAAGTACAGCATTCGAATTCGGACCAGGAAGTATTTTTTAATGAATAGTAATTGCAGCTTCTTTGGCACAAAACATAATTAGTGTGTAAGTTCGCAAACTAAATGCAAACATGAATCGTTTCAACCGTGAAATTTCTCTCGCTTAAGCCGTACATGCATTTCACCAAAGGTCACGATCTTGCATTCTGGGGTGTACTGGCGGCCAGAAAAACTTAGATCTCTGCACAGTCCTGGCTAAATCCTACACAGGTACACTCTAAATCAAAATGCTGGATCCGCTCCCGGAAAGCGCAATGAATTAAATAATGAAACCACCGTAAATACAGTACCATAAGCTTCTGAATAAATTTGCAGCCTTCTACAAATACTCACCTACTCATATACACCGCAATCTCTTCCCACGATTTTTGCTTCTTATAAGTAGATGACTTTGCACCACAACCTTTGTGGTCTCCAAATAACGAATCTTCTTGGGAAAGCACCTTCTTCTTCCCCGTTCCATAATTTTCTGTTTTTTTAATACTTTGCTGGTGGATTGATGATTACTGTAAAGTATTTCAATTATACATGTAACTGAACGTATATTTAGCTCACTTTGCCGTATTTGGTATAGGTAATTATTTAAAAAGCACATTCCAGGGGCAGATCCAGGATTTTGAGTTGGGAGGTCAGGGCAGAGTATTAACCAGGATTTTTCCCGTCACACGTTGAGCCCCAAACTTCCAAATGGAATCTGGGAGAATTTTGAAAGGGGACATGGCCCTCATTGCTCACCTCTAAATCCGCCACTGCATTCGAAAACAGAAATTTTAACTATTTTCAAAGATGTGTATATATATATTTTCTTTTGAAAACTTTCAAAGTCACAGTTTAATCTAACAAAGCTTGGCAACCTTTGTTCAACTCCTTAGTAAACAATCAATGAGAGTTTTCTCCTATTGCAATGAGTTGTACATGCAGGTAACAAAATACAATCACATGCAGGTAACACAAATTCCTCAATCTATCAAACGTTTTTGGATGACACTCGAGCGGACAAAAATGGGCATGACACCCAATTTTTGATGGTGTATATCTGGGGTAGAAACCTAAAATATGGCATGTGTTCATTTCCTACTTTTTTGTGAAATTATTATCCAGTAATGGTGATGAAATGTTTTTGTTTGATTTCGTACGTACCCGATACTTTTTAATTTTTTTCGTGAGTAGTACCCGTTTTGAGATATTTTCGTTAGGGCCATGACAGACTCGGGCCCAAACTACGTAAACATATAGCTAGAGACTCGCGAAAAGATCGCCCCATCATCTGTAAGTTTGTGTCATATAATACCAGAGCTGCTTTCCTTCACAATAGGAGTCTACTCCGCAAACTGAACTTACCATCCCCGATCTACCTCAATGAAAATCTCACGAAACAACGGTCCCTTCTCTACGCCCGCTGTCGCCGCCTTGTACAATCTAAAACCATCGCTAAAACGTGGACGCATGACGGTAACGTAACAATACAGCTGCATGATAACAGGATAAAGCAGATTTCCTCAGAAAGTGACCTTCTAGTGTTAGAAAACTGTGAAGTTTAAATTGTATCCTGCTCTCTCGTCCTATGGTAGTTCATATCCAATTACTCACTGGTGACATCCCTCACTTTGTTTGCGTTCACTCACCCCACCCCCCATGTCTTGACAGGATCAGGTAATTGTCCTGTCCACTGATACTTATTCAGTTTTCTCCCTTATGTAATACCAGATCACGCACAAGTTTCCTCTCTATCAGTGGTGGTGCACTATATACAGGTCCGTAGCGATCACAACACCTTAAACTGACCACATGCAATAGTAATGCATTAAATTCTTAATCTGCATCTAAATCATTCTTGTTTGGAGCATGGGTTTTGTTGCTTATTGCCTCTTACTGTTTCCCAGTTCCACCATTACCAAAACTGTAGTATAGTATCTTTGCAACTGCCTACAGTATGTATTAATGTGGTATTTTTGGTTGTGGTTAAAACATGTTTCCCACATTTTTATTGAATGTGTGACGGAATTGTACATTGCATGATATTCACATAAGACAATGATTCTTATATGTGAGCTCGGGCCTTAGTGGCAGTCCCTTATATAATTATTTTTTATCTGACTTTGTGTTTCTCAGAACGTTGATTTTGTGGACAACTCCATACCAAACTGTCTGTCAGGATAAATTTACACGTCACAGATTTTGTGTGGTATTTCTGTTCGGTCATGTTATTGACACCTCTCAGTCACTATAATATTGATTTTAATTTCTAGGCACTTGTTCTGTTCTCTGTCAGTCAGGTGCAGAATCTAGAACTACATGTGATTTTTGTTGTGGTTTTCAGAATGATTCCCCATATCATTAATTAGTTATTAATGTTTTAGCTTGCCCGTGAAAAAATCACGTTGAGCACTGTCTGTCACCATAATTTAGTTTATAATGAGTATCAAGTTGAAATAATCCCAGTGAAAACTGGTGTTTCAATTTGTGAGAAAGTTTAATTCAATTCAGAAGACACCACCGAACACATGAGCTGATCAGTCATTACTGGGTGGCCTATAGTGGTAAGAACTCATAGCTTTTATCAATTCTAAAACGTGTTACAGCTAAGTTGTCCATAGTGAAAGATCTTCAATACATCTTTTTGTGTTTTCTTCAGCGAATTTGAGTGTTCAAACTCTTATTTTTAACCTTCTTTTGTCCGTTACTATTTGGTCATATTTCCTCTGTACATATCTTTAGGTCAAGCATTATCTATGTATTTTGTATTCACTTGCAACAGAACTAACTGGTTTCCCAAGATTGAATTCATATGTTGTGCTTTTCAACTAAGTTGCTATTTATGTACCTGTAAGCGAGCCTATGACATAATTTTGTTTTTTTAAAAATGACTCCCCTAGTTGTCCAGACTACCTTATTCATTTAACAACCCTTGAATTTTCAACAAGCATTGGTGTATTAATTGTTAAATACGGCTATCCTTTGAGTGCCTCGAGTAGTGTGAGTTTCTCTGGTCTTACAATGTTTTCCTCCTCATGGTCACAGTTCAATTCCTCTCACCGGCATCGAATGAGATATCACGCTATGCGGGTTCAGCTTACTGATGTGTCTTACTATTGTTTATATAACACCTGTATGGATTACGGAATCGTCATTGGCATGTGCCTCCTTTTAGCTGGCGATGTTGAAGAAAATCCTGGGCCTGAAGACAATACTACCTTTAAAATCTTATTTTCAAATATTAACAGTAATAAATCCAACAATTTCTTCAGATTCCAACTTCTAGAAAACGTTGTTCTGTCTTACGATTATATGATTGTCGCTCTTTGTGAAACTTGTAATGTTACCAAAGACGACCTTGATAATGAACTAATCATTCCTGGTTACAGTGTAGCGTATCACAGTAACAGTGGCCGTGGTATCATCTTATTCACTAAAAACACACTCTCATATAAATTATGTCCTAGCTTAACTTGTCCTCAGTTATGCAACTGCTGGATCGAAATTTATTTCGATCACAGAAAAATTTACTATGGGTTGTTTTATCGTTCACCTTCTCAATCTCCAACTGAAAGAAAACTCTACTTCAAAGCCCTAGCCGATCAGTTAGCGGAACTTAACCGCAATAGCGTTAGTATAATCATAAATGGTGATTTCAATGCCCGAAACTCTACATGGTACAATGATGATCATGACAATACGGCCGGACTACAATTGTTTGATATTTTATTGTCTAATGACTGCATACAACTAATTAATGAGCCAACCCGTATCACCGACGTTTCTCATTCATGAATTGACCTCTGTATAACAAACAATTTGGGTATCATTGACTCATGTTCTGTACTGCCTCCTGTTGGCAATTCTGATCACCACACTATTGAAACCACTCTAACACTTAGAAAACCGGTTAATGAACAACACACTACTCGAACCAACTGGAAATATGATCAGGTCGACACCGATAAACTGCGCCAGAACTTCACCAACACTGACTGGGATTCCATATTGAACACTGGCGACATTGATGACACTGTTTCACTCTTCACTAGTACTCTCTATGAAATCTTAAAAAACAACATCCCATCAACTGAAAAGATAATTAAACACAACAGCCAACCGTGGTTCAACAGTAATGTTAAACGGGCAATCCGCACAAGAAACAGACTTTACAGCTCTTTCAGAAGATCTAACAACACTATAATTTACAACAGATACCAGGAGCAGTCACGTCTGGTTGAAACTTTAGTAAATCAAGCCAAAGCTGATCACCGACACAAGCTTTTTTAACAAATTAACAGCGCAAGCAAGAATTCCAAAGAATACAGGAACATCATCAATAAAATACGCGGCAGTCAACAGCAATCCTCCTATCCTGTCATCAACTATAATGGTAACCTAGCATCACGTAGTAGTGACAAGTGTGATTTGTTTCTCAAATTTTTCACGAACAAAAGCCACATTACACCAACTGAAGTAAGTAAATTTCCCTTTCTTCGTGAACGTTGTCTCAATCAACTGTCTGACATCCCGGCTAATCAAACTGATGTCCGGAAGTATCTCAATGAAATTGACCCCAATAAGAATGATGGCACAGCTTTAATAACCAGCAAGATGATCAAAATGATTGCCAACGAAATTACCATGCCCCCGACCAATCTGTTTAACAAACTTCTTCAGCTAGGCATTTATCCGTCTTCTTGGAAACATGGAATTATGGTCCCTATACACAAAAAAGGCTCCAAAATTGAAATTTCAAATTATCGCCCAATAACATTACTTAACACCCTGTCCAAAATCTTTGAGAAGATCATTGCTCAAAGTATTCTTACATTCCTCAAACAAAACAACTTGATCTATCATCGTCAATTTGGTTTTTTTTGCGTGGGAACAGCACCGTGGCACAACTTGTTGAAATAGTACATGAGATTCATTTACATTTTGAGAAGGGCGAGAGTGTCAGGTCCATTTTTCTAGATATAGCTTCTGCTTTCGACTGTGTCCCTCACGACCTTCTACTTCACAAACTTCGATCCTATGGCATTACTGGTAATCTTTTAAACATGATCACCTCATATCTCTCCGAAAGAACATACAGTGTTCGTGTCGATGGCGTACTTTCAATTTTATCCCATCCTGGATTTGTAAACGCAGGTGTACCGCAGGGTAGCGTATTGGGCCCTCTTCTCTTCTTGGTTTATATTAATGACCTTCCTGATAACCTGTCATGTAGCACATACCTTTATGCAGATGACACGGCGCTTTTTTACCCCTTCGCAGGGAGCAGCCCTGAATGTTCTTTGCAGCTTCAACACGACTTAAATAAACTAAGCTATTGGTCACAAGAATGGAGAATGAATTTTAAACCAGAAAAAAGCGTTGACCTTACCTTCTCCAAATCTATTAATGCTCTCTTCCTTGTTGACCCGTCTTATGACCTTAAACTTAATGATGAAATCATTCCTAGAAAACAGTCGCACAGACATCTGGGTATACTGTTAGATGAAAAACTCTCATTCACCCCTCACGTTCGGGAGCTCGTACAAAAAACTCAGGAACTAATTAACCCACTTAAGCTTGTATCTACTCATCTGAATTCTACACATTTAGAAGTTTTGTTCAAATCCTTTGTACTTCCACACATTGATTATTGTGATATTATATATCAGTCTGCCAATACGGGTGCACTCCAACATTTGGAGAAGTTACAATATAAAGTCGCCTTACTCATAACCGGAGCTTACAGGGGAACCAATAGTGTTAAGGTTTTGAATAGTCTGAAGTGGCCCAAACTGTCTACTCGACGCAATCTTCACATAACCACATTTACTTTCAAGGTAATAATCAATGTCACCAACGTGTCTGTTAAAAATATTTGATCTATATACTAGACAAGGCCATCGTAGTGATTTGAGATCCTCCACCCCATATGCAATTCCTCCGTCGTTCAGTCAGGCATTCAGAAGGTCTACAGTCATGGCGTGCATCAACAATTGGAATTCTCTTCCAGTCTCTGTTAAGGAAAGCAACTCTTTTACGAGTATAAAAAATAATTTTAGAACTGTTTTTCATAATTTTGATAACTCAACACCTTTGACTCAATTCTCCCTTACCCGCGATAACGAAATAGCATTGTACAGATCAAGATGGGGCCTTTTCCTCAACTCTGACAAGTTCAGGCACAACTTCAGTAATGTCTCTCCAAACTGTAAATGTGGTGACCATCAATCTTATCCTCATATTTTCTTCAAATGTCCCCTCATCGAATCCCTGAGAGACTCACTCTTTCGTGCACTCAATGATAACCAATCAATTGTTAACGCTCTCAATTCTTGTAATAATATCCCTACTAGAGTTACATTAATACTGAATGGTAGTCCTAACCTTGACTTTGTTCTCAACGAATTCCTCCTAAGCAACGTTAGCAAATTTTTATGTACCGTTTATCAATATTGTTGCATCTGATTTTCCTACATGAATCTGTACATAGTTTTGTTTTTATATATCTGTAATAGCATGTCTAAGTATTAGAATACTTATTTTAGATACAACTTAATTGTATATACCTCTATGTATATAAGTTTCATTTATGAATTGTTTACAACCCAGATATAATGCTTCGCGGTTTCTGGGTTTGTTATTATTTCTTTGTATGTTCTGTGTATCCTTCAATAAATATATATCACAGTAAAAAAAAATTATGGGACCATCATGGCAATACTTGGTGTGACCTTGCCAATTTTAGGAGTAAATGTGTCAAGTTTAGGAGAGCATGCCCCGCTTTTAACCACCAGTAAATCAGCAACTGAGAGCGAGATTATACATGTAGCTGCTCCGCCTCCGGTCGTGAATTTGATGTGATCAGCTTTTACACATTTTTAAGACATTTTCGGAAGATAAGGATCACAAAAAGTAAAGCTTAATTGGCAAATGTATCAGGAAGTCTATATTTTTAGGTGAGAATTTTGCATAGTAAATAACAGTTACAGATCACTCACCTTTCCATGTTATACCATAGACTATAGAATAGTGACTGCCAACTCCCGTTAGAGCGCGTTGCGCATGTCGCGGGCCACGGGACATAAGCACTAACGATGAGAGGGCGCTGCACACGCAGGATAGAAAACTTCCGGTTTTATGGGGCCGTTCCCTCGTTTCAAGATTTGGTAAAGTAATGAGTCGAAATGCTTGATTTTTTGGAGTGTTTAAGACTTGTAAAAATAAAATGCGTATAATGTTCTCTGTCATGTCATTTAAAACATTCACAAGATAATTCAGACATGTTATGAGTTATCAACGCCAGAAACGTCTTCAGATGATTTTCCCGTGTTTATCATTTACACTTACGCAGTCGCATCAGCTGATTTTTTGTTGCAATTAGTATTGATGTTTGTTTAAATTGAGTACCGTACAAATCAGCTCATAATCATGAGCACAAGTATTAACCAACAAAAATGAATTTGTAACTGTTGTTACACAATAAATATTTGTAATTCACACACAGTTTGTTCCAGGGGGAAGGGTCAGGAGCTAACTGACATTGACATATCATTTGCAAAACTTGAGTGTCAAAAATTTGAGTGTCAAAAACTTGAGTGTCAAAAACTTGTGTGTCAAAAACTTGTGTGTCAAAAACTTGCTGTCACTACTATCATAGGCCAAAAGTACATTGCAAGGCAACTTCTAAACATAGCTACGATTATGCAAAATTGGTTCTATACATGACACTTGTTGCTGTTAACAATCTTTATTCCATTCCGTTCGTTTTGTCAGAACATTGGTAAAGAAACTGACCAAGAGATGACAAACTATATTTCAAAAATACTTGTTTCATCAAGTGGAAATAAAATGACTCAGTAATACCACCACAAAGTAAAAGCTAATCAAATATGCAATGGTACACAGCAAGGTGTGAAATACTGCAAAGACTGACAAATGGAGGGGGTAACAAGAATGTCGCGCTAACAAGTGCAGCATGACCCTGTTTGCTTCTCATTCAAAATGGGCTTCGTGAATGTAATCGAAAAGGACTCTCAATATTTTCAATAGCAGCACATCATGCTCTCCATATCGACTGAGTTGACATATTCTCCAGTTTCTTGACAAGTGAGACTTATGATTATGAAGGTGGGCATGCTCATTAAGACCTAATGTCTATTCCTCTCTTTCAGCTTCTGAACATCCTCTAAATGTTACAAATACATAGAATATCTATAAAGTAATATGGAACGAAGAGTTGTATCTGGAACGTGATTTTGTGAAAGTTAAATTTTCCCCCAGGACTCTTATGGCTTTTTAACAAAAAACTGAGTTAATTTTCAATATCGCATTGAGCGTGAATGTTTAATTGCCACAACAGAATTAGTGCCACTATTGAGTAGTGGAGATAAGCAGCTATTGAATTGAAAACGTCAAAATTTGGAAGGACCAGTTGGCACTGTAATTCTCTTTAGGGTTTTGTGACCCAACAGATATTCAATGTTCGAAAGGAAACTTGTATAGTATATTTTTTATAAATTAAGTTTTTGCACTTGATACACAGCGAAGGGAATTCAGTTTTAAGTGTTATATTTTTGCCTGCAGAAGAAAAATGTTATAACATGAAATGAAATGAAACCACCAACTGAAACAAAATACCACAAAATTTGAAACAGAGAACATGAGAGGTAAAGATTCGGGTTATGAAAGGTTTTCTGTCAGCCTTACTTTTAGTAGTTATCAGATAGCACAGAACACAAAACAGACATTTTTCATTTTTTTATTTTCCCAGTTCCAATGAGTAAGTAACAGGGGGTCTGGCATTCCCCTGCCTTTACAATTGGTAAGTGAAAAATGACAACACGAATATGCAATGGGATTTTTACACCAACAAACAACAAAAAAAACATAACAACATTACATGAAGTGTTGCATACATTTCTGAGAAGGAATACAAAAACACCCTTTGCATACTATGTTTTACAAAATAGAGCTGTCAGAGCAAAGCAAAATACAAATTTCATCAGAAACACTTCAATAGTCTAAAATGGTAGCTTTAGCCATTTATATATATTTTTGAAATAGATTTTTGAGTTTTTTAAATTTTGCAGCCTCAAAAATAGCTTTTTTTCAGCAAGTAGCACCCAAAAATTTCAGGCCACAAAAATATCAAGTTTAGACAACTATATTTGGGAATTCATAGCTTACTGTGTTGCTAAAACAAGATAGAGTCCTTTACATGTAGGTTAACAACATATTGTCACCAAAACACTTTTAAAACGACAAAACAGTTCAAGAATTACCATGGTTCGGTGAAAATATTTTTTTCCAAAATATTTCAAAATAATTCTAAAAATGAAATTGGTGTAACACATGATTTCAAAAATAGCAAAAACCAGAGTATTTCGTCATTTATTCAAAAATATGAATTATTCTTTTTTCCCCAAGTGAGATCAATGTTTTCACAATCTTAAGTTACGCACCATATGATAAAAATGGTGTGTGCATTTTTAATTAAACAAAATTAAATAGGACAATACAATTTCAATGAAATTTAAATCAACTTTATTCCTGTCAAATAATATAAGAATTGAGAGGCGTTGTGTTAGTGACCATCCAAAAAGAGCATACTCTTATTCTAAACGGTTTTGATGTACTGCAGCCTTGAATAAACAATTATTTTAATGCAAAATATAATTTTTTTTAAAAATGAAACTGATCACAGCCCCACAAGGTAGAAAACATGTAACAAAATTATTTTTGAAGGAAATAGACTGAATCTATCCCCAAAACTGAAGTTAAATTGAATTTTAAAAATATTCTGTACTGTTAATAATGAAAATATTTCACCAATTTGTGTTTTGACTGATTCTGTTTAATCCATTTGACCAATCAAATTTGAGTTCAGTTTTAACCCTGTAAAGGTTTGCATGGTTCTTGAAAATGACTGAATTTACCTTTTTGGAAGAGTACACTTGCAGGATTTTTCCAGGTTAGAAATCGAAAAGGCATTAAATTAAAAAAACTACATTTTCCCATACTTTTATCAAAAAAAACAAATAAAAGTGTACACTTAAGGCAGTTTGACATCAATAGCGGATTTAGAGGGGGGCCAAGAGGGCTACACCCCCCCTAAAATTCCCCCAGATTCCACGATTTGGCAGATCGGGAGTGTCTGAATGACAAAATCCTGGCTAATACTCTGCTCTGGTCCCCCTAATACAAAATCCTGGATCTGCCCCTGGATATACATATCATTAAAATCGGTTCAGTAACGGTCATTTAGCAAACCGAAAATTTATCCATTTATCCCCTTCTCAAGTGCTGCAGTACTTCGATTTTTAAAAATATTCATGAATGCCCCCATTTGTTGAAACGGATATCAATACAAAGAAGAAAGTTTAAATATTTCGATGGCATACTTTTCATTTTCCACCACTTTTCGTCATGCTAATATATACAATGTATGAGCTTCTGAAAATCATGAAAAATGGCAAAATTTCGCTCTTGCTGAATTTTGGATATATTGGTAAACCATGGCTGTATTGTAAACATAGTGACGAATGAGAAACTGGATTTAGGTCAATCCAAAATTCATACAAAATCACAAAATTCAAACTAAATTTCATCGTAAATGACTGAGAATTCAACTGGTGAAAAGAATTATCCATTTAGCTCAACCTTTTCTTTGGGCCAAACTCCTCGATTCGTGTGTTGAACTGTGCCAGCAAGCGGGCCGATCAACAGCTTGTCAAGTTAATTCCGACACGTTTCGTACCAATAATCCGACTTGAATGGCTCGCATACGCGATTTAGTTTGCATTAAACACAACAAATTAATTTCAAACTCAAAAATTTGCTTCGTTAATATGCTTAGCCATGAGACCGGAAGTTTTGCATCCTGCTCACGTACTTTTGCGTTAGGCCGCGAGACTTCACGGAGTCGCGAATCTCTTTACGAATATCTATGGTTATACACTCTTATAGGGATAGCAGACGACAATGTACTTGACAGGGTAGATTATGCCAAGAGTTAGCGCTGAATCACCGCGACTGTCTGTGGTTTTGCATTTCACATCATAAAGAGTTCCATAGCAACTCGAGTACGATTCTCAGATTTGAGTACGTTTGGAGTATACATGTACTCCAAATGCGAGATTAGATACGCTTTTTCGAGTACGACTCCAGTGAGCACGATTTTGGGTATGAAATCTCGAGTATAAGTATGAGTCTGAGTACGGAGATTGGAGACCGGGCCCAGGTTTTGTTAAACCACCTTTATGAAATCGGCTGTATGTGTCTACATTTACATAAGCCTGCCAACATCTCCCAAACTAGCAATCACAGCCATATGGTTTGAATCAGAGAAATGTAGAGGAAACTGCAATGTATGGAATGTGCATGCTCACAACATTCCATGGGTCTCACATTTTTTGAATGAAAATCACTAGTCTCCTGGGGTGAGTGCACTATTCCTAGCGCAGCGCAGGTGCAGCTTATCATAGTCCATTGAGTAAACCCAAGGCATTGTAATAGGTTAATTGGCATGTCGGTTGACCTCGGCTTGCGTAGGATAAGGATTAAAATGCTAATAAGGAATAAGGTTCAGGTAATTTTTTGATGTCTCTCAAAATGGATATTTAACTGTTATTGAGGTTCGGTGGTTATTATTTAGGAAATTGTCCCAATGCATGCTCTTTGCCTTACTTTTAAGTGCACTCGCTATTGAGCCATCTAATGTGAGTTGTAAAACCACTCTTTTCACCTTTAAGTGGGTTTAAAATGTTTAAGTTAATCTATTATGAAATGTTCAATAGAATAGTTTTTATTTTTCTAGAGAAATAATCATTCATTAATTTGTCATATTTGATTCAATAAACAGGCAGTCAGTATCCAGACAGCTATGCAAATGAAAGTCATGAGGATGGAGTTACGCCGTCTGCTAAATGATCTGTACTGTAATTACAATATATCATTGCAAAAGCTTCATCGTTGTAAATTAATGGGAGAATCAATAACGATAAACCTGTGCTCTATATAACAAATCCTGCTCCACTGTTTCCTAACTCATCCATCACATCTATGCACCCTCCTATTTATATTCCCGTTTTCATTTGGATATGTGTTCCTGATAAAAAGATCGAGACTGACATTTATTTTCCGTCTTCAATTACTATGGCCTCCGTAGAGCCATCTTTTTTGCGTCCATGGCTGTATCTCCTTAACCGCTGCAAGGCCCTCCTGAAATTAAACAGGTGTGTTCCTGAGGACATAGCAACCGATGATGTCATTTCAGACAAATCTAACTACAGCTGTGCTCCATAGGGTCATTTTTTTTTTACTTTTGCATCTATAACTTCAGTTCCTTGATATTTTTCATGAAATTGGCCCAAACGATTTTCTATTTTGAAGACCACAGCATCTTTCTTATTTGTGATGAATTCGACGTATTCTGCATCAATTAGTGGCTATTTTTAATCTTTTTTTGTCTTTTGCTTCTGTATCTGTCAAATGACGGCAGATGAATATATACGACTACTACTGCTGCTCCTAACGGCAGCTTTTTTCGTTTACCTTTGTATCTTTGTAGTCCTTTAACGGATTTACGTAATACTTGAAAAATAACTTTGAAAGACGATGTTGGTGTGCTAGCAGTGAAAGGCATTCTGTTCGGTCAGGACCGATGAATGCGTGAAACAGTTCGAGAAGAGAAAGCGGTCCCAGTATAATACTAGTCTAATGAAGGATAATATAGTTTATTACATACACTTCTATTGATACTACTGAGTCTGTTACAATGCATGCGATCAAACACTTATATGGTGACATACATGAATAACAACAGGATATACTGAACAAACATGTACTACAATTCCTCATGACTAACTTGGGGGTGTATTACATGATACTCAATTCTCTAAACTACTCCTACACATGCAGTCACACTAAATCACTCGGATATGGGATCATACTCTAATCAAACGACGACACCTCCCCATTTTCGAATGGGTTTAATAAATTTTGAGCCATCTGATTGCCATTTCTGTGATACAAATATACACCCTCAGAAGGTCTTAGATGATGCAGTGTTATTTTTTTTGCTTAAACAATAAAAAAATCAAAAGAACACCCTATTCTTCATTTTACAAATATAGCTTTAGATGAATATAAACGTTTAATTTTCATGTAAGCTTAGGGAAAATTTGCACCAGATCAAATATTTGCTTATATTATTGTGAATATTTTTACTTAAATAGTTTTGTAAACTTGACTAGAATCCTGGGCCCTGGTGCACACGTGTTAGGTTAGCCGAATAAAGTTAGTTGTTGAGTTGATATATTTCCTGTGTTGTTCCATTGAAATATGTGCTTAAACCATCTAAATTTTTCTTTGTAGCAACTGCTATGGGAAAAACCTCTCGACTACCTTAGCAAAGTGTTAGGGAGGGCAAAATAGTTGTTGAAACCAATGTGCCAGGTTAAGTTTTGAGAAAACCAGACTACTACAGCTTGACCAGATTGAAGGGAATTCTGGATTTCCACAAGGCGACAGGACTAGTACTGACCGTGACAAGGTAAACTGTGTTATCAATTATGGGCTGAAAGATTAATTAAGAGCTATGTGTAAATCTAGCTTGGTCAGGGTTTGTTTAAAATGTTTGTTAAGGCTACGTACAGTAGGGCCTCATTGACAAGTCTACATTTAGCCTACAGTCTGCAAAAGTATACTGTATACAGAAGTTAACTCTGCAAGAGGAAATTCTATGGAATTTAATTGTTGAATTTATACGAATCTGACAAAAACTGCCATGGCCATGCATTTTTATCAAATTTACCACAAAAAAGAAACGTACATTCATAACAAAACAACAGGGTCAGTTACATGACCAAATTTCGTATGACATAACTGGTCAATCCGTCATGCAAAAGTGGAACATTTAATAAAAAATCCCTCACAGCTTTTAGGGTAACAGTGCACATAACATAGTGTCTGGCATATATTCTGTTCATCAGCTTCTTCCGAGGTACATTTATTATGTTCTGAATCTGGCTAAAATTCTTCAAAAGGTCTTGCACAAGTTTAAAGCACGTGGACCTTTTCAGAAATAGTATTTTATTATAATTTCAAAATCGCTGAATGTATGTAAGTGGCTTTCATTGTGTACTACACTTCACTGGTGGGAGCTATGAGTATTTGAGCATCTGTACAACGCAGCCTGTGAAATGTTGTTGTAATATTAAAGCAATTCACCATGTTCTGAGGCTGTCTGGTTTGCACACTTTACAGATTCCAACAGGAGGAGTCTCAAGAGCAACAGACTTGGCACGATGTCCCACATGCACGAGAAGTTGCACAAGAGCATCCGGTGGTTGAGCATGTGAACCCAGACCAACAGGAGTCTCAAGAAGAACAGACTTCACATAATGTCTCACATGCAAAAGATGTTGCACAAGAGCATCCGGTAGTTGAGCGTGTGAACCCAGACAAACAGGAGTCTCAAGAGGAATAGACTTGGCACGATGTCCCACATGCACAAGAAGGTGCTCGATCGCATCCACTAATTGATAGTGTGGGGGAGACACCTGATGTAGAGGTTGAAACTGCAAGACTCAACTTAAACACTGTTGTGATGGGGTTCCTCAGTTTAAAAAGGATGTACAAAGGCAAAAAATTGACCCAAAAGTGGAAGGCTAGAAGTACACACTGAATCATATAAAGACAGACTTTTCTTTACAAGGTTATTGTTAAGAATATTGTGACCTAAGGAAATGTCATTGGTTTTTTCTTCCTGCATTTCCAGTGCCATTTCTCCATCATTTGTATTGATGAGCAAGTCGTTTGTTTGTACACTCTTCGAATCTGCAGGGAGAGTTCGTGTTGGAATACGCACACCTTTACTTCGTTTACGACCTCCGGACACCACTGTAGTTGTGAAAATTATTGGTAGTTTTCTCTTACTGAAATGTATGAAGATAACATAAATGCACTCAGTATAGAGCAGAAAAGATTTTTGCAACAAATATCAGATTCAGGGATATTCCAAGCACTACACAGTCCAAATTAACTGAACAACTTTTCAGGAACACTTTTGAAGTCTGTTCATCCGAATCCACAAATTTCAAGTGACCATGTTTGCCTAGTTTTCGGTTGTGTTTCGATTTCCAAAGAAAACAAATTATGTTCCCGGAAAAGAGATGGGGGTGTTCATCTTATTCGGGTGGGTATTTTTGCCTCTTGGTAATAATCTTTAAAAATAACTGTAGTATAGGCAACACTGAATTATGCATTGGGCGTGACCAGATTAGGTATAACATTGGGCGTGGCCAGGTTAGGTAAAACTTAAAGTTTTGGCTTTCACGTGAACACTTGGTCACTAATTCTGGTTTGATCAGATATATTGATCCAATGCTAGATTTGAATTGAAGTTCGCATGTATGATTGTGTAGTACCCTCGCCATGACCAAAGTAGAATAGATAATTTAGTAATTCTCAACCTGGGAATTGTTCATAGAGTCGAACTATAAACAATAACCTGCAGTACTCTATGGGAAGATCATCCCTTTGCTTAATATGTTGATTGCAGTACATTGTAGAGATTACCCTGATTACCCAGCCTGGGAAAGCGGACACCCAAATTAAACTGGCAATTGTGCTATAACCATTTCGGCATTTGGCTTATTGGCAATTGTCCATTGGATGACTAGCAGAAGCTCAAATGATTTATTGGAAGAGCGCCTACAACTACAGCATAACGTACGTTGCCGTCGGTTGAGATTCGACACCGACTGAATTTTGAGGCTTGGCTGAGGCTGACACTGAAATGACTGAATTGGCTATGTTGGCAGTTGTAAATTACATGTACACTTTTAACAAAATACATCGTGCGAAACGTTTACTCACTACTACGGGAAACTCAATAAGTTCACTGCTTTAAAAATAAACTCACTTCGCTCATTGTCTCCCAGGCTGTGGAAGCCAAATTCCTTCCTTCTGATGATTTTAGAAATGCCCACCCAATGACGTTTTCGTTTATCTCGCGAGATAGCATGCGACACACTTGGCATCCACTGTAACTGCGAGGCTGTGTGAAGCAGTAACTGTACGTGCTAGGATGCAAGTGCTCACGCGAAAAGTTCATGGCGTCGGTGGGTACTTTCACAGGAACTTTATGCGCAACTGATCATTTGACTTTAGTAAAACGTTTTACACTTTGCACATTCCAGACGACGTACTTGCCGAAAGTAGAGAGAGAGAGAGAAAGAGAGAGAGAGAGAGAGAGAGAGAGAGAGAGGTTGTTTATTGCACTTGGAGCTAAGCTCATTTGTACATATTATATTGCAACATTTGGTATAGGTGGCAATTTCATGTTCGGGTATTCAATACATATATACATATTTACACGTTACAATGTTAGAGTTTCCTGTCTAATACTATAAGCCTTTAATATAAATAAGGATGGTCTTTTCAAAAGATTTCCACAGTTTGCTTTGAATAAGTATTTGACGTTTTCGATGTCTGTATGCTGTAGGGATATTTCTGATAAAAAATTCTTTCTAATGTCCTTAAGTACGGGCCAGTTATGTAATAAGTGTATTTCGTCTTAAATTTCTGAATGGTTGCAAATTTCGCAATCTATCTTCCTTTGGAATGTCATGGTGCCTACCAGTTTTTATTTTCAGTTGGTGTCCAGAGCACCTGAATTTGGCTAAAATTCTACGTAGAGTTGGTGGTAGACTGTAAAGATATTCTTCACAAGATAAATCGGATAATAGAGTAGAATGAGCACTTGCTTGAGCTCTCCACTCATGTCCTCCATTTTTGGGCACCACAATCCAACAATCTTTGCTTAAATTCTGATATAAATAAATCAATGTTACCCGGTCCACTTATCCATACCTCCCCAAACCCGTATCTGACTAAAATATCTTTAACTGCACTGGCCCAATTTTCTCGTCCTTTTTCACAGTCTTCCCGCAGCATCCTGTAACTTTTCTTTGGGTATCTGGGGTTATTCAACTGTAGAATTTTGGTCCAGTAAATTATTGATGGGCACAAGTATTTCACAGATAATAAATGCCTGCCGCATTCTCCTCTGGCCATAACGTTACTTGTTTTCTTTGGGACACCAGCAACCCATTTACAGAAATGATTGTGAACACATTCTATGTCTTTCGAATATACTGTACCCCATATCTCAGCACCATATAACATTATAGGAACTACCATACTATCAAACAATTTAAAACATACATGCGGGGATCTACTATTCACATTGGTTAAACATGTTTTTAACATGTTCATTGCTTTTCTAGCTTGTAAAGCTGATATTCTACAATTTTTAATCCATTTTAATCTGCAAGAAAATGTCACACCAAGATACTTGTAATAAGATTTCGTTTCTACCGATTTCTTATTGTAGAACCACCGTTCTTGTGCCGACAGAGCCCCACCTCGCTTGAAGACAACAATATGTGTCTTATCAAGATTAACACAAAGACTCCAATCCACACAGTAGTTGTGCAATACATTTAATTTCCTCTGGAGACCAGGCACTGTGTCCGCCACAAGTACCAAATCGTCCGCGAACAATAACAAACTTAATTCACAATCATCACACTTGATACCTCGTCCTCCATTTTCTTTGACCTCTGACACCAGTCCGTTAACCAAAACAGAGAATAACCAAGGACTCAGTATGCACCCTTGTTTCACACCTCTCGCCAATCAAAATAGGGTGCGATTTGACTCTGTATTCTCACGCACAATTTCACTTCAGCATAAATATTCCTCAGGAGATTGAACATTTTCCCGTGGAGATTATTTTTTAACAAACAATAAAACAGACGTGTAGTTTCTAGACTGTCAAACGCCTTGCTAAAGTCCACAAGGGCACAGTACATTTTTCCACCTCTTTTTGATAAATTTATGTGGGCCAAAGCTTGTAGAACAAAAATGTTATCCACGGTCGAATAACCCGCCCTAAATCCGGCTTGTTCCTCAGGGATACATTGCATTGCATCCGACCACTCACTTCTGTTTAATATTGATGTAAACAGCTTGCTTATGCTATCAATTAAAGAAATTCCCCTGTAATTATTTGGGTTATTTTTGTCTCCTTTCTTGTAGATTGGAACGATTATACTCTTTCTCCAGTTCTCCGGGAATTTTCCTGTCACCAGTACCTTGTTGAATAGTTTGCATAATACTTCAACGATGTCACCAGTCAGTGCTTTGAAGAGTTCGTTTGGAAAACCATCTTCTCCAGGGGTTTTGTTGCTTTTAAGTTTAATTATTTCCTGATTGATTTCGGACATGTCAATTTCTTTATTAAGTTGTACCAAGATTTCATCACCAGGTGTGTTGGCACAGTCATTGCAGCTTTCGTCGTGCTCTCGCATTTCGTCCAGCAAATTATTAAGGAATTTCCTATTTTTCCGTACAGGATCAGTGTTCAAAAGTTTTTCAAAATAGTTATACCATTCGTTCGACGAAATATCCGCTTGTTGAATATTGTTCGGATTTATGATTGACTTCACGTTTTCCCAGAATATTCTTGGATCTCTCACTGAATCACATAATTTCTTTTCCATTTGTTCGTCATAATTCTTCTTTTTTCACGACAGGTTTCCTTAAATTGACTTTTCGTATCAATATAATTACGTAGTGTATCCACGCACTTTGTGGATCTGAGAAATTTCAATAAATTAATTTTTTTCTATTTTCTTTTGCTCGCAAACGTTGTCGAACCACCTTGGCTGCTGCCTGTTCACTGCGGGTTTATTGCTTATTTTCATGTCAGCGCCGCAAGCGTGGAATAATTCATTTATTAATTTAACTGCTTTGTTAATATCCATATCGATGGCTGAAGATATTTGGGATAATTTCTCGCTGCCCAGGCTATCCTTAAAACTTGAAGATTTGTGTGGCTGCCACTTGAGTCGGTGCAATGGGGTTGTTCTGACACTAGTGTTCGATCCGTCTGTATCAGCTTCCGTATGTTCTAGATAACGTAGAGTACACATGATAGGAAATGGTCTGACTGGTCGTAGTTTAATACTTCAAAGTCATTAATATATTCGAACAGAGATGCCTCGGCAATAACAGTCAATAGTGCTGCATCCTCGAGTGGAGACGGATGAATAGTTTCCTTCTCTGTCTGAGGGGTATCTACCGTTAACTATGTGCGTACCATATACTGCACAAAATTTGGCAAGTTCTTTGCCAAAGTAATTAGATTTCGCTTCTTGGTTGTTTCTTGGTTTTTCAAAATTATTTTGAACATAACAACAATCGCTATTGGCAAGGACATTGATATGCGTGATATCGTCATCTGGGATGTAGTCTCTGAGTGTAGCTGTCCTTGAATTAAAGTCACCTGTCAAAATAACCCGTGAGTGGTTAAATTTCTCATTACTCTTTGAGCAGGTAAAGTCATCCTCGAGACGATCAACACCGCAGTCAGAAATGTCGTGGCTGTAGTATGCTGACCCTTCGGGAGGGAGATAAATAAAACCTATTATTACATCTGGCTTGTTTGAGCCAGCAAACAAATCTTTCAGTTGCAAATATACTCTGTCTTCCAAATTCTCACTTATGCGAGTTATTTTGGTTCCTAAATTGTTCTTTATCATTACTGTCACTCCACCAGATACTTTGCTGTTATGTATGTTTCGTACTGATGTGAACGTGGAATAATGTTCTAAGAGATCGCCAAATTCATGCTCTGCTCTTGCGTGTGATTCAATGAATCCTATGAGGTAGTAGTTTCTAATTATTTTTTTTAACTTCTCCTTTGTATTGTCGTAGGTTACTTTCTACCCCCCCCTATGTTCCATGATCTTATTTTCATTTCTCTTGTCATTGTTTGCTATTGACTGTCGTCCTCTTCATTTGTATCCGTTCTATCTCTGAAGATGTATCTATCCAGGGCCCGGTCTCCAATCTTTTTACTCGAAATGGAACTCGAAATTAGGTTTGGCATTTTCTACTCTACTTTTGGGCAAACTCAAGATAAGTGTCTATTATTCTATGCTCGAGTACACAACAACTTACGCATATAATTTATTGCCCTTAGTTCTCAATTTGTAAACCCAATATTAAAGCAATAAGTAAGAGTTTGAACTCGAAATTTCGAGTTTTTACTCGAGTTTGTAGCACGAATATAAGGGTCTTCAAGGGCAAACTTGAATAAGAAACTCCTATGTGTAAACTATAATGTATTCGAGCACAGTCTGATAACCAATTATCTTAAGTTCGCACAAAAGGAGCAGAGAAATTGCCAAAAATAGTTTCGAGTTCGTTTCGAGTACAAAGATTAGAGACCGGGTCCAGGTTGCAGACAACTTTGTCAATATGATCGTCATACAGGTACATTTTCCCGTTGTGATAAAGTTTATCGAATTTTATTGTGGCTTCTATAAAATTATTGTCTCTTGAGAACTGCAATAACTTTGATCTAGCGATACGAACTTTCTTGCTGAAGTCTTCAGCCACCGAGTATTGAGTTTCACTCCTTAATTTTCTTTTGCCTTTTAAGATCTGCATCTTGTCCTTGAACGAACTTAACTTTGCGATGATTGGTCGAGGTTTGCTAGGGTTCTTGCGACCAATCCTATGGGCCCGCTCAAACTTTACCTCTGATATGTCGATGTGGTTATTGACTAGTTCCTTTACTGCAATTTCCGCTTCTTCCCATGTTTCCGAATTCCCCTCGGGAATGCCGTGAAAAATTAGGTTGTCCCGTCTAGACCTATTCTCTAAATCCTCCACCTTGCTTTCCAAGTGCGCCACCTGTTGTCTCAAACCGACATTTTCCTGCTTCATTTCCTTGCATTGACGACTTAAGGATTCTATTTTACCAGACAAATTTTCTCTCATTTTCTCAAATTTTGTATTCATTTGTTCTAGTAGTTCTCTATTCGATATATCAGGTAGGTTACTTTCAGGTTGAGTCATATATGAAGGTAAGGTCCGGTTGCGCAATCCGGTCGCAGGTCCTGCATTAGGTGTGCATTTACCTCCTGGCATGATTTGCTATTGTTCCGTAACCTGTATATACACTGTAAACTGAAACAGAGCTCTGACACCTCAGTGTAGGTAACCCTATAGCAGGTTGTGGAACTGTCTCAAAGTCGGTTTTCACTCAGTCTAATGAAGTTTGACCAACCTTCAAGCGTTCTGTAGATGTTGAGTATCACTTTCTTTTGACTGAAGTCCACACTTTTGTGTATTACCGTAGTAATTTTAGTATGAGCGATGTAGATATGCGTTCACAATAATAGCGCCATCTATCAGAAGTAAAACTTGCGAATTTTGGCAGGTGTCGCTAGTGAATAATGACTTATGCGTAAGATCGCAGATTTCGTCCATTGATATGCAGTGGGCGGTCCATGTACGACAAAATTTAAGACGAAATCTACTTTTTACTTCTTTGTGATTCGCCCATGTAATATAAAATACGTACTCGGTGTGAGGAGTAAATGTAAGCTTGTGGTCTAGTAGCAATCCAATATGTTTGTGTGTGAACTTATTGGGAATAACTTACCCATTGAGTGATAATTCCAGCTTTGGATTTGTTTGGAATTGAGTATTATTAGACTTAGAAAATATAAGATAAACACTTTTTTCAGGTTTAAATTTCATCTTCCATTTGCAAGACCAGTCATAGATTTTCTTTAGGTGAGTTTGCAATTGTAAGGAGTCATGGGAATTCTTTTTGAGAATGGGTATAAAATTGCAGTGTCATCAGCATATAAGAATGTTTTAGACTTTATTGTGTCCGGAAGATCATTAATGTACAATAAAAATAGTAAGGGGCCTAGTACGCTACCCTGTGGTACTCCAGCATTTACGAAACCTGGCGTTGAAGAGCGTGATAAGACACCCTCTATTCGGACTTTGTAAGTTTGACATTCGAGATATGATTTTAGAAGTGAGAAGAGAGTTCCGGAAAAACCATAATATTGTAAGTTATGTAGAAGCAGACCATGGGGAACGACATCAAAACTTGATGCAATGTCTAAGAAAACGGGACTCACGTTGTCTCCTTGCTCAAACTGAAGGTGGATTTCGTGTAGAATTTCTTTAAGTTGGGACACAGTGCTGTTACCAGGCGACGATATATGAGGTTTTTTGAAGAGAGGTGGTTAAACATGTGTTGAGAAATTATTTTTTCTAAAATTTTGGATAGGTGTTAAGTAGAGTTACAGGTATGGGGCGATAGTTGGCAATGTCTGTTTTGGGGATCTTTTTGTGTATTGGTATCATAACACCAAGTTTCCAGTTCAAAGGAAAGTTTCCAGATTGTAGTATTTTGTTATATAATGTTGTCAAAGGAGCTGTAAGCTCTCTTGCTATTATCTTAATCATTTTATCGGTTATGGGATTTGTTACCGTCGTTTTTGTTTTCGTCAATATTTTCTAGTAGTTTTCGGACTTCCGATGTTTGGGCTTGTATGTCAGAGAGATGTTCTAATGTTCTGTTTGGGAATTCGGGAAAGCTTGTTGTTGGCGCAACGTGACTCATGGCGGTGTAGTATTCAAAAAATAACTTACTTTTTTCAGCTTTGGATGACGCCTGAGTGTTGGATTCCTTTGAGTGGATGGTGGGGTATGAAGATTGCTTTACCTGTCCTCGAATTTTGTTTATTATATCCCAATATTCCTTTGAATTTTTGGAGACATTGTTGATGTTGGAGATAATTTTCATCTTATACTTTTGTTTTGTCTTTTTAAATAGTTCTTCTACACTCTTGCACTTTTCTTTGTAGCACTTAAAGGTGCATGGGTTATTTGATTTTCTAAACGATCTGTACAGTTTGTTTCTTTTATTTATTTCAGTCTTAAAGTTATTGTTAAACCACGGTTTGTTCTTGTTTTTTATTGTTTTCGTGGTTGATGGGACATTATTGTTTAGTATGTTGTTAAGTTGAGACTGTGTCATTTATGTCACTTTTGCTCAGTATTTCAGTCCATTTAAATGTGGTTATGTCAGTGCACAGTTTGTCCATGTTAATGAGGTTGTAATTCCAGATCTGTATGATAACGTGTGGTTCTTTTGGTAAGCATTTGAGTGTGAATGTGGTCCGAGTTACCAATGGGAGGCCTTACGGAAGTAGATTCGATTAATCCGAGATTGTTAGTAATACATAAATCAAGGCAAGAATGTAAATACTCTGTTAAACTTGTGGGTTCGTTTATTAGTTTTACACAGTCATTTGAGAGGAGAATATCGAGCAATTCGAGACCAGCCTGGTTGTCATTTTCTTCTACGTACCAAGTACTATTCCTTGCGTTGAAATCCCGTTGATAACAAATGTTTTATTAGTTTGTGAGAGTTCTTGCAGTTGTTCTGCAAAGGTCTTGAAATATGTTTTCCTGTCATGGGACGTCTGTGAGGGTGAGCGATAGAAAAAACATAATATACCTTCTTGTGGTTGACATAAAGTTCATTCCAACAGTTATTCATTGATTGTCCAATTTTAGTATCAATTGTTTTGTAATTTACGGAGTTATGGACAAACAAGACCAACCCCCTCCCGGCGTTAGTGTGGTAGGCAATGTTGTATTCTGGAATGATAAGTGCACTGAGGTTGTCTTCGGACAGTGTTCCGGATTCACATATGGCTATGACCATGTAATTGTTGTCTGTAATAAATTGCTTGAGAATTTCAAATCTTGAAAGACTGTTCGCCTTTTTAGGCTATTGATGTTAGTGAATAAGACCTTGAAGCTGGTTGAACCCTGAGGGTCGGGTCCTTGAGTGACCTCTATGTCACCAGCAGTCAAAAGGCTTTGCTCAATGATAACTCTGATATCACAACGTGAGTTCTTCATTGTGTAGTAAACATTACGTAAGTGCGCAGTTTGGGGTCATTTCCCTATAAGAAAAGTGAGGTCGAGCGTGATGGGTGAAAAGCAATGGGGTATTTTTGTTTTCCAGACACCCGGACTATTGTAATTATTGTGTGTGTGTGTAGTAAATTCATACAGTTCATATTTAGCATGCTTATCTAACAACAGAAGAAAGAAATATATACAGGCGTGTGAATAGACTAAAAGTAATTAAGTAAGCTAGAACAAAAGCAATGAACACTAGGGGGTAAACACTTGGGTTGGCATGAAAATTCCACTACAACTTAGGCTAAATTTTGTAAATAGAAAACTGATTATTGAGTAACGTTGAAAAGTGAAGTGGATTGACGTACTACAGGTTAATACAAAGAGGTAAAAGCAATTTGTACATATGTAGAATACTGTACTTTGGGATGAAAAGATATCGCCAATTACATTGGTACATGTATTATTTCACATGACGCCGCCCGAGTCAAATAGGGCTCTAAGTCAATACTATTCGATTGGCCATTTTTAGCTTCAACGTCAATGGTGATTAAAGTTGAAACAACTTAAAAAGCGAATTGAAGTCATGAACTGACTCACACTTGATGGGATGACTACATCAGTATATGAAAATGAATCATTTGAGGTAACATACATGTATGTGTACATGTGTTTGAATAATATAGCTGCAGTTGTCAAGTTCAGTGTAGTTTCATAGTCAAGACACAAGTGAGACGTAAAATTCCTTAAAAATATGCATTGCTAAGATGTAAGATGTTCTGATTTCACTCCTTGTTGTCTCATTGTTATTAGGAAGCTATGCGTATAAGGTGTAGCTAATTGACCCAGAAGTGCATTTTAAGTACTTACACTTGCAAAATCAAAATTCAAGCGAGTTGTACTTTTTGCTGCACCGAGCTTCTCTGTGGGACAAAAATTGCTATGCCAATATCAAAATCAAAATTTATCGGCGAGAGCTCGTTTTGGCTTACTTTGAGCGCATAATAATGTTATTGGGTCACAGGTTTCATTCAGAGAATGTCTTGTAATAATGTGTCTGCACGTTCTCACTTCTACTAGCCTCTAAATTTATGTGAACGTGTACCAAGAGAGTATGCAGTGGCTTTTTGGTAACTACTATGAAGCAATTTCTGGACTTTAGGATTTGGGGTAGGTCACTAAAATGTGTGCGTAACAGAGGAGAATGGCCTTAAGCATTGTTGAACTGAGAACAAAAAAAACAGATCGAACTTTAATCATTTTAAATTGTAAATAATGAATTTCCGTGAAAAGTACATTTCTGCACACGATTTTTCAGGTTTGATTTTAAGCTGTGTCAACTTTTCTACATGTACATCAACTTGATACCAGCTTTGCATTTATTTTTTTTTTCATTTGGCTGCAGAAATGGCAGTGTTGAAATTTTCACTTTCTGATATTACGAAGGCTCATTCGACACCCACATACTAGAGACTTTGGAAACATGGCGTGGAGAACTTTGGCAAAGCATGTGGCAATGCTTAAGGTATCAGAAAGTGCTGTCGAAGTGTAGTTAGCTCATTAGTGGAACAAAACTTGTTTCTATAACTTTTTTACGCACAAAGGCCTAAAAAACTTTCATGGTGCGAGCACCCCTGCAAATTGAGTGTAATCTGGGCCAGGACCAATACGTAGTGCGCAACACCACGACCAATAGCAACTCTTCATCTCTGCAGAGGCTTGTTTTGTGACAAGTGTTAAAACCATGACTGATGGACTTACAATCCTTAGCAAAATGCAATGGTTTTATTTAGCATGATTTACGATTGATAGCGTTAACTGTGTTTCATTTTTGCGTTCAGTGTCGATGGTCTCAAATGATGAATTATTTATTAAAGAAGTGCGTACTGCATTGTTGCATTCGTTCTTTGTCCAGAATAATTATGTTAGGAGTATCTTTGGAACAACAGTTTGTAGTTCCTTGACTGTGATAAAATATTTCCACACTGACAAGACCTTCGCGTTCAATCTTTGCGCGGTGCGGAATCGTTACGAGGGCCCCATTCAAGATCAGTCATGTTATGGCTTCAGTCTATATTCACAAAGTAAATTCCAATATTACAATGTAAGTTTGCAATTGTCCGGAAACAATAGTCCACAAACGTTCTTCCACCAACGGAATGACAATTAGTCCAATGGGCATCCGTAGAGTTCAAAACGGAGACAGGCGATTGCGTGTGGCGTCCAAGTCCTGGGAACAATTCTAACATATCTGGTTTCCAGCGGAGGATTGAGTGTTGTGCTAACACTGCCTTGACCGGCCAGTAAGGACTAAAAAGAAATTTTACTACATGTTAACGCATTGTAAATTATTAGATCATCAGGGGCTTTAACAATGTTACATGCGCATGCACGCGTGGACGGGATTTCCCTTGTGTAAAGTGTTACTAAAAGCCGATTTTCTGATCATACATGTATGAACTAGAGGGAGCGCTGTGGTATTCCGGGAAGTGATTATCATGTCCCTCCAACAGAGGGGGCGCTGTGATTATTATGTCCCTACAATAAACACAAATGATTTCGAACAATCTCCGCTTTGTATCTTTGAAAGTCGTACTTTTATTCCCATCCAGTACACGAAAAGGTGTATTGCAGTGCATTGCAATACCAGACATGAACAAACCCTTTCAAATTACCGTTGAATCCCTCGTCCTATCCAGGTACAAACTCCAGTAGCGGCCATCGTTACTGTACTTTAGTGCATACGTATTTAAGTGATAATTCTCGTCACCGCGTCCTTGAACCGTGAGAGCCGTAATTCGGTATCTGAAAAGTGTAAAATAGTTAATTTGATCCGTTTCTAAGAACTTTTGGGGGTTGGTGGCTTTAAAAGACCCGCTAAAATGACTCCATTGTCAGTGTTCCAAACATTGATCAGTAGAATTCTACAACGGTCCATCTCCGATGTTTTCTGCTAATTTTATTAAACCGGTCCGCGAAGTGGTCATTTATGTGTGAATACGGAGTTACACCTTACTTTTAATTGCGAATCTTTTTCATAACAAACGTCATGGCTTGGTTGTCAAAGGAAAGTCGTATACCAGACTTTCTTACTCAAGCAAGTGCACAATTAATTAAGTTCGTACAAAGGTGCCTGCATGAAGTTGGATACGGATATCCGTCTATTCACCTGATGTCGAATTTCACGTGTATCCACGGATCGCTAAGGGACGCTGTACACCACGCGTAGCACAGGCGTGATCCACTGGCGGTCTTTCGGCTGTTTAATCTGGCATGGGACTTAGGGCACTGTCCAACTTGGCTTGATGCCGGTCCGGCACAACTCTGGTTTGCATCAGTGGAGTATTGCAAGCTAGTCGAACAATAAACAATCAAAACAGATAATACATTTTCGGAAGACGCTGTTAACAAAGTTGTGCTTCTGGGAGTTCATTTTCTTCGTAAGTCTTTACATTAAAGTGCATTACCTTACTGGTATTCAGTCACATGTCTCTACACGAGTAACCACATACGGCCATCAAAAGCAATCCCAGGCGACCCTTTCTGTTGATGATAATTGTGTTTTATCTCTTTTCCTTCCCTTACTCGGGAAATGTCTCCTTACTGAACTGTATTTAAGCAAAATCGCGAAACATTCATGATTCCCGCGACATGCGTTGTAGTTTTTTTATGAGAAGGTTTTGCCACCTGATCACCGTCAATGAGCTTATTTGAGCAAATTAAGCCGTGAAATAGCGATGTTACTTTGACAAAAACGTCATTAATTTGAACGGACAGAACTAAGGAATTTGCTCTACTCTCCTTCTGCCTGACCTCTTCATTTTATTTGCGATGTTGTTTGCTCATTACCTCCAGAAAATGGAGCATTCCTTGGCGGTGTCGTCGTCGTTTTTGCCCCTGTTGTTGGGTGAGGTCTTGGTCGTGTACCTTTAAAGGTATGATGTCAAAAAATCTACTTTCACTATTAAAGATACTACGTGTGGTCTTGATTTCGAATCCTTTGGCAAACAAAGGTCGTAATCGCCTATCAACTGATCGATTTGGAACGTCTGGAGTAGTTTCGTAGTCACAGACTGCGAAAATACTCGATGAGTTCTGAACTGGTCAAGTCACAAAGCGGTCCCACCGAATCAAATTCTTTTGTCCTAGAACATAGCAGTAGCCACTGGTCAACGGCATCCGTATTCACCTGTTTGTGAGATTTCTATACACTTTGGTCATATCTAGGTGACGATCGAAGCACTTTACTGCCACATGTACATGTATCTAATGAGTGAATCATGTTAGAGAATAAGAAAAATGAACAAATGACTATGTATTCTTCGTTGTGCATTATTTTCAAACCGACCTCAGATCGCCTTGGCTCAATACATTCTTGTACCGAAAATCACTACTGTGGAAGTCATTTATCATGTCAGCATGAAAACCATAGTACTGCACTACATATTAGATCAAGCACTGACGTACGCCCGTCCAGAATTAAGTCACATCCATTGGCTGTGCTTGACATACCCGCCCCTTGCGGCCCATCTGTGGCACGCTGCAGCGTTGTGGATGTTTGAACAATCTGTGCTTGCAATGAAATTGGAAATCTGTCATTGAGCTCATTTGAGACCATTAAGCCGTGAAAAGACTCTATTATTTGACAAAAACGTCACAAATTTGAACAGGTGAAACTGAGGAATTTGACGTACTCTCCTTCTGCCTGACCTCTTCGTATTTTTCGTAACTTAGTTCTTGCCGCTGTTGTTGGCTGAGGTCTTGATCTTGTACCTTAAAAGGTGATGTCAAAACATCTAATTTCACTAATTAAAGATACTACGTGTGGTCTTGATTTCGAATCCTTTGGCAAACAAAGGTCATAATCACTTAACAACTAATCCATTTGGAACATCTCGGGTATTTTTGTAGTCACAGACTGCGAAAATTCTCGGTGTGTTACGAAATGGCCAAGCCACAAAGCACCCCACCGAATAAAACTGTTTTCGCCTACAACATAGGAGTAGCCGCTGGTCAACGGCATCTGTATTCACCTATATGCGAGATTCCTGTACAAATCGGTCATTTCTAGGTGACGATCGAATAACTTTACTGCTACATGTATCAAATTACTTTTAACATGTTATAGAATAGGAAAAATGAACAAACGTCTATGTCTTCCACGCGCGCACCGGGCGGGGAGGAAGGGGGGGGGGGAGGAGGACTCTAAAGAGCCCACCATTTGGCGACGTGAGCAAAATAAGTCCGCCTCAAAGAATCAAAAACTCCAAAAAACAGTAGAAAAGTCCACTAAAAAGACAGGAACTACCCAAATTCGGCAAATGCAAAACTCATAGCTTTGAACGTACCCCGTGAAGCTCAGGGAAAGGCCAGCATTCTTAAAAATTAGAGCCCCACATTTTTAGGCTGAGTGCGCGCATGTCTTCTTCGTTGTGCATTGTTTTCCAACTGAGCAAAGATCGACGTTTGTCAATGTGTACTGAAAATTACTACTCTGGAACTCTTTTGTCACGTCAGCTAACGGAGGCATACTCTGTGCATGTAAACTACAGTGCCGCACCAAATATTAGATCAAACACTCACTGCATTCGTTGCACGCCAGTGCACAATTAGGTAACATCCATTGGGGGTTCTTAACACACTCGCCTCTTGCCGCCCATCTGTCGCACGCTGCAGTGTTGTGGACGTTTGAACACTCTGCGCAAGCAGTGAAAGATATACATGAAAGTGATAGGTGGCGCCTGCCACGTTCATTTATTTCAGCAACTCTACCAGGAGAAAACGTTTATTCATTTTCTTTCTTCAGCACTATTGCACGGTGCAAAGTTTTACTTGAATCCTCAGAAAGTGCATACTGTTTTCATCCAATTCCAGATTTATGCGTTGTTAAACCACACATTTGTCAGGATCGTTATGATATACGGAAACATGGGCACACACATCGCTTGAGATGAGATGCCATCAGTAGGTAAACATACAAAAACAGGGACTAGCCAGCTGAGCTCACAGCCCGACTCGTTGGTCCTGAAAGTTAGTGCTTGTTTTACATTCAAATCGAGTTGAGGTTGTGTAGACTGGATGGAGGAGGTTGTGGGCTATGGGTCGAGGGAGTTGTAGGTCGAGGGGATCATGGGTAGATGGGGTCGCGGGGTTTTTAGAACAATCCGTAATTTAGGGGTAAAAACTAAAACTCTATTAAATAGGTTAACGTTAATCAATATTCAGTTTTTACATGTACCTCTTGCTTGTCTCCAGCAATTTGGGCTAACACCTTGAGCATTATATTGCTGATATTTTCACGATTTTCGTTTAAATTGTTTCAAATGTTTAATGTTGCTTGTACATGTAAATACTTTTTCGAGAAGGGCCATAGGATGCCATGGGATGAAAATGGTGGCAGACGATGGTACCCGAGTTTGACAAAGATGAATTTGTGTGTTGAATTGCTGCCTTTCTGTAGCCCTGTAGTGTTGACTGATAGTGACATAGGATGGGTGACTCCGGTAAAAGTCGACGACGCCAATCAAGAATTGAGGTCAGTCGTCTGCTTTTGACATACTTTTCCAATTCAGTATTTGCCTTGCAATTCCTATTCAATCCTAGGTTTTGTTAACAAAATAACAACACCCTTCGCATGCTCTTTCAATTTGATTAGTTAAAAACAAAATTTGTGAAATTTAAATGCAGGATCTTTTCATTTTTAAATGCACTTTCAATGAGGTGGAAAACGTCAAAAAAAATTAGCAACTAAAAGCACCCACGAAAATTATCATGTTAAAGCACCTGCAGATCAGGGTCGTTTGACTAACAATACAATTCAGTGAACAAATGAATTCACCAAGATGACTAGTTCGTTTTCGTCGTTTATAATTTTAACATGCACATAAACTTCTATACATTTTATAATTTCAAAAGAAGCTCCAGCTAAGCATTTGCCTTACAGTTGAATCTAAACATTTTTCCATAAGTGTTTACCAGCACCTTTATAAAATTCATCAAAGTTGATAAATGATCTTCGTAGATTAATTTTTTGTAGTGGCATACAGTATATATGCAGTAAAGCAAGAACGAACTGTTCAAAAGTAGAACCATTTCATCAAACGAATGGAATTTTAACCTAAATGTATGTGCATATGTCATGTTAGATCAAGCCCTATGTACATAAAATATAACGATTTGTAGTCGTGGTTCATCCAAGTAATTTTGGGCATGACTTCCACGAAGAGTGTACTTGAAAGAAGACTCATTTCTTTTAAACAGAGCATAAATGTAGCTAGCACTGATCGTAAGGTGTCACTACCTGTTGGTGGTACTGTTGGCAGTGGTGGAGAACCTTCGAAAGAAAAACGGCAGATTGAAAGCATTGTGACAAATTCAGATATTGCAAGTTTGAGTATGCTTCATGTAAACACTGTCAGAATTTCACAAACATATCTGGTGTACATCTGAATGTCATATTAAGCACGAATTTAATCGAAAGGGGTCCATTGTCCATGTCTCAGGGGGAGACGAAATTTACTGTTGCATTAAATAACTGTAGATATATTATCATACAGAAGTCAAGCGTGTGGATAAACTTTCGTCAAATCATAATGTGAGGACGGGTACAGGTACATGTAAGGGTGACGGCTGAAACTCCTACGTTATTCATCTAATCTTCAAAATTCTAAAAATCCCAGAGCTTACCACAAATGCCGCATGCCAGTGCACAGTTCACATGCATCCAAATCGGGTTTTCCTCGTACTCTCCAGTAGCAGCCCAACCATTGCATTGAGTAGTGTCGTGTGTGTTCACACATGGACCCCCTGGAAGGAGTACAGTTTATTTTTACGACGTACAATAAATGATATTATACCACAATATTAGCGTCAAATGGCAGATACAACCGTGTAATAACCCATAAAGTTATCTCACTAGTGTGAAAATAGAATACCTAAATGAGCACGCGCAATAATCGCACGTTCAACAAACCGCATAGTACTGTGCTTATGCGCTATGAAAAATAAGACACATAATTTCCATAAAAATGATATCTTAATTCAGCGATTTTTTTTCTCTCGTGTCCTCTTACTTGTAAATCACCGATCTCCAGTTTGAATGCGGTATCGTGTCGTCAGGATCTTTGACTTGAGAATTATATTCAGTTACCAGTGGTAACCTACTTTAGCAGACGAAAATTTCCCGGTCGAATCTTAGCGTGAAAAAAAGTGTTTTAAGCTACATGTATAATAGTTAGTAAACCTTAATTTATAAATTCAATTTGTTTCTATTATATTTAAGTTTTCAATTGGTTTTGAGTAAAAGCATTATTTGACAATAATAGCCCCGGCCGGCTTTTCTTAAAAGGTCACGACCTCCGACCCCAGGCCTCTGACATAGAAAGTATTTACAAAGCCGTGGAGAGTCAGAAAAGGTAAATCGATTCATTGCAATGTTTCTCGCTTAGTATGTGGTATGCCCCTCGGGCGATAATTCTCCAAAATCCACTCGGGCTCTAGATAACGGGGGATAACGACTTCGCCATGTAATAATCTATATTTATTACATGTGCCTTAAAATACGACCACTGAGACTTCTTTCCCATGATTTTTTCGAATCTTATTAGGTTACCATGTTGGTATCTGCCTTCATGTATTGGCAACATCTGCTTTATATTGTAGTCAGAATTTATAAATTCTTCAGCGTTCACGATTGACTGGCGACATCTGAAGTCCGGGCGGTACGAATGAAAACTAATTTTCAATGGCCAGATTGTTCAAGCGCAAATTAGCCAATCAGTGGAAAAAACTATGAGTGGTCGTGCGATAACTTTGCATGCAAAAGGCAGTTAAGTTGCTACCACGTGTACATGTTTAATTTCACTATACCTGAGTGCCAACTAAAATATGCAAAGAGCTCTTAAAGATAATTCTGTGACACTGTCAGACTGATTGGTATGTTGTTCTACAGTTTTTCATGTCTTTCAGTCGCCTACCTGTCGGCGGTGGTCTGGTAGTAGGCGGTGGTAGGGTGGGTGGAGTTGGCTTATGTTGAACAGGACATTTTCCTCGGGTAACCACAATATCGTCAATGCTCGCGTATCCCATCCCTTCGCCTTTCATAGCGCTGATTACAATCTAACAGAAAATTTGTTGGAACTTGAAAACAACACAATATTTTGGTGTTCGGTGTTTGCCTAGTATTCAAATGAATGAAGTTAAAGGAGAATGCCACCCGATTTAATTAGTTTCTGTTACCGTCTTCAACTATATCCACATCACCTCGTTCATAGTAGATCTCGCCTAGGCGAAAGGTGTCGCGTTACCCTGTGAGAAAGATGAGTACACGACCCAGTGACATCAGTGGTTCTCCAGCTGAGTTTGTGCCGCTGTGGTGTGGTGTATAGTTTTCGCTTGTGCGAACCATGAAGCTGCAAGGAAAGCGAGTGTATCGTTTTTTTGATTTTCTCGACAACCCAAAATGCTTTAGAAGTGTTCCGCGGCAAAAAGAACGAAAACTACGCCGTTAATACCAAGTATGAGGCCGTGAAATTTCTCCGTTTCTGTGGCCGACATTGTTCTGTTTCAAATTGAATTATTTTCACCCTAACCAAAGTTATATCAAACGGAAACAATGTCAAAGTTCGTCACAGTAGATGCAATTTGTAATGCCTTACGGGTGTTCGTGATTGCAAATGGTTTGAGAAATCAACAATGAATAAATCATACTTCGCTACCCGTCTGGCTTCAGATGCAATAAAAAACGAAATTGACTGCCATGTGAGTCCCTGTTAATTCACTGCTTGCTGACAGAACGGTGTTGTGAAACTATAACTCGATTTTATATGCCACGGTCAGATGTTAGAGGAATCTTTACTTATACATATATCCATCATTCAAATTATTGTCATTCTACATCTCTCCCTGTACTGTTCTGTGGAAGGGAAACATGGCTTCGCAGCCTCAAACGAGCAAGTAGATTTGTAATTTCGCGGCAAATTCACCGAAAAATTCACATGCACATTATTTATTTAGTTCGCTAGCTCCGTCTTTTCGTGACTTCAATTTTCGCAGCCGACTAATCAGGCTGGTATGTTCGTAATGTCTCCAGTCCGGCCGTGACGGGCCTGATAGGGTTCCTAGCCATTGGGTTATAAGGGGGTTTGTGATTAGAACAGAAAAAAATCGCAGTTCTAAAACTACAACACATGGCTATGCTCTCCTGTTGGTATTTCACAAAAATAAATCTAACTTATCGCCGAACACACTCAAAACTTCCCGCGACCGACCTCGGTAAGTTGGCCTACCGAAGTTTGTAGGCGTATGGTACATGTACGTTCAAAATTTCTATCAACCCTTTAACACCGAAATAAAACGACTCATTTGTTTAAAAACTTGTATGTATTTTTAAGGACTTTAAATCAAATGTTGATGATTTATTGGTGTAAAACGATGAATTCAAGGTATAAGCTAACACCAGTAAGCGTCTTGTGAACTGCTGAGCAGACTGTTAGAACCTGTGTCGTCATTGGTTAACTTCAGCACCTCCGTCTGAACGAACGGAACTTGTTGTTATCGAGTGGAATTACTCGATCTAAATTCATACAAAATACTTTTTTGTAGCATTCTCCTCTAAAACCAGTTCTCATCACACGTTTCGTCATAATCACTAAAGAGTTTCGCATACAGGTTAAGCGCAAACGTGAACGTTTGAGAAACCAAAGGTCACAGACTTACGCTCGTGCATGCGTTGTTTTCCATTTTTCTCTTTCGGGTATTCCACGTACGCCCAATTAAGTGGTAGAGTTCTAGTCAACAACAAAACTGACGGTCTAAGTGCTGTGCCTGAACCTGGAGTCTGCTTAATCCCAAGATCACGCATGCAAAAACTTGGAATACGCGAGGCAGCTTGACAAGTTCGCTCAAATAATCACGTTCACGTTCATAAAAAATACACTGCTCTAAATCAAATTACATTTGAATAAATAATGTCGATTTTAACCAACGTTTTCTCAACTACTGTCGCTTAATTTCACCAAACAATAATTGATTTAACCATTCAAATATTCCTCCGATGCTGTGACACAAGTTACGGTGAAGGAGAAAAGCCGTTATCATGAGGCCAATAACTACAAAAACTCTTTACACTGAAAAAAATCACTTTATTGCCTTAAAAACATTCAATTTTAAGTTCATGCATACGTGATCTTGAAATTGAACAGGATTCCAAGTTCACTCACAGCATAAGGTTTGTTGGATTTGGCGCTCTGAGAGACGACTTCGACTAACTGGACTTGCTTATGTGAGATGCGGATGATAAACCACGAAAAAATACAACCAACGCATTCAAAGGGGTTTGACTTCGGAGTTTATGTATTGTGGAATCAAAATTTCCACAAAAATATCCGAGATTCTGAATTGATGAGCAGTTTATCAGCTTCACCCAGTCATCACAGTCGTAGGTTAGTCATAAGCTCTCAAACTCTGTTGACAATGCCAAAACATTCCCACCAAATATGTAATCGTGCAGTATTGTCCCATAACATCCCAACATTCAGAGACTAGATTAAATACATAATAAACACGATTATCATCTTTAATCGCAAAGTGCTCAAAAACACCAAAAGCAGCTATCATAAAGATGGTTTACCAAAACCAGATTTCAAACTCAAACCTCGTCTTCCTAAATCTGTTGTAATTTTCTATAACGAACTTGCATTTCACCAACGTGGTTGAAAAGCCTTAACAGGGAGCGAGTTTATTAAAACCAGGTTTAAAGTATTCAAGGCACCCTACTGTGTTGATCTGGATTAACTAAAAAAGAAACAGTGAAGTGCATCAATGCAACCATGATCATATTTCTATACAATGGCACACAGTAGTAGAATCAGTGCAAACATTTGGAGTTATGACTGTTAACAATTAAATGAGACAAAAGTCTGTAAGCTTTTCTCATGAGAGTAATACGTTTCCTTACATTACTGATCACAAAAAAGTCAATGTTATAAAGAACAAGAAAAATGGTGTTAAATCACGTTAAACGCAACAGAGAGATATTGCACCGCACGTACGCGCAGCCAACCACCTTTTGGCATTGAACGTAGCGCCTACGCACCGTAAGTTATGTTCAGTGCTCAAGGTGATTTGGCGGGCTTTCGGCGCCTGCTTACCTCTACTTTTACCACTAAAGCACAGCTTAAATAGCATTCTTCAATAACTCGTGCAACGACGAAAAATCCTCATGCTTCGACTCAAACTTCGATCATGATCATTGAATAAGTCCTACCTCCACCGGGAAACGGATTCTTGAACCGTCACCATTTGGATCAAGCTCACTCTCAAACAACTCCCATTTCCAGTCCGAAGCATAAGATCGCGTATTCCGGAATGAATTATAAAGCTGGTCGCCCCGTTGTCCGTTTGACGAATAGTAAACGTCGACGCCAACAAGCATCTTACCTAAAGTTAAGCAAGAACTTTCACCAATTCAAGCACATCCTAGATCTTTCGGGAATCAATCCAATCATTTTACAAAGATACTAGGCTCTTGAATGTTCGAGACTACGATTCCATGTTAATCTCCAAAATACTGGATTCTAAAAGGATGTTATCTTTACGCTCGGTTGTAAACAAGATACATCATCAATAGCCGGACCTCATGGGTCATGGCAATCAAGTGACCTCTGCTAGCAAAACAAATAAAACCAGTGCCAATCTACTTTGTACAGATGTCAAGTTTCGTCAAGGCACCTCATTGGTCCTCTACATATCATCCAGAAACGCTTTTGATGAGGAATAACTAAAAACGAATATAACCAGGTGTCGAATCAGCCCTAAAATACACCGATCATATACCTCCGTTAAGTGTTAACAATGTCCATTGATCAATTACCAGAATCACCTTTGCAAAGATTATTGCAGACCTGCGTACCACCAAAACTGCATTGGAGTACTCTGAATACCAGATTTGCTGATTTTTGAGTAAATTTGCAGATTTTTGTGCTACCAAATTTATCCTAAAATATAGGGTGGGGTTATGCATTTTTCGCAGTGGACCTTTCACTAACTAAAAAAGGGGTTTGCTCAACGTTCAGAGCTTTCGCCGAATTCTTGCCTCGTTACTGGACTTTTTTCTGTTCTCTCAGACTTTCGGTCTCTTTCAGGACCTGGCTACGCGCATGGGTACTTTTCCTACTTATTTGCCTCTGAATGAGTTTCTAAAATACACGTAGTGAATTAATCACCAACTTTCAGAAAAAAATAAGTTGTTTAGTTGAGAGACAACGCGTTAAGTGAAAATATCCTGTTAATCAATAGAAAATGTCCTTACCGAACTTTAGTTATATTAACACATGCCTAAAGTACACCTCATTTCTTAACACAAAAATATATCTGCAAAAATGTGTTGATGAACCTGCACTGGGCCATGTTTTGCACCACGTGATATTTTCTTAACCATTCACAAAAGTTTTGAATAATTATTCATTGCAAGTGTCTGTGAACACCTACCACAGTACGGCATGCGATAAGACCTCGAAGCTCGCCTGTGGCTCGAGTACTATCGTCAGTTCAACGTAGTACGAAGTCAGTGCAGTCACCATGTCCGCAAAAAACAACACGCTATACAACTTGCAGTATAAATTCCACGGTCCCTTGAATAAAACGTTGTCATTCTTAGGAGAAACGTGGCAGAAACAGATGTTCCCTTATTTCAGAAGCTTCTTTCTTCACAGCTCGGAATATGTGACCACTCATGCTTTGCCATTTTGTCAAAAGTACGTATTTAGTCGTAAAAAGCCGGAATAAGACAATGTAAGCAATCCACAAATCACAGAATTCGTTTCTTATAGTTTAGGCCTGTGACACACATACCGATAAAAGTGGCCTGCCGCTTCGCCGATTATCAGGCTATTTCGAGAATGAAACGGGGCAACTTTTCCGAGTTTGTAGCACAACGTCTTGGCTAAAATAATGATTTTACAATACATTTTTTAATTTCTAACTTTCAAATCCTCTTCCCTCGTCCATGACGACTACAAATCGGCGTATTTATTGAGAAACAAGCGAATTTATAATAATCTCTTTTGAATTTGCTCAATTTGCTGAATTTGCGTCTTTTTGCCTGGCCGTGCGTACCCGTGTACTGGAGGCTTGATTTCCGTACGAATCTGCATTTTTGCGTATGGTAAAGGATTGTGCCGAAAGAAAATGGACAGTAGCTTGTAAAGTCAAACCCGTCTCCGAAACCAAATGATATTGTTAAATTGTGTGTCACACTTACCCTGAGTTTTATTAAAACTTGTAACCCCAATGGCCAACAAAGTGTGCAACGGTAGTCAATCTTGTTTGAAAACCGGTTGCTCCCGGTGCTTTCGTCCATAATTCCTACGGTTTCCCTTAAGATGATGAAAATTGGTATTCACAGTCCCAAATGTACGATCGTCTTCGATTATGCGTGACATGTTCTATTTACTTGTACACACTTCAGGCGTTTTCAGTATGTTAGGGGAAGAACTTTTCCGGGACATATCATGGAGCCAAATTTCAATGGAGCGTGACATGGTGGCGTGTGATATCAATACATTAACCCAGTCAATTTAGCAGCACTCCTTTAGTGTACATTTTATTCTCGATAATGGGACATTCTCAGACTTTTGACGTGAAGGTTTCGAAAAATAACTACAAAACCGTTTGTTTGATTTCAACGAATCTTCCCTCTCGGGTAAAGAATCAGCGAATCAAACCGGTGCCTTTACCATTAATACCCTTGTAATCAAAGGCACTTTTACCAGACGCTCGACGTTAAGTTTAATGACGAGAAACTTATACACGTGCTATCGAATGTGGTCACCCACCAGGCAAATCTCAAAGCATGTCAATTTCAGAGTAATTTATGTCACACATTTTAGCTCCGACTGCAACACGATCACTAGTTCATTTGTTGACAGAAGGGAGGGCGCTCAATAGTGGCAAAAGCCTCTCGCCACTTATTTCGGTGCTGTGTCGTCCATGCAACGACACTAATGGAATGCCTACCATTAGTACATCCAGATTTCGCTTATTCAATCGTCAACATACTCGGCTAAGCGTCCCGGCCGACTTTCTCAATCAGTTAATGGTAACCAATGCGCATGCTCGTCAGGTGACCGCAAAACCACCAAAACGCCAAATCAACTAAAAACAACTGTAGAGACACTCAGACACAGTATTCCAAAACCACACTCCTTGGACCCAAGTAAAATAGGCCAACTTTTATCCAAGGCCTTCGAATTTCATTCCGTTTCCTCTTAATCATCAAGGATAAACATATACATGTAATCATAATTATGTGATTAAATTAATTGAATGGTGGTCTCAAAATGGTCGAATTAGAGACCAGAGCCAATCATGTCTGTGATTTCATCACGTCAGATCGTACTGGGGTCAGGTCGTCACACTTGGGAATTACCTCACAAGCCTCAGAGTCGGCGCGTACTCTGCATCTTAGGTTGTAGTTTTTAGTTGGCGTAAACGTTCACTGGCTTAATGAGTATCCGTATTACAGTAGTTGGCATGAATGGAGAAAGTCGGCCGAGACGCTATGCCATGCATTTTGCCAAGTCAATCAAGAAAATTCGGAGGTACTAATGATCTGGCGTCGGTGTCGATAAATGTAATCAGCTGAACGTGTTGCAGTCCTAGACAAAATGTGTGACGTAAATTGCACGCTTTGAGTTATTCCGTAAGTGTCTCGACCGCAATCCTTCTTTATTTAAAAGGACACCAAACCCGGCTTTGGTCTATTAACAGATACGCTCACGTACGCGCACACACACACACACACACACGTGTGTACGCGCGCGCTATCGCGCATTCTCTGTAACCTTCGACAACCCTAAAAATTTTGGAGGCAAACTGGAAAACTCCTTTCAAAGCTTGCCAAACAGGCAAGCGTGGCTTGCGCGTTTCACCAATTACATGGTAACTGTCGGAGAAAACCACCCAGCAAATTGTGAAACAAGAGCAACGCGGGGCATTGAAATGCGCCCACGACACCACCACAAAAGGTGTATTTCTATGGATGATTTTATTATCATAAAATGAACATTAGATGGCGCAGAATGCGTCAAACGCGTCTAAATTGAGATAGTGGCGCCGTCTCTGTAATAAACAGTTATGCGCCAAATTTCACAAAAGTAAGCCAAGGAACTCCAAAGACGTAGAGGCAAACGTAAAAAATCAGTTGACACAATTTGAAACCCTCAGTAATCTTTTGCCATCGCTGTAGGAGCCCATCTGCCCAATTTCACAAAGATCCTTTAACGGGTTAAAGGATAATGCCACCCGATTTATAATTAGTCTCTTTTACCGTCTTGATCGCTCTATATCCACATCGCCCCTTATACGATCGACCTCACCTTGCCGAGCGGTGTCGCGTAACCTGTGAGGAAGGTGAGAAGCGACGCAGCGACGTCAGTGGTTCATTGGCAGAGTGAATGCTGCTATATTTCGGTGCATCGGTTCCCACTTGTCTGAACTATGAAGCCGCGAAGAAAGCGGGTATATCGTTTTTTCGACTTCCTCGAGAGCCCGAAATGCTTAGGAAGTGGATCGCGGTAGTGAAGAATGAAAGGTACGCTGTTAATAGCAAGTATGAGGCCGTGAAATATCTCTGTGTGTGTGGCCGGCATTTCGTCGACAGTGATTTTTCTGACGAATTACGGCTTACCAAAAACCTATCCATACATTCCGTTGCCTATGCATATTCACGGCGCCTCTCTAGTATTGCTTGATCAGTGTATTCCGGTTCGAACTGATAGCCTGTGAAACCTAACGATCCGACCCGTGAAGTCTTCTTCGGATGAGCTCCTGACTAAGTCGGGATTGGCGACGGGTAGACGTTTATTATTCTGCGATCTGTTTAAAAATGAATTATCCTCATCCTAAAATGATACTAACCAATGCTTAAATGAAACAAAGTCTGTCTCATTCGATACAATTTGTAGTGGCTTGAAGTGCTCGTGAGTGGAGAAGCCAGCAACGAATAAACCACTGCGTTACCGACAACAAAGGTAATTGACCGGGCACCGAGGCCGTGTGAGCGCATGCTAATTCAGTGTTTGCTGACAGAAAACTGTTGTGAAACAATTACTCGATTTTATATGCTATTGTCACATGTTAGGGGAATCGTTATGTAGAAAAACAAATACACTATTCAAATCATTGTTACTGCACAACCTTTACCCTGACGGTCTGTGGAAGGAGAACCCGACTTCACGGCCCCCGACTGCAAGTAGATTTTCAGTTTCGTGGCTAATTCACATAACTAATTACGTGCACATTATCTCTTTTGTTCTCTATTATAGTCTTTTGGTGCCTGGAGGTTTAGTTTCCAACTCAAGCTGGTTTATGTTCGTGGCAGTCCCGGCAGCCGCGACGGACCTGATCGGGTTCCGAGCCACTGACTGGCCGAGATAACGAGTCAGTCCGGCCGCGACGGGCCTCAGTGATCGGGTTCCGAGCCACTGGCCGGGATAACAAGCGTTTTGTGTGTTTAGAACTAAAAAAATCGCAAGTATAAACAACAAAGACCTAGATTCTCCTGTCTGTAATTCACGGAAGAATACTTCGAATTTATCTCCGAACAGACCTCAAACTCTTCAGTGCTACGGACTTTGGTAGATTGGCCTGCCGAACTTTGTAGGCTACGGTGTGTACAAATACCAGTAACAGCCAAATAAAATAACACGTTTTTATAAGAACTCGGTGTATCTTTAAGGGTTTTACATCGAATTTTGATGATTTATTGGTGTAAGACTATGACTTCAAGCGATAACCTGACACCACTAACCCGTGTTGTGAACTACTGAACAGAATGCGTGTGAAACCAATTACGTCATTGGATAATTTCTACACCTCCGTCTGCCGTCAGGTGTCAGGTAACGCAACCGAACCTGCCGTTATCGAGTAGAACTACTTGATCTAAGTTAATACAAAGTAAGTTGTTTTTTGGGTGGCATTCTCCTTTAAGTATGAGGAGATATAGCATTAGACGCAAAAAAAGCAAAAGTGCACCTAAAGGCGCCAGAATAGTCGAAAACACCTAAATAACAAATGCAAACATTTTTAAATTGTCACCAGGGATGCAGAAATCGTCCAACGTGTCGGAAATGTTACGGCATTGTCGTCTCCTCAATTGAAACCTATTCGCCGAATTACCTAAAAGAACATTAATTAACTCCGAAGACAGTGCCAAACGTGAAAAATCGTTTGCCACTAGGGGGCGTATGTTACCGTCTGTCATCGGCTACATTGAAACACATCTTTCGAATTTCACAAAGCTCCTTCAAAGGTCTAAGAAGATTTGGCCGCAGACGCATAAAAATCGCTACTAAGGGGCGACGCAATGGTCGGAACCCTCTCACAGTCAACGTCCGCCGTGGCCTTCTCATCAGGAACACATCTGTAAATTTCATAAATGTGTGGGCGCTTAATAAGGGGTATTAGGAAACAACTGACATTTCGTTACTGCTCTAGACCAAGCTCTACAATTGACTTAACTGACTTACAAAGGCGTGTCACTGAATTCCTCAAGTATGGTCTCGAAGATTAACGAACTAACAGATTGAAAACAAAACATTTCCCAACTTAGTAAGGAGAAAATTGGGATTAATTTGATTACAGCAAATTATCTGGATCAAACATTAGTTTCTTCGATGGAACGTGAATACGAACTAAGAGGCACACACCTTGTATAATGTAATAGAACCGCACACAGTATGCACCGTGCTGAGAGAGTATCAATCCATCGATGCTGACTTTGTCGTAAGGCTTTAGGCGCACGTTAGTCCACGATCCTGGAGTATAATGAGGGCCTGACCACAGGTACCGTCTTGGGCCAGTTTCTTCTTTGATGAACTGGAAGCCAAATGTGTGGTCCACCTTGGGCTGGCGCTCAAATCTCGAATTCGAACTAAGTTCATCAAAAGACCCTTGGTAAAAATTCCCTTTGTCCCGCTGGCTTTGCCTGAATGAACAGCGTGATGTTCCAAGGTAGCCGCCGTACTTATCGAAGGTGCAGATTGCGAAACCTAGTATGAATATGACCACATATTTTTGAAGTAGATCTTGAAAGCATACGAGATTCTATTCATCATCAGTAACAATTATTTTTTCTCCGTTAGGCGGCTAAAAGAAGAGTGACTGGAAAAAAGACTCACAGAAATGCACATTTTTATGCTCATACACAGCAGTTTTCCGCCTGCGCAATACTACAAAGGAAGACCCATATGCATAGCAAAACTGGTGTTGTTGTGTCATACTGTATGTTATTTCGGATACTGAGGCAGAGACTTAAAATGGATCTTGCACGCTAATTCCTTATCTTAGTGATTGCTTGGTCAAATTAGTTAGGAACACAACATATAGCGACGATGGGGATATGAAGTGGGTTGAAAATTGCAAACTAAAATCGTCACTTAGTCACAATACTATATACCGTAATTATTCTTGAACTTAATATTCTTCCACCAACTAAAATTGTTACTTCAGCTGCAAACAATCAACAGAAACTAAGACAAATGTTAACCAATAACCCAATTAAGGTTCAATTGAAAATTCAGTGATTCGATTACTTAAACGGTACGTTTTCAAAATCGTTTCAAATGTTACTTACTCATGTTTAATGTGATTGGTGTACTTTTGAAGAACAGACAATTCGTTACTACTTGAGACTACATGTAGGTTCAAGAATGTGATTTGACTGGTTCATGATAAGAGTATGGTTGGAAACAGGCTGGCTCTGTGACTGCACTCCAGGTGGAAATACTTGTCGACACATTACGTATTATATTTCATACACTCTTACTTTTAATTAGCACAAAAACTCGCATAACCTAAACAGGGCCAAGTTCCACAAAGTTTGAAGCCTGTATCAGGTCCGTAGCATTGTCGTCCGCCATTGGCTGGAGTCTGATTTGTACACTGGCGCCACCTAGTTTGAACACCACATCGTCCTTGACACGATGTCCATCTTCCCCACTCTGTCCATTTGCCGTTTACTGATCACGGAATACGTGAAACCAAACATTTAAAAGAGACTCTTATGACTCCTTGAAGTGTTTTAAAAGTAACTCTTCACTTTGGTGACTGTAAATTGGTCTCAATTTGAATCGTAATCAGAGCTTGGACTCGTGACGCACTGGCACTTCATTATTGCTTAGTAACACCATGCTCGGCGCAGTTGAGCAATAAACAGGTTTCATAACGCTATTTGTATGAAATAACAAAATACATAAGAAAAGTTCAAAAACTTTGTGGATGCGAGTATCCAACGTGCGAAGTCTATTGAATGGGTTCTCAGAAAGCGGACCATGCTTTACAGTTCTGAGACATAATCAGAATGTAGAAGAGCTCTTTTTTCTGAAATTTCAACTTCTCTGTTCACGAATGCAAGATGAATTGAAACTGATAGGACAACATTTAGGGAAAACGGTTTAAAATGTGCTCCTCGTAAAAGAAATTTAAATTTCAAAATTATATTACTGCAAGCAGCATATGCCTAAGCACGAGTGAAAGGCTACATAAATCTCTTTACAACAACCTACCTTTTTCGCACCAACGACCCGACATTCTCTCACCACACTTACAGTAAGCCATTCCAATCTCGTTGGTTTTGCATTCACCTCCATTTCGAAAAGGATTGGATCGGCAATCTGATAAACGCGAGGAAGGAAACATAATGTCGCGGAGTTTAACCGGCACTAGTAATAAACCACTAATGTTGCTACAGAGATTGAAAAGTAATAAGTCCAGCGAAAGTGACAGTAAGCATATATATGTGTGTGTGTGTGTTGTGTACACACACACACACACACACACACACACACACACACACACACACACACACACACACATATATATATATACTATACATGTAGATAGATAGATAGATATATATATAGATAGATAGATAGATTGATAGATATATAGATAGATAGATAGATAGATAGATAGATAGATAGATATATAGATAGATAGATAGATAGATACATAGATAGATAGATAGATGAATTATATATACTATAGATAGATAGATTGATAGATAGATAGACAGATAGATATATAGATAGAGAGATATAGATACAGGTACAGATATAGATACATAAAAAAACTGTCGGTCGCACCAGACACAAAGTCAACTGCATTCCGAGACAGATTATGTAAGTTCCTACTATTTGGTTCTCATGAGTTGCCCAATGAGGCCTATTTAATCTTTAATTAAGTTGCCAACTTTCTCCACAGTAGCTTACCTTCATACCAAAGTGCATAGTAACTGCCTTTCACACCACTTTGTCATGAATAATATCAGATATATTGCGTGTGTTTTCCTAATTTACGAAGTACTATTTGAGTACATGTATATATTCGTTGCCGAACTAAATGTGTATACATTAATATGTAAGTGTACGCATATGTGTGCAAATCTCTCTATGTAAATATGTGTAGCCCGGTATGTATACCAGATACATACTGGTATAATTACTGTTTCGTAATGTTTCCCTGTTCTTTTACATATATTTGATCAATAAATAAACCTATTTTAGTTGAGAGTTCAACAAACTGAAAAGCTACAATCGAGCCGTGGCGCGTTCTGTTAAGATATCTGTGAGAATGGAACGGACACTTTGTAAGAGCGTTCACTACTTCAGGGCATTCGCTATAGGCATCTAACGTGCACCTGAGTGGTTGTTATAAATTGAAGAACGGAAACCATTTATAGTGTGACATACCGTTCTATGGGGGTAAAGAGAATCTTTTTCACAAATCGTTGACGTAACGTTGAACGAGTGAGCACCGATATGTTATTTTGTCTGACGTTGGCACGTGCTAAGGTTCTATTCATTGACGTTATCCCATGCCTGTCGGTCTGCGACGGATGCGAAGTCAACCCCCCCGTGATTTGAGGCCCGACTTTTAGCCCCTATTACCTGTATTTTTTTCAATTACCTCCGTAATGCACTTTTGTTTTACTAAAAGTACTTTTCGCTGGAAACAGAAGATTGTCAGCTATCAGTAAACAAATCGTGAATTATTTGTAACAAATATATATTGTTAAATTGTTACGAGTCATTTACGGATTCGTGCTTACCTAACAGTTTTCGAATGGTTACGTGTTGTTGCGGGCGGTTTGCGATCCTTTTCGTGTTAATTGAGGATAAATCAATCCGTGGATGATCGCTTGAAGATGTTTGATATGACAAAAATTGACTCTCCTTACACGTATCTTTAAGAATGTCTGCGAGTTGTTGCGTTTTATGACAAGTTATGTACGGGTGCTTGCGATTGGTTTTGATTTGGCAATACGTAAGGACTTCGCTTAAAAATCCGTGTATGTGAAGGCACATTGAAATGAGCCAAAAAGCCACAGCCCAAAAAACTACCTTGAACACTGCCCCTATCCATATCCACAGAACATTTTTTTTTCTTTTTTTCAATCGGTCAATGTATAATAAAAACATGTCCTAACGTCGCGTGAATTATGTTTTTTTTTCATGGGACGAGGGCAGCAGTTTACACCGACGATTGCGTCAACTTTTGTAGTCCGGATTCGGTCCGCTTTCTTCAGCTTAGCGCCCCCGAAGTCACATGCTGGGTTCGGACATGTATCCGATCAAAAGAATCTAATCACTAGTTATATGTAAGTACATGCATTTCAACTTCACTGCAGCATAGTTGTTCTTTGAAATATTCAACTTACTAACACGTCGTAGAAGCTATGGGCAGCAAATGGCAAATATTGTTTAAAAATACAAAAATATATTTAAATTTGTAAATTCAGTACTGTTTAATCAATTAAGAGACAGTCCATATAAAAACCAGTAGATTTTCAAAAATCAGTCTATACGTCAAAATTTAAAACAACTTCATTTTTCGTTCATGGGTAGGTATCCTAACATAAACCCAAATGCCAAATTTTGTGCACTCAATGACCCCTAATTTCGCCGCTGGAGCATGATAACACAAATTGGCACAATTGGGCATATTAGCCGTCTCAAAAATCGCGTGTTCTCAGCAACAAAAATGAGTAACATACACAATAGATCAAAAGCTATATTTTGGTGACTGAAATAACCAACGTATACTGTACATAATTCTGTGCCATTTATTCAAATCTGACAGTTTTGTGCTAGACAGGGGAGATAATCCACAGACCACTTTTTGGGGCTAATTTTAGTGGCCATTTTTGTGACCTTCTTACTGCCATAAAACACCTTGTAGCCTTATGTTACGTTTTGAACATACAGTTAAAGAGTTAGTCTTGATGACTGAGCAATAAAAAATCTTGCCTCAACTTTGCACCTTAGTGAAAATTGTCTCGCAAAACTGTCTATTTTCATAGTTTGGAAATGACGAGAAGAGTTTACAGACCCTTTGAACAAACTTTTAGGCAAGATGTCTGCTTTAAATAGTTATAGAAACCAAGTCTAAACTCTTTCAAATGAAAGCAAGATGTTTTCCGGGTTTATTACGCGGCTAGTATCAAACCTGAACCCGATGACCTTTGCCCACTGAGGGAGTCAGTTGAGGTTAAACTTGAGGATATAAAAAATGTACGTGTAACCCTCTTGTATTCTTTCATTTCTTTTACATTATCATGTTCATTTATACACTCTGAAGAAATTTTAAATGGAAATAAATGCCTAAGATTAAACGAGTATGAATTGATATTTGTAATTACTGGTTGAGAGAAGCAAATGCATTTTAAAAAGACAAAATGGCGGACAATATCGATGTGCCTTCATGTTCCTTTAGAGTTTATTCTGCAAAAAAATCCGATCAAAAAAGCTTTGTGCTTTAGTGAGTTATGTCAAAGACACCACTGAACATTTGAGATACAGGAAACTATCTCAAAGCAAGGCATGTGCCAGAGTACGCACTCGTACTACCCAGAGTCGGTGAATTTCTGACTGAACAGGACCAGTCATGGAATAGTCAGGTAATGCTGGATGTTACCACTCTGCTCCTCTCCTCCTGAACGTAGCAGCCTTGTCAAATTATACCAGCATTTCTGTTTCGAGATATGACTTTAGTGAAAGTCAGAATGGAAAGGATCTCTGTGATCGCAAGATCGCTCCACTCAAACAACATGCAAAGTATATTGTAGCCGAAAGTAACATATACCATAAAGTTTCTGGATTTGAAAGAAGCATTACTTTCCAGTGGCCATGTGAAGGGATGTTATGTGTATGCATGTTCAGTCAATGCAACAAAGTCTTTTCCAAAATACTCAGTTCCTGGTATAAGAACATTCCCAAATTCCCACTATTCCACCCAAGGAATTCGCGTGTGGAAATCATTCCATGTAAGTGACGGTAAGTTCGTACAAATACTGGGGAAATGGGAAACCTATTTCTCTAAAATACACTAATATCTCTAGACATGGCGGATTTTCAACACCAAGAGTTAAGGTTGGCACTGTATCTAGTGAAAAGCCTCAACAAAGTTCCCTTGCACCCAGCAAGGTTACTCGAAATTTTTGCTACAGACGCAGAACTAGGTCAGTATTTGGATGTGGGTAACCACACTGAACAATTACAGAGGGAAACCACGTATGACCACATCGCAGGACAGTGGTCAGAAATGCTTTCAGATGCAAGTGCCGGAGCGTCATTTGAGGGACCCTCAGAGTAGTATTTGGATGAGACGAATGCTGAAACAATAGGTTAGGCATTCAAAAAAGGTAAAGTGTCAACAAGATTTTCAGCAAAGGTAAAGAACTTTCTGACGAACATATTCGATGAAGGAGATAAGTCAGGTAAAAACGTTCACCCTCGGAAGTGCCAGAATGGAGAAAACATTACGAGAACTCACTGGTAAAGTGTTTACCTGTGATATTAAGTGAATCGCATATTGGTGGATTTTTTCGAGGTTGTCTGCAGCAATGTTTATGACGATGAAAATGCCGTTATATCGTCAGATTTACTGAATGAAGTGGTAAATGAGCTCAACGTTTGGCCTAGTTTTGTAGCATACCAGTCAAAGATGTGTGATATATGAAGTCCAGACCGTTACTTCTGTTTACTTCATGTCTGTCATGAATGAGTTATTAATAAAATTTTCTCTCGTGAATTATTTTCTATTGACTGTGAATGTGTATCTTTTTATACCACTGATCCACACTGACAGAAATATTCAGCGTTAGGGTGCCCGGTGTGGGGGGGAACACCAAATTTCTGGCGACTGGTGGCGACTAAAATTTGTAGAAACCAGCAGGGACATTACAATATGAACCCAAAGTTACAATGACTATTGACAAGTTGAAGGATTTTTGCACTGAACACCGTAGTGGGCCATATCCACCTTGGGTGCCTTCCTTTGCCTGTGGCACGAACAAGGCACATAGAAAACAAGGCAGGGGTGAGAACCTCTCTAAAATTTATCCAAAACCACGTGTTCTCATTTAAAATGCAGGGAAATATCTCGCGAAGTCTTGAATTATAGCAAGGTCCTCGAGTTACTGCTCTTATTCTAGATGCGTCTTCAGTCTCTACGTAAACAAAAGCAGCGCCATCTATCATTTAGAACCACGCATGCCAGTTGATTTATGTTACATGTTTTTTGTAATAAGCAATAATCATCAATGCCGTTTTCAAAGAATGGTAATTAATAATGCTGTCTGCCTTTTCTCCAAAATACAAGGTTTTTATGTCGTGTTTCGCATGCTAATTAGGTATATGTTCCAAGAGCCCCCTATTGGCAGCAGAGGCAACTGAGAACATGCAAAAGGACGAAGTGCAGTTCGTGTAATGCTTCGTACGCAAAAACTACATCAGAGGCAAGATTTTTTATTTTAGATTATGAACAGGTTAGGAATGACTAAACAAATTATTACAAAGTCAATTTCAGGAAAGGTGCGTTATGGCTGCTACAGAGTGCCAAATTTGGCCGAAAATGGCTTCAGTGAAAACCTGAGAAATAGCCGTTTTTGCCTCACAAATTCAAAACGTACAAATTTAAAAATGGATTTTGAAAGTTATGTCATTAAATTATTCAGCTACTGCGCTTTCAGTTCGTATTATTCATTTGTTTTTACCTTACCATACATGTTAGTAAAATGCATTCAAACATGCCTACTTCGACGCCCAATTTTGTTGCAAAATGGAGGTACAGGTCATAAAAAGAAAAATAATGAATGAAAATTCTTAGAAAGTGAGGTTTTTCTACATCTCAACAAACCAAACTCATGTGCTAAGTTTCAAAAAAATCGGTGATTTTGGGTATAGACTCTACCTGTTGGTTTTTATATGGAGTCACTCTTAACTCCTATTTGAAACAAAAAATCAAAGGTATTTTGAAAGTTCAATGCACCTGTATAAATTCAATCATGTTTCATAAATTCAGCCCTATTTTAGAAATTTAATGGTATTTTAGAAATTCTATTTTTTGCAATAACTTTAGCTGCCGCCCTATCTTTGCTTAGTCTCATCAATCGAATACACGGTTGAATTCCCATAACAGAATTGAATTCACAAAACAGGATCGATTTGAAAATGACTGAATCTGCGAAACACTGTTGAATTAATAAAATAGGATCGAATTTATGAAATGGAATTGAATTTGTAAAACAGGATTGTATTTCTAAAAATAGGATTAAAATATAAAACAGGATTGATTCGATGAAAGTAGCAGTGAATTTCTAAAAATAGGACTGATTTTCTAAAATGGAATCACATTTCTAAAATACCATTGGATTTCTAAAATAGGACTGAATTCAGACCCGTTATAGCCAGGGTTATACGAGGGGTGTTAGAATTTCGAAAACGCTGGACCTTTCGATGGCATTTCGCTAGAAGTAACGTCGACCATCTCCACCTTTTTAGCGCTCTTCTCAAGCTGACAATGAGCGACGCATTAAGTTTTCCGAGCTTTATTGTCAAGAAAATCAATACTTGAACAAAACCCAAAAGACAAGGCTACAATACACTAAACTCAATGTACATGCAAGTTCCACTCTACTAAGTACCTGCACTTCGCTCATTAGGTTAATACGCTACCAAATTTCATCTTCTTTTCTTTGCTCAAAACGCTGGACAACTCTGCCAATTACTATCTTTGATGCAATGAACAAGCAGCGCCAGGGATGACATTCTGTCACCACTCATGCTTGCTCGCATGAACGTGTTGAGTCTGCGTAATGTGCTAGTGGACCTCTCGCATTCACACGTCACTGGTAGTGCAGCCAAAATTGTCAGCAGTACATTGCCGTTCGGATACAAAGATTGGTCGCAGTCTTTAATAGTCTGGGCTCATTTTGCTGGGATTTCCACTTGTGCCTCCATCGTATCCTTTCCTGTTGAAGTAACTCGGGTGAGGACAGATCTGCTTTATTTTTGTTGATGACCTCCGGCTCAGTTTCCCCGAAATGAGACGGAATCAATGCTAGGAGTGATGATGCCGTAACGGTTGTTCGAGAAAAACGGGCCTCAAATTCGGATGCAATGAGATGCAGAAACGGTATCACCTCTGTTCTCAAATAGTACTGTTTGACACTGGAATTTGGTGGATTTGCATGATGTGTTTGGCGAAGCGCTTGTCGCGGCATGCTGGGTTCTACACCAACCTCCCGAGCCATGGCAACAGCTTGGTGGTTAAATGCCATCGAAGACTTCATCCACAGTTTTGAGAAGTTTGAATCTCATTCACTATTCCGTACGTTTGTGCAATATCAACTGTTGTGCTCTGCAATTTCATTGTAATGCCTTTTAGCTGAGCCACTACGTGAATGGCCGACTTTTCGAAAATAAAGCCCAAGAAACGTAGAACGCACCATCAATTTTTGAGCTATAGGATACTGAATTGCCAAACTTTTTAAACCAAGCGTGTTTGAATGATGGATTACAACCCACCGCATACTGTGTTGGAAAGATGTAGTCGGGAGAACGGTTTGTCGTGATTTTTGATATGGTTATATTTTTGCATGTTTGCCTAAGGCGTTGGAAACCTTTTCTATCGAGTATGTTGCTCGAACGAACTCTGCGAGGTCGTGCACCATTGGCATTGATTTGCTGTCAACATCGGGCTTTTCTTCAATGATTGAAGATTGGTTACTGGACATAGGCGTACATGTACTTGTTCCGGCCTGTGAACAGCACCCGTGTCCACATCGGGGTTTTCTGTAAAAACACGATAGTTAAACGTCTGTTTTTCGGAGCGGGGGCTATAGTGAAGAAACGTAAGCTGAACTTAAAGAATGGAAACCCATACAAATATGTGCATCATGATGCATGTCAATCCAGCGATCCACAAGTACAGTGTACATTGTAAGTCCCAACAGAATGCGCAATAGCTTTCGATATGGAATTCAAAAAGCCTGCTATACATTCTCACTAGCAACAACCTTATTAAAAGTCTGAAAAAACAAAGGATTGTGTAGCATTCTCAACTCACAAGCACCACTCATGATACATGTAACTGAACTTCATTCTGCTACCGAGAATTCTAATCGATTAGTTCACAGCAAAAAAGTCCCAGCATAGGAAAATCCCAAATTTGTCAGTTTTCTCTCCAAAATTACCACTTCCCTGCAAGCGCGATAACAAATCTGACTACAAACCCAGAATGCTCGTTCTCTCTGAATTCTAAAAATGTGACCATAGTACACCCCTTACGAGCTGCCCGCTTGGCAACTTTGAACTTTTTGACGGCCAACTGAAATCGCACCCGGTTTCTCAGATTACAGGCGGTGAAAGCAAACTGCAGCCGCCATTTTGCATCAATTAATTAGGTCACGATTAAAAAACTTGGCTTTTCTCATTCAAAAGCACAAGCACATCAGTTTCCTTGAAATCATTTTCAACGCAGTCCTCAAAACAACCGCCAATCCTGTCGGCGTTGAATAAAACTCGTTGTCTTCAGAGGCTCCTTGAAATTGTCACTTTTTTCCTGGGAGTAATTATAGACCGGGATCCCAGAGCTTTTTTGGGCATGAAAAGGTAACCAATTTTCTTTGGTGCCACAGTGCTCTGTAGGTATCCTGAAGCTTGGAAATGGCCGTCTGGCAGGTTCGCTCTGGTGGGTGTGGTCAGGGGAGCTAAGAGAATTACACTCAAAAATTAAGCTAGATCAACTTTTCTGGTAACCACTTAAAACTGCCTTCGATACCTGCTACGTCATCCATTGTATCAAAATTGGTCAATGCCAGACAATTTCAGTGGAGGGGAGTACCCGCCAGACGAACATATACGGGGTACAAAAATTGAGCTAGATCAATCCAAGAGGTAACAGCTTGAAACCAGTCGCAAAATATTCACCGTAAGCCCAGGTATCACGAATGAGCACTGCCAGACAAATCTAGTGGTGGGTTACCCCCGCCAGACACGCCCAAATACCTGAATTGAGCTAGATCACCCATCAGGTAACTGTTTGAAACCAATTGCACGATGTTCAGCATCACTGGACATGGCACAACAGCTACATGTAGATGCCAGACAATTTCAGTGGTGGGGTGCCCCTGCCAGACGATTATCAAAAAGGGTTAAAAATTGAGCTAGATCAACCCAAGAGGTAACTGCCTAAAACCAGTTGCAAAATATTCGCCGTAAGCCCAGGTATGAAGAATAAAACATGCCAGACAAATCTAGTGGTGGGTTATCCCCGCCAGACACGCCCAAGTACCTGAGTTGAGCTAGATCAACCCGCCAGGTAACCGCTTGAAACCATTTGCATAATGTCGAGCAACATTCTGCATGCAATAAAAGTTACTTTAAAGACATTTTTAGCGGTGGGACAGTAGCGTGCAGAGGTTTGATCGATGTAAGGGCGACTTTTTTTAGACGCCCCTATCTCTCTACTCAAATGCATATATCCTATTCAGGCCCGTAGCCAGCATGGTGGTTCGAGTTTCAAGAACGGTGGATCTTGGTATTTTGCAAACGTCGACACTGTAGAGTTTTCGGTGATGCCTTTGACGCAGCTTAATTAGGGGGAAGGGAAATCTGTATACATGACAAAGACTCATGTTCATGAGATGAGACGGAATTTGAAATACCAGATACGAGGATGCTGTGACGGTTGCTCGCAAAGAACGGGACACAAATTAGGATGTAATGTGGTCCAAAAAGAGATCATTTCCTGCCGAAGTTTCAAATCAGCCATGCTTAAATGAGTGATTATACCTCATTGCATACTCAGACGGAAATATGAAGTCTAGTTGGTGAATGAACAAACTTGTATATCTGGTTGTATTTTAGCGTGTTACTTAAGTTGCTTACATCCCTGGAAATGGGGACATCCCACTATTTCGAAAGTTTTCTACTCGGAAGGTTCACCGACTATTCCGAAGGTTCAACGATTCACCACTCCGAAGATTAACCGCTCCAAACATATCTAAACTTCCAGACTGAGATTTAATTTTTGAACTTTTGCATGCTAAAATAAACGATACATGTATTTCGGCTATTAGATGCACCTATACCGAAAACAACGCCCGGCACTAAAAGACTTTGGGTTTTATGTAGACAATGACCATCGTCTCCAGCTGGCCAGCACAACTAGAAACGGTAGTCAGATTTCATGCTCATGCGAAATTGCCCGCATGTCTTAAAATGAGTACGCACTTGCATTTTAAGATGATATGAAGTAGGAATACAGATGAATCATCAGCCATGACACAATTCATCAAATTCATGTCAAGATCGAATCGTAGCGCGACGCACACTGCCGGGTCGAAATTAAATGAAGTTACTAGACCACCCTGTCCCTGCCAGTCCTCATGAAGTCGGGGAGTCCCATTTAGTCTTCTTAAATTTGAAACCGCCGTTGGTCGCCGTAGCCGTGCCCCAGATGTTGTCTCTGCTTGAGAATGAGTCGTGATCACACAACCAAAATAGTGAACTGTCGGAATTCTGGGCCCAGTCTCGAATCTTTTGGCTCTAAATGGAACTCGAAATAATGTTTGGCATTTTTTAATCTACTTTGGTGCGAACTCAAGATAAGTGTCCATTACTCAATGCTCGAATACATAATGACTTACGTGGATGATTGATGAGTCATATTTTGCAGTTGACAAAACCAACATTAAAGCTAAAAGTTTGAGTTTAAACTCGAAATTTCGAATTTTTACTCGTGTTTGTTGTACGCATATAAGCGTTTTTAAGTGCAAACTTGGACTAGAAACTCATATGCATGAACTATAATTATTTGAGCACAATCTGAGTTCGCACAAAAGGAGCAGAGAAATTGCCAAAAATAATTTCCAGTTCGTTTCGAGTACAAAGATTAAAGACCTAGCCCAGGGTTTGGAATAGTGGAAATTCAAAATAGTGATCTTTAGAAGATAACGAACCTTCAGAGTAATGGGAATTCTGAGTACTGGACCTTCGGAGTATTGAACCTTCGTCATAGTGACATGGAACCCTGGAAATCTTTTCCATCTAGTTTGTGGCTCGTATGAAGTCTGCAGGGTTGTGCACCATTGACATTGATTGACTAGAGAAGATTTTCAGTGACCAAAATTGAGTTCTATGCCTACCTTTCCATTATAACGTGAAAATGCTCAGTGGTGTTTTCTCAGTGCAAGAAAACACAGTAGCTTGGCAAGACGGAGGACTGACTATAATGACCTTACTGTCAGCATGTTCTGAATTTAAAAGAACAGAAACGTTCAAACGTGTACACGCATGCATGTCAATCCATCCAACAATCAAAGTGGACACTGGTTGAACAACATATTTGCAAATTTGACGATCACTTTCAATTCAAAATTTGAAAATGCCTACACCTCTACCGTACTGTGCTTGCAATTAAACCAAAAATAGCAGAATAACAAATCTCAATTTTTCTGCTGTTGTGTTTCTTGGCCGAGTTTAAGGCATTCACACCGCACTACTTTTTGGGAGTTCTCTCGTTGTTATTTATATTTACATGAAGCTTACTTAGGTCTTAGGACTTTTATGCTTAGGTATAGACATTCGATTCTGGACTCACTTGTTACCCTTTGTTGTAGCCACCACGCGCATGGTTTATGAATAACATAAAGCCTTCTCTTATCTTAAGCGCGATCCTGTCATCTACACAAACAGCGGCACTCGGGCGAAGTTTGCCGAGTTCGCTCCGACGCCACGTGACGCGGTTTGAATCAGAAGCGGATTCAAAGTTATTGCTAACTTAGTTATCATTGTAGTTAGCACCAGTAGCTTCAACAATTTTGTTGTTATTGTCCAATTAAACCCTATCTTTAACGAATATGCTGGGGGGTGGACCTTTTCAGCGGGGTAGGGGTTCGATCGAACTCTCCGAACCCTCCCCCCGGCTACGGGCTATGGACATGTACTCAATAAAAGTAAACAGGTGAAGCATAAACTAGATTCTTTATTTAATTAAACTGCAATTCAGTCACTATTTCCAAAAATATTATACATAGTGGTTGGATACCCCCTTCCCCAATGTGGATGCCCGGGTCCGTCGCCACGGTGGCTGAGCACCATATACAACATCTATGGATAATTAATTCGAGCGTGTTTTATATTCACTATGAAGACAAAAAGCGAACAGTTCCATTGCCCGCATATCTGTGTCGTGCCAATGAAATGATTGTCAATCTAACTAAACTGAAAAATAATAGGACTCATTATACCCACGAATCAGTTGTGAATAACATGTTCGCAACATGAACAGAATTTTTTATCTACGTTACAGCTTTGATAGTTTCCACGGAATCTAACACGACCATACGTACCCAATATCAGGTGCCGCCGAGGTGTTTTCAGCTTTTTTGGAGAACACCATGTCAAACACAAAAAATACAGACTGTTTCAAAGAGAGTTCAACAGCCCATCTATTGAAGCTCTTCCTCGTACGTAGCGCTGAGAACGCACCGTTTTCAAGCGCTTCACGTATTATTGGATTTGCCAATTTCAACTTTTGGTAAAACAATGTTCCCCATCTGGCGTAGTTTGGGCGGTTCAAGGCAAAGAATACATCTAGCGTATATGTAGTCGGAAAAATGTTGATATAGCCACTGAAGTCATTGTTTTTGACGCATCTCTGGAGTTCTCTGAAGATTGCCCAAAACTGATCAGTTTTCCAAACTTGCCATTAATCCCTGTGTGAAATGAATTGGCGCGCAAACATAACGCAGGCGACAGCAAAAGAGGCTTTTTATTGTTATTCCTTTTAGCAGTTGCATCAAATGACTCGTCCGAAAACAAAGGGACGCAGTTTAGACTGGTAAAATAGGACAACGAAAAATGGAAATTAGTGAAAACACAATGTGCTTTCCGTCTTGGACGGGTTTTTAGGTTTTGTTTTTAATAGTGAATTATGTGGAGTATTCCGCTCTTTTCTCATAGACTTGTGAGGTCGCTCCAACCTCAGGAGCGATTTTTCTGGTTTTCATGCAATAACATAAACTTGCAGACAAAAATCTCACCTTGTGAGGTGACCTATGTCGTACAGACTTAGTGGCTTTATTGAAAATCGAAGTGCCTGGTTCCTGATTGTGATGCTTATTCAGCGTGAAGTGGGCTTATAATTAATTTTGTTTCGACTCTTTAGTTGTCTGATGGAGACATCTTATTGTTTTGCCACGTGCAATGATGCTGAACATCGGGCGGTTGGTTTCAAGCGGTTTCCTGGTGGGTTGATCTAGCTCAACTCAGGTACTTGGGCGTGTCTGGCGGGGATAACCCACCACTAGATTTGTCTGGCAATATTTATTCTTGATACCTGAGCTTACGGCGAATATTTTGCAACTGGTTTCATGCGGTTACCTCTTGGGTTGATCTAGCTCAATTCATGTATTTGGACGTGTCTGGCGGGGCTAACCCACCACTAGATTTGTCTGTCAGTGTTTATTCGTGATACCTTGACTCACGGTGAATATTTTGGAACTGGTTTTAGGCGGTTACCTCTTGGGTTGATCTAGCTCAATTTTTAACCCTCTTTGATAATCGTCTGGCAGAGGCACCCCACCACTGACATCTAACTGCTGTGCCATGTTCAGTGATGCTGAACATCGTGCAATTGATTTCAAACGGTTACCTGATGGGTTGATCTAGCTCAATTCAGGTATTTGGGCGTGTCTGGCGGGGGTAACCCACCACTTGATTTGTCTGGCAGTGTTCATTCGTGATACCTGGGCTTACGGTGAATATTTTGCGACTGGTTTCAAGCGGTTACCTCTTGGATTGATCTAGCTCAATTTTTGTACCCTGTATATGTTCGTCTGGCGGGTACTCCCCACCACTGAAATTGTCTGGCAGTGACCAATTTTGATACAATGAATGACGTAGCAGGTATCGAAGGCAGTTTTAAGTGGTTACCAGAAAAGTTGATCTACATGTAGCTCAATTTTTTAGAGTAATTCCCTTGGCTCCCCTGACCAAACCCACCAGAGCGAACCTGCCAGACGGCCATTTCCAAGCATCAGGATACCTACAGAGCATTGTGGCACCAAAGAAAATTGGTTACCTTTTCATGCCCAAAAAAGCTCTGGGATCCCGGTCTATTATTCCCTACAATTCGAAAAGATAAATCAATAAGGCCAAGCACACTCGGTCTAGTCTCACCATAGACGTCAATTCAGTAACTGAAATAACCAGCACTGACTTCTGATACCAAGTGCATTTGCTAGATAACATCTGACCTGTCAGCTGGGCCAATCAATATGTTCAGCATAGGGTTTCTTGCATCTATTCGTCAGCAAAGATGGTTATGTTTCTAGATGAAACATCAATATCCTTATAATCAGTTCGCCATGGGGCGAACATGTCATCAGTTCCAGAGAAAGTAACCATAGCTGCTCTTATCCACCCTTACCAGAGCTGATACCCCCTTTGAGAAGCCACGTGGAAAACTGTCCAGTAAGCAAGACTATTTTCGATGACTAGCCATAATGGCGTACAAGTCCATAAACCAATCCAACGGGGCAGGCACTAGTTACTTGGTTAGGGGGCACAGAACGGTTCTTACGGGGGTTTGTCGATCAGAACACTAGTCAATGGACTCGTCACCCCTGTATGCAAAGAATGAAACTTTTGAGTCGTGTCACGTCACAAGCCGTACAGGTGATCACAGCAACTTTATTCTCTCTTGTACATTTGACTCTTTTACTCGTGCTGAAAAGACAGGTAGACTAAAAAATATAAAAGGGTAAAGAATCACAAAATCGGCACTTTTCACCCCAAAACCACCACTTCCCTGCCGATGCACGACATGAGCCAACACCAGATTCTGACTGAAGCAAATTTCCTACAGATTCAAAAATGTGGTACAAAAGTACTGTTAACCAACAATTTTTTGCAATTGTGGTTTGTTTGAGGGCTACCTGAAATCGCTAGCCAGTAATGCTCAAGTGCAACAGGGGGTCGAAATCTTGAAGAAGAATGCGGCGATAGCCGAGCAAGTGGTCTCTCCTTATTCCCAGAATGTTCACAAATACCAACAACCCTCATTCACTGAGCTTACATGCAACACCTACATAAAATTGCCTCTAAGCCTGGCCTATGCCTAGATTTTACTATTTTGACACTAAATCGGCCGCGGAAGCAGCCTAACTGTTAAGTGCCACCTTAGTTTGGTAGGATGAATTGAATTCTTGTTCTGAAATTGTTTTATACTTCTCTTCTAGCAGAAAACTAACCATGCCGATTTAAATGACAATAACCAACATAGATTTCAAAGCTTCGTTTACTATGCCAAGAATTAACTTGAGATGGCCGCAAAACTGCAAATCAATACGTTTGTATAATAAGAAACATCTACTGGTTCGGTCAAGGTTGCTGAATATCTCAGTGGCTGATTAAAAAAGTCATGCAAGAATTGTATTTTCCATTATCATTACAACAGACGTTTTAACCAAAAGCCCATCGCGGCTTTGTACAAATTCTGACTTTAAGTATCAGAATACGCCAAAGTAAAATTATGTACTATACAATGAAGTAACAAAGCAACAAAACTTCACATTCAACCCGAAGCACAATTTACACATACATGTACATGTACACTTGGACAGTATAGTAAAACCAACTTCAAGCAACAAAAACCGTAAATTTCCGGAAAATAGGCTCGTGGGAGATCGACCTCTAACGGGAACGGAAACAAAATAAATGCTCGGACTTGTTTCAGGAAAGGGAGTAAGGGAGGGTGCCTACTTTATGATGTAGTTTTAAAGCATATAATTATATTTCAATCAACACCGTCTGGATTATACTTTATTATGATTTTTCTACGCGAATACTTTGGCGTGGCATAATAATTTGTAAAATGGCACCATATAACACTACCGCCACCAAAAACAACAACAGTAACAGCAACAGCAACAACAGCAACAACAACAACAACAACAACAACAACAACAACAACAACAACAACAACGTCAGGTTACATCTGTGTTTGTAGGAATCACTAGAAATTAGGAATAAATTGAATAACAAAGAATAAAATACAATTTCTTAAAACTCAACATGCATCTATAGAAAAATACATATTGAAAAATGGATAGACTGAACCGATTTAAACATGGTGTACAGGGATCTCTGGAATAAATGAAATGCGACGATATAACCGTGTGTTATTGACATTGTAACTGCCAGTTCGATTCATGTCCGCCGCCCGTATTTTGACAACAAGTAGACACCTTCCAGATTAGGCAGTTTGGAGAGCCTCCTACTCAAACGCTCAAGTCTGGACACAGCTAAGATGGTCGACGCAGCACTGAAATAAGTTGAGGGATGTAGCCCCCCAGCCCCCTACGGTTTGCCGCGTATGTGACAATGGGCGGCGCAGCACTGAAATTACTGGGCGGCTATAGCCCTCCCATTCCCCTATGGTGCGCCGCCAATGCTGTAGCGTCGTCGTCATTGAATACAGACGCAGCGTTGTGGAGAGTCCTTTGAATATTTGCAATCCCATTCCCGAAGCAACTATGGTCGGCCATTTCTAGTCACATGTCAACAGAGTTCTCCACGGACAGGATATTGAAATTTAGTTTCGTTATACGGGCACCCACATGACTGAATTTTCAAAACAGATTCAATTTTGCTAAATAAGATTGATTTCATAAAATAGGATTACATTCATAAAATAGGATTAAATTCATGAAATAGGGTTGGATTTATAAAATATTGTTACATACCTAACATAGAATTGATTTTCCTCAGTAGGATTGGATTTAAAGAATAGCATTGAATTTTCAAAGTAGGAATAATAGTTATTTTAAATAAGATTGGATTCATTAATTGGCATTGAATTTACAAAGGTTGACGGCTGCTTACGTATTGTGACAAGATAAATCGCGTCTACCTTCCAAGTAGTAAGGAAGATGACTTTCTAAAACCGCTCTGGAGTGGTGGCGTGTTACTATTATTAAAATCTCTTGGTCTATTTACACCGACCTCTTGTCTACACTGTCACGACGTTGCGTTCTTCTAAGAACGCGGCAACACCTGACGATGGCCGGAGAATAGACCGACCGAAACGTCGTGACAGTGTAAATAGACAAGAGGTCGGTGTAAATAGACCAAGAGATTTTAATAATAGTAAGGAAGATGTTACAGATGTACATGTACATATTTCGCCATTTAACCACAAGCTATTCTTGCTTGAGTACACGGCACTCAAAATATATATAAACATAGAACTCTAGCCCTGGAACGGCAACTCTGATCTCGCCACTGCTGAGGTTGCGCCGCGCATGCGGGATACTTGTTTGCACTCGTTTGTTCCGGTGTGCGTACTGGCTATAAAATTTACTGTCATTAAAACATTCGCAACTCCGATATTTTCAATCGAATTGCTTAAGAGTCATACAAATAGAACGCCTTTGCCAGTTCTTGATCAGTAATTATCATTTCGCGTACCTGTCTGGTTTAAGAATATTCTTTAATTCTTAAAACCGGGAGTTTTGGCTAAATGCGAAAAACAACAGCGTGTAATGGTAACATAAAAAGAAAATCATCATAGATGCTATATAAATAACTACTTAAGCCATTATCGAAACAATTTCAATGATTCAAAAGATTTCTACCCTATACAAGTTTTAGACTATGGATCCCTGACACTTGCTGGGGTTAGTTTAGTCAGGCATTCATCCAAACTTATTGTAGTATAAGATGATCACTTGCTTAGAGAAGTGGTAGGTTGCTTGCAGACGTTTTGACCTGGTCAGCCAGGTCTTTGTCAATGAATGAGGGGTTTCCCGCTTTTCGCTGGTTAAGAATAATTAAATAAATGGGAGGTAAGTGAAGGCCTCTGGGCAACCGGTAAACATTGCACAAATGATTTTTTATAGAAACAACTGCGAGAGTTGGCATCCTAGGTCTAGAGTTCTATGATGTAAACTTTTCCCCCTTCAACTGATCTCACACTATGGCTAGTGCGCTCATGCTGACTTTTGAGCTTCTGAACAAGTGCATCGTGAATTTGAAAAGAGTGTTATAATGGAGCGTTCACATATTACGTCATCCAAAACTTGCCACTTTTTACCCCTCCACCCTTTCATTAGCCGTCATCATGATGTAACTACCCATTCCATCCTCTAATTACGTCATTACAGCCAACTCCCCTGTTTTTGGAATAACCGACAGTTCGTTGGAAATTCGCCTTTATCATTCTAACGACAAATTAATATCGCTTTATTGTCTAAGTTGCATTTGGTGTTGCACACAGCAGTGAAATAAAATACGCCATTTCAACTATCAAACCAAAAATAAGGAACGTGTTGTGGTCGCTTCGTGGTGGCACAACATAAAAAACTAGTGGCAGCACCACTAAACTCCATGGCCGAAACAATAAACCCATGACTACATGGCAAGACCTTTCTTCGTGACAAATTTAGTGAAAATGCGGTTCGTTGATTATCCCAGACATGCTTCAGTTAATTGTGGATCCCCGTCATTTTATTAATTAGTCGTGCACAACTGCGGAAGTGGCATTTAGGGGGTTAAGAATTCCCCGTCTAGTGCGTTCGAGTTACTGTGAGGATCTGTTCTACTATTGCTTTTGTGCTGGTCTCCTAAAGCTGTCGACACCACGTCTCAGCGACTAGTATTCTACGACAACCAAGGTTGTTAGAGAACTCAATTACGTGGGGTTTTATAGAAATATTTAAATTTGTAGTGGCAGTCGGAGGATATATGTTTGAGCCCGAGTATAGTAAGGAGAATACAAGACAGCTGTTGAGAGGGACGAGGAAGAGACTGAGGACAGGAATGGTGGGGGACGTCTTGGTGCAAATGTAAGGTGTGCGTAGTTATGCCGACCTCAATGGAATGCCTATGGTGTTCCAACTGGATGGTGACTTGAGCACCCAAACCGCTTACATTCAGCCCTGTGACACCCTCCCACACACCAGGCCCCTTCTAAATAGCTCCAATACTTTAGTCAAGTCCACAATAAACTTACCAAAGTTTGGCTCACCGGCCTGACCAGTACTGGACGACAAACTGTCCTTCCCACTGGGTGTCGAACTTGACCTGTATTCCCTAACACTACTCAACATCGCTGCAAGGCTGCTTAGAAAGCTTTGAGCTGGAGACAACACCAGCACAGGGCAAATCACTGCTATTTCCCAGAATTGCACACTCTGGGGTACGTTCGGAGGGACGGTTGACAGTAGAAGAAGCGCCTCCAGTCACTGTAGAGGCCAAAGCTCGCGAGGCCACTCGCTTAAAAATGCTCTTCTCGGGGTTGGCGACGTGGCACAGCCGGGAATCAACAGCGACACCATGGCACACTTCCTCTGCGGTTGTTTTGCAGGAACCTTCACCGATTCTTCGAACATACCTTTTTCGTAATCCAACGGCAGAAAATGCTTGCCACCCACCCAGTAATGGGGCTATTTGGACATTTACATTAACTAGAGAGCGCGCGTGTACTAGTGGTGCCGATTTCGCGAGCCCTTCAAATACATGGTGAAATGGCTTGCAGCCGTGCCAACTGAATCTGAGATTGCGTGAAAAGGGTGCTTCTATATGAGAGGAAGTTAGCACGATGTTATACAAAGGTAAGGTTTGTGATTAGTTTAACGATTATTCCATGTTTATTCTGCTGATGCCTGTTAACTGAGGTACTCGCCGAGGTCGACTTCGCCGCAGTCGGCAGTCGGGTTTGTTGTGATGTGTGTTACGATACTTGACGTAGCACTCGAGATCTGTTCGTACATCAAAGCAGTATTATTAAGGTTTGGAATGATTTCTAACAGGTTTATCAGTGACAGTTACATCAATCGATGCTGAATGTTTATGCTGTCAACTCGATATTGGTTAGTGAGTTAAGATTACAATCCAAGACCAATGACAAAGAGTTCGTGACAAATATCCACAAGACTATTAACATGTTGAAATGGAAATCTATCATGTCTGTTTTCACGTGACCTTTAGTTTTTAGGTTTGAGAGCTTGCACCTTGCAGAGGAGAACTGATATGCATCGCTTCTGCACCGTCCCTGAATGGACAAAATTGGTTTTAAGCAGCTGACTACAGCTAACCAGCAAGATCTTTCCGTCCAGTGCATATCTGTTGTCAAAGCCTACTTTCTATATCGGAGACAACGAACAAAGCGTTTAAAAGGGACAGCTATTTTTAAGTCATTTTATTAATTTCCTGATTCAGGTCCTTAGCGCGGGGTTGGCATAGGGGGTTGGGGTTGTAAAATTTGGTGCAACTGAATGTGTGGAAATAACAGATAATAGTGTCTGGCGGAAAGAGGATGGTGAGGTAACTCTTAACCTTCATGAAGTTGCTTCAAGTTTATTCCATGAAACTGTTTTGCAATCAGTTGTAAACCCATTAAAATATATTACATTTTCTGAATTCTCAGTGACTGAATTGTCTTCACTCATTCCTTGAAACGTTGTAAGTCGTTTATAAATTCAAATTACTGCCATTTTTGTGAAAATTGAATTTTTGATGGTGCCTTACGATTTGTAATTACTCTTAAACAACAGAAAGATTATCCATCATTTTTTTAAATGACCCATGTCTTCATATCTTCTGTTAGAAGAAAAATAAAAAGTCTGAGAAACGGTTCCCTAAGCCTTAGACCAGAAGTATGCTTGAGAGACCCATGAGTCTCTAATCGGAGTTTAAAATTCCTGAAAGTATCAAAATAAAAAGGCCTGAAAATGGGTAACAAAGGCTTGAGGTTGTGTCAAATAACTTGCATATTTTGCAGACAGGTGATGCGTTTAAAAAATTGTCATGGCTACCAATGAAAAAATAAAGACGTAGTTTTATACAATAGACTTATATTATATACACCCTTGTTTTCTGGAAATAGTAATTATTTAATTTTGTGTGAATTAAACTGTATAGAAGTCACCATATCATATTTTTGGAAAACAGGGGTAGCATACTTGACACAACCTGGAGTACTTGATTATTCATATTTCAATATTTGTTCCAGGTCCAGTGATATTTTAAGGCCACTTCAAGACGTAACATAGACAAGCTTTGTTACTCCTTTCTCTTCCCACAGCATTTCCACACACGAGCAGTGCTGCATGGCACAATGTACAAGTCAGTGGCCCTGGAGAAATGTGAATCGCAGTACTAAGTTACCATAAGACAATGTGCCAGTGGATTGTTTGTGTTTGAAGAGGAGCTATGTCCGACAGCTACACAAGTCAGCCTCTTTGGTAAGGATGCCCTTTTACATGTAGAGGCTGAATGAGGTTACATGAAGGAAACCAATTGCCGAAACTGGACCTTTTTACAAGCGCTTCTATAGGCCATTGAAGCTAGATCCTAGTGAAATGAAAACCAAAAGCATCTGGTAAAAATACCTGTCTTTTCTCACTGAGTGACATTAACTTTCCTTTCAGAAGAAAAGCTTTATACTAATGGTAAAAACTTTTCAATTTGGTACACATTATGGGAAAATGACATTCAGTGACTGCATCGGTTGTCTTATTGTCTGTAGAAGCCCCGTTAATGTTACACTTTGATGATCTAATAAATTTTTCATCAACAGGCAAGTTTGTCACTAATTATTGAAACCACAATATTTCTTTAGTTTTAAAGCCCCATACAGTGCAGTTGTGCTTATTCTTTATAAAGCTGAAATGATTACTGATTACGCTTGCGAATTGTCATTTTCCTTTTGACCGATAGAAATGTGCAGCGATCAAAATGAAGTATTCCCTTTGTTTGCATTTGATTTGTTTGTGTGTAATTATTTTTAGAGCTTTCTCAAGAAGGCCTTTGAACAATTTTAAGTTTTGTGCTAACTTGTCTACAACAAAAGTTCCACATGCAAGAAAAGTATGTTTTCAATTGTAGCTAGCTGGATAAGAATCTGCTATGCACAAGATTTAAAAATAAACAACTATCAGTGTACATGTATTTAAAAACAAAATGGGAAACTGAACAACCACATACATACAAAGAAACAACATTGCTAAAAACAAAATGTATTTTTTCCAATGCAACGGATTCCGTAATCCGGCATATCAAGGGCTGACTTTCTGAATTAGATTCAATTGTCACAGGTTATTGCTGACGGATTGCTTTTCACTATGTCGAAATGTAAAATAGACAGTCAGACGGCTGGTTTTAGTCGTTTTCTCTCACCCGTAACAGAATAGTCAGAGAAATATTAGCAAATTATAAAACAAAACACAAGACAAAACTACTTTTGTAGGGCAGAACATACTTGACGTTTCATCTTCATGTTTATATGTAGAAACTAATAATCTTTGTACCCAATTCTTATATAAGATCTGAATTAAAATATGTGAAACAGGCTACAAGTTATTTAACAATGTGTATTTTTCATGTGTTTCTGATCTCAACAAATAAAATTCATTCTAGGTGTCATTTTTTCCAATGCAATATTACGATATTTACTGAATATCTTATTCGCGTAAATTCGGTAACTAATCTGGTAGTCCTGGGGGTGGGGTCCGCTATAAAATAAGGAAACTCACTCATCTAGAGAATTTTGTTGGACATAGCATAGCTTTGAAGAGAACCTGCTGTGAAAAAGTCACCCTTGACTTCTGAGTGTCACGTACCATACATCTCTTATTTTGGGCCCACTCCCATCCAAGACAATATGTGCTGCGAGCCTACCATCCGGGTTCCGGGCGAGTTTCCGAAAAGAAACCCGTTATTCAGTGGGGTAACTGGTGGGGATAACATCACCGAACGATGTCGATAGAAACTGATTGCGAAGATCTTACCAAGTAACGTTATGTAGTCTCTCAATGGAAATGAATAGAGCATCCACATACTTTTTGTCAGTTGGTTGACCCTTTTGACCGCAATTCTCCACGCCTCTAGTAACCTTAGATATTTTGGGAATTTGTGACCACCTGTCGAAGATTTGCACCAGGGAAAATAGCAGTAGCGCGACGACGTATTTTAATAACAGTTCCGTCTTTTTACCAGCTGTTTACATGCAGACAGCGACGCATGCGCAATTCAATCAGCACTAGTATAGCAGCGACACCGCGAGGATAATTCTTCGAATAGCCCCATTCTCCACTGCTTTGTACGTTGCGTGGACGGTAGCCCTGCGTTCTTCACACGAGCGAGCTAAGTATGGCGGAGCGTGTCAACTTTCAGAAAGCGGTTTACTACCATACCGTGCGCGTGAGACGAGAACGAGTACACCCCGGTACGCAACAACCGTGCGGCAAGTTGACTGACTTGTAAAGAAACGCAAACAACAACCTAACTTATCACAACCGAGGTAAAACAATGAGTCAACAGGTCACACAGTCAGACTATACGAAAACAAAGTGGCGGGAAATTCTTAACCCTCTATACGTCACTTCCGGAGCAAGGCACGACTAATCAATAAAATTACGGGGAGCCGTTATAAACTGAAAAATAATTCTGGGATAATCAACGAACCGTATTTTTGCTAAAATTGACATGAAACAGTTTGCTTTCTCCTTCAGCTATGTCAGAGGACGAGTGAGGATACATGTACAATAAGGGTGACCTTTTTATGTGCCCACATATTTATATGCGGGTTCATATGGCTGTCAAATTCAAAAGTATTTGTGACTTAGTTATCATTGCAGTTAGCGGTACCAGTAACTGCAACAGTTTTGTTGTTTTTGTCCATCTATATCCCATCTTTAACGGATAGGTCGGGTCTGGACCTTTTCCGCGGAGGGAACCCCCGAAACCCCCGGTTATGGGCGTGTAAGGTAGGCGTGGCCTAAGTGCATTTGTCGGAACAACGCAATCATGAGAAGTCATGAGTAATTGACAGCTGCACAAAATGTATTATATTAAGTGACTACCGTTTGTAGAGAGGATATTTTGATACGTGGACTCATTTCTTCTAAGCACTTCCTCTGCATCACATCTCATCAAGTGAGACAGGACAAAGACTGTGAAGTTTTGTGGTTACGCATTTTACAGTTTATACTGTCTTATGCACCTACGGAAGGCAAACTAGTCACCTCTTTGACTTAATTTAGACTTCATTCGTGTGTTTTATTGAAATTAGAGATACATCAGTATGACGTTCGCAGCATATCACTGTTTCTCAGGACTCAAAATATCGTTTCGACTTCGGTTTCGACCTTCTTTTTTGGTCGCAATAACCCTCTGTGTGATTACAACTGCTTGCTTGATCATTCTACCTTTCTACAACCAGTTTAGATCATATGAAGTGGATATTTGCAGTCGCCAAATGTGCCAACCAAAGACCAATGTCGTGTTTTTGAAGACTCACAAGACCGGAAGTTGTACCATACAGAACATTTTGTTTCGTCATGGCGACACCAAAAATCTAGTCTTTGCTCTTAGCAAAAACGGTAACAGATTTCATTGGCCTCGAAAAATCAAACGGTCGTCTGTTCTCCCAGTGTTCTTCAATGAAACGCACATGGAACAATTTAACATTTTGACCCAACACATGCGCTTTGATGCAGAGCAAGTGAAGTCCTTCATGCCGCATGACAGCGTTTTTGTGACCATTATGCGAGAGCCATCTCGCTTGTTTTCTTCCGCTTTGTACTATTTGCCTATGTATTACGATACTTGCTTTAATTTGACGACTGCCAACAAGGCCGAGGATTTCGTGGGTAACTTAAAAAGTATTCAACATACCAGACAGCGTATGTGTAAACACCAAAATGGCAGTGTGCCATCTCATGACTTCACTATGTTTGACTTCGGCCTAGATTTAAAGGAATTGGACAATGACACTCGAGTTATTGAGAAAGTGAAGGAAATAGAGTCACTGTTTTCTTTAGTAATGATCACAGAATATTTTGACGAGTCTTTAGTTCTACTCAAGGAGCAGTTAAATTGGAAGACTAAGGACATTATTTACTTCAGGCACAACGTAGTTAAACATTCAAGAAACCGTTTGTCTGAAGGAATCGTGGAGAAACTTAGAGAATGGAACCGTGCGGACACCATCGCTTACGATTATTTCACTCAGATTTTACAGAATGAAATGGTGAAATTCGGCCTTGAAAGACTCCGTAAAGAGGTAAAGCACTTAAGAACAATGTGTAAAGAATGGGAAACGTTTTGCGTTGAGAAGATCGTTATCGGGAAAGAGATGTCGCCGGGTGATCCCAATAGGCCGTTTAACCCCATGGCTGATGGGTACGTTCTGAGACGGGAGGCAAGAGATAACGAAACGTGCGTTCAACTGACGAGAGCGGAAAATCCCTACGTGCTTGTGTTGTATAAAAAAATGAAGAAACGCCGTAAATATATCGGCACTTTTCTTTAACAATACCCACCGAGTCGCTTGAAAAACACAAATGTATACTGATTGTTAGTCTGCAAAATGAACCTTCACGGAAAAAAATCTCTACGTCCATCACAAGCTGGTTACAGTGTTCTGGATTTTTCATTTTCCGGACCGGTGACTAGAAGGTTTTGCCACTGGACTAACATAGCAATATAAGATGTATGGTTATTTTATTTATAAACGATCTCGAGCAAGAATTAGATTCCGGTGGTGGTGAAAAAAATTCCATGGGATCAGCTGAATTATTGCATCTGGTGATTGCTGATGATTTGGTTTTATTTTCTTATAGTGTGAAAGGATTGCAGAAAAAATTGAACATTTTATATGAGTATTGTCAGAAATGAAAACTGATTGTTAACTAGTCAAAGACTAAGATAATTGTTTTCAGAAAGGGTGGAATGTTACGATCGTATGAAAAATGGACGTATAATAGGAATGCTGTTAATGTTGTAAATGCATATAAATATTTAGGATTAATGGTTACTACGAAAGGTTCGTGGTCTTGCGCACAGAAAACTCTATCAATACAGGCTGCTATGGCAGTGAATTTAATGAGGAAAAATGACAGTGGTTTTAATGCACTCCCTATTAATCTTAGTTTGAAATTATTCGATTGTAAAATCATGACTGCTGATATTTCATAATAGTTGTGAGATCTGGGGTTTTAGTGATTGTGAATGTAATGAAATAGTCCACACAACATTTTGTAAAGAAATTTCAAATTTGCCGAACACGGCAATTTCATCGGCTCTTAGAGGTGAGATGGGTCGTTACTCCTTGATTGCTTACCGACTTCATGGAATTATGAAATATTGATTAAAACTGTTAAAAACAGACGCGTCAAAACTTACATGTACATATCACTGCTATGAATGGCAGTACAGGATCACAGAAAATGTTTATAAACCGTGCTGGGTTAATGATGTTAAGACACTGCTATTACAGCACCTTTAGGATTTTGCCATTTGCGATCCACACGGTGGGTACATATTATTGTGAGGGTACAAGTCTTTAGCATAGCCTAAAACACCTTTTTGGGTTTGTTCAGTGTAGTCAAATGAAGATGAAAGAGAACATGGATTACAGGGGTATTCTGGACTGCACTATTAGCGCATAAAAATAATAAGGCACATGCACGTTGCAGCAGTGCATACCCCGACTTCCCACCCCGGGCGCATCTTTTAAATGCAGCGCTGTTTCAAAAATGCGAAGATTCTGGTCAACTAATAGCATGTCGGGTGAAAACATGAGTTAATTTTGATTGCCCTTGGGATTTCTGATTCATATTCTACCAGCTTAATTATATTAAGTCTGCTGGGCACATCGTTTTTAAAAAGGGCATACTTTTTATCATCAGGTGTGTCCAAAGGGCACAGGTTGAAACCTAGTCAAGTATATCCCTGGGATTATAAGGTAAACTGAAAACTAATAAATAAAACCCCAACTGAGTGGTGCTGTTCAAAGTGTATATTATTAATTTGTTGGAGCAGCTGTGATTGTTCTGATGTATTTGAGAATTTGAATAAATATCAATCACAATATTCATTTTATATGCTTGGATTTGTTGTCTATTTGTTTGGTTTATAATCATTTATTTGCATTTTGGATTTTTATGTCACTAAGTCTGAAAGTTTTGTTTCTACCTTTCAAACATGGGTTAACAACTACAGAAAAAATATTGGAAAACATACGAGAGACGGAAAACGATTTATCTGAAAGGGAAAAGTGGATACAACCAATTCTGTCATGAAAAGTTTGAGTGCTATACCTAGATCCTTTTTTGTCCAATTTGCTTCTGAATTACACCTTGAATTTCATATATGCTTTTCTTTACTAAAATGAACAAATTTTTGTTATCTTGTTGGTAAATAAGACATAACAGCATTATTCGTTAAGCAACTCCCACTTGTTAGGGTGACTTTAAGTTCTTTCTCTACAGAATACTCTGCTAACACTGCTACACCACACAATGGCAAATACACAAGATGAAGGGCATTTAATGAAACTGCAAGGCAGATGTATTTATTCTTAATGCATTATTTTATCGTTTTCATATTTGATCAACAGGTGTTGAAGTTGGGGCTGGAAAGTTCAAATAGTGGGGGGGAATGGAAAAAACTTTTCGAGGATGAGAATATGAAGTACAAAGAAAATACTCTGTCGCTCCGTCCCCACGCTCAAAGAAAAGCTTATGCAAATTTTTACCCAAACAGTGAGTTTGAGTATTTATTTTGTACTAACTTGTATTCTTAATCATGAACAAGCAATTGAATTTTATGAGAATCTAGTCCTTTGTGCATTGTACCAATCCTATTAATTATAATCAATCTTGAACAAAAAATAAATTACAAAGCATTGAGAACATTTTTTAATTTCAGGTTGAAGACTTGTCGAAATTTGGAGTTAATATAGCTGGTTTTTGGTGGGACTCTTCTGCCGATAAGGTGAACAGCTTTGGGAAGGCAGCACTGGCATCGTTCTTTGGCAATGTCATGATGGCAGATTTCTATTTGCATGCAACAAAAGGTGAGTGAATCACAGTTTGTTGTATGCAAGTTGTGTTTGTTAACCCTTATCCTGCTAACTATTCACACTACTTTCCCTGTGTGCTGAGCTAAGTACATGTAGGTCACCACTGCTCCTGTACACTAAGCTGTTATGAAGGTCACTTAGACTAGTGACCTAGCAATTTTAAATTGTAAATTTGAAGGGGAAATGTTAATTTTACAGAAAAAAAAGCCCGCATAAAAGTTGTGCAGAATTTAATGGAAATTTTCACCATATGTAAATATCCATCATAGCCTTAGTGAAAGTTAACTGATCGACTGTCATCCTGTCACGTCTGGCAGCAGCCATATAATGAAACTATCAGCCGATTTCATAAAGGTGGTTTAAAGTTAAACCTGGTTTAAACTGTTCTTAGACCAGGTTTAAAGACAATCTGCATTTCATAAAGGTGGCTTAATTTTTAGACCGCTGGTCTAGTAAAACCTGGTTTAACTCCAGTTTAGACCTGGTCTAATTCAGTTTTCATTTCACCAACGAGGTCTATATTCTTTAGACCTGTATTAAGATCTTAAACCAGGTTTAACTTTAGACTTAGTCAGAACCAGGTTTAACTGTTAAATATGACAGACTTTCATGATATAGATGCAACGGAATGGTGCCGTGGTGTGCAGTTGCGACGCAGTTTTGGAGCGAAAATGGGGACTATTTTCAAAATTCAGTTTTACGACACAAGGTCAAACGTAGCAGGGGCGGATCCACGATTTGAAAGATGGAGGGGGGTAGGTCAAAGGCTTTTTAAAAGGGGGGAACAAGTCAACAATTTGAAATTATAGATTTGATATCACTAACATCAAGGGAAAAGGGGATCTGGATCTCTTGACCGCTTTGCAACTGCCTATGTGTAGACCATTACGTGCTGGATGGCGTACTGCGGATTCTTCAGAATACGACTGGTCGAGCAGGACGTCATCGTCGTAAACGCTACCGGTTTGACTGAAGACAGCATCTTCTGATTTGTCTGAGTTCCACCTGCATTGGTCTCCGGTTTCATGTTGCCGGGAAGGGGGGTTGCCCCCCCCTTTTGGCTGCGAAAAATAAACACTTAAATGGCACGGAAATAAGTTTGGTCATTTATCATGTTGCAGCTAATCGTGAGCATGTACTTTAATATGTGTACGTGTATTGGGCACAGACATTACATTTTCCTCATGTGAAAAGCTTTTAGACCTCTTTCGCAAATGCCTGCTCTGATTCTACTAGTGTGTGCCATTGTATACCCACGTAATCAAGGTTTCATTGAAGCACGTCAATAGTTTCTTTGTTGGGTTGATCCAGATCGACACAACAGGGTGGCCTAGATATTTTAAACCTGGTTTTACTGAACCGGCTACCAGGTCTAACAATGCCAGGCTTTCAGACTGTTAAACTACATTGGTGAAATGCAAGTTCAGCCGATTTCATAAGGTGGTTTAACAAAACCAGGTTTAAGACTTAATCCTGGTCGTCCTAAACCTGGTCTAATTTTAGACTTAACTTGCATTTCACCAACATGGTTTAAAAGTCCGAAAGCCTAGTTTTGTTAGACCAGGGAGCGGGTTTAGGAAACCAGGTTTAAAGTATCTAAGCCACCCTGCTGTGTCGATCTGTATTAAACCAACAAAGAAACTATTGAGGTGCTTCAATGAAGTCTTGATCACGTGTATATACAATGGCACTCACTAGTAGAATCAGCGCCAACATTTGCAAAAAAGGTCTAAAAGCTTTTCTCGTGAGGAAAAATGTAATATCTGTGCCCAGCACACGTACACACATTAAAGTACATGCTCACGATTAGCCGCAACATGATAAATGTCCAAATTTATTACCGTGCCATTTTAGTGTTTATTTTTCGCGGCCAACTGAAAGGGGGGGGGCAAGACTCCTTCCTGGCAACATTAAATCACAAACCAAAGGAGGTGGAACTGAGAAGAAATAGAAAATGCTGTTATCAGTCAAACCCGACCAGTCGTATTCTGAGGAGTTCGCAGAACTCCAGCCAGCACGTACTGGTCTACGTACACTGTATAGGCGGATGCAAGGGGGCCAATGGTTTTCTCCTTCATTTTAGTGATATAAAATCTATATCGAATTTTTGACTTAGGCCCCCCTTTTAAAAAGTCCTTGACCGACCCCCCCCCTTAAAAATTGTGTGATCCGCCCCTGCTACGTTTGGTCTTGTGTCGTCGTAAAACAGAATATTGAAAACAGTACATTTTCGCTCTAAAACTGCATCGCAACTGCACACCGCGGCATCATTCAGTTGCACCTATATCATGCAGGTCTGTCATAATCAACAGTTAAACCTGGGTCTGACTAAGTCTAAAGTTAGAGCTGGTTTAATATCTTATTACAAGTCTAAAGAACATAGACTTAGTTGGTGAAATGAAAACTTACTTAGACCGGGGCCCGGTCTCCAATTTCCGTACTCAGACTCATACTCATACTCGAGATTTCATACTCAAAATCGTGCTCACTGGAGTCGTACTCAAAAACGCGTATCTAATGTCGTATTTCGAGTAGACTCCAAACGTACTCAAATCTGACTCTCATACTCTAGTTGCTATGGAACTCTTTATGATGTGAAATGCAAAATCACGCAAAGCCGCGCTGATTCATCGCTCCCTATTGGAATAGACCACTCCAAGAACTAGGCCTACATTATCGTCTGCTGTCGCTACAACAGTATGTCTATAACGTGGAATTCTGAGTGTTCTGTGACTGTTATTCATTTTTTAGTTTTAATTAATATTCTTATGCCATTTCTCTGATACATTTGACAATTATTAAGCTTTACTTCTTGAGTTCCTCACCCAGTCCCGAAAATGTCTTAAGAAATATGTAACAGCTTATCACATCACATCTCTGTTGCTGATTTAGTCTTGACATAAAACCCATTGCTGTGTAGGCCTACGCTG
>NMRA01000267.1:569849-580325 GCA_002633005.1 Phoronis australis
TCTGCACAGCGCTGTGTTGAACGCTTCTTCGGCATTGTCGGCAGTGTTCAGAAAGGGCGTCATCAGGAATGGTCGACACGGGTATCCTGAATCCCCTACCAAATAACCTCTATGCTCCCCTGCATTAAACAGAAAACGAAAGAGTCTGTGAATGGAATATCAAGAAGCACGAACGAAATGGTCGCTAAGTCATGCTTGTAGCGGGGGGCACGGTTCTGGACGTACTACTCGTCTAGTATACCTAATTGAAAAATGCCCCCAAGCCTGGCCTAGCCCTAGATTTTAACATTTTGGGAGTGCAAGTTGACCGCGGCCACAAGCTAACTATTCAGAGCCACCTTCGTGCAAGAGCTTCAGATTCCAGAGACACGCCATATCCTGATTTTTTTACGTCAGCACGTCCGTTACAATAATTATTGTCTGGCTCTTGATGATTACGACTACCATTTTCATGAGGGTTTAACGAATAACTTATTTGGGTCAGCAACATCAGGTTTGCCTGGAGTGAAGGATCATTCTCCTCCTGCAAAAATGTGCTGTATTGAAAATAACTCTCTGCAATTAATTCAGTGATCTATTATCCACACTGTCTGTGTCACTTCCTGTTAGTTGTTAATGCTAGTGAATCTATATACAATCAACCAGTATTTACACAACTAATCTCTGTCAACTGAGAATGAATTGCTGCAGCTAAAACCACGGCATTCTCCACGTGCAACCGAGTACGGCAATCCTAACTTCTTGCAAGTACATCTCTTGGAACTGCAATTGGTCACTACTTTCAGCAGGTTCTCTGGTGCTGCTGACTGGTCCGTCGTCATGGGAAGGAATTTTCCACCTGCCAGCATCCATCCCCGGTATAGCGAGTCTAGGCCCCTGCCACGGAAAATTGACGGCTCTTGCTCTTGATAATATGTCCCCGCAGCATGGAATTTAGCTACTGAAAAAAGCTGGTGATAATGACTGTATTTGGACTGTGGCTAGTGTGACACCTCGTCCACAAATCGCTTGTATCGCAAGTCATCCAAATTTCCAGAGCCAGTACCGTCATGAAGCACAGATACAACTCTTACCAGCTTCAAATATGTCTTGCTTCAGCTGCATGTGTCGAGTGAATACTCTTACTAGAGTTTTTGTAGAATTCTCGATCACGCAGTTTCTTGAATGGGAGAGCCTTTTGCGCAAGTTTCGGCACCAAGAGACAACTGTCGTTCCTTGATGTCCCAGACTCACCTCTTGCTTTGGTGCCTCTTGTCAAATTTGATGAACATTGGAATTTGTTGGGAAGTAGCTTGGTAACGCAAAAGAACCAACAAGTCTGTATCGACGGCAACAAGACTAGTTGGACCTTGTGCTGCGTTCTCTACTACTGTTTCTACAATTCAAACATCTTCGTCACCTTGAGTTTGTACCGCTAAGCAACCAGCATTTTCTAGCAAACTTGACAAAAAGTGAATGACTCGTTGTTTGTTTTTGCTCTTTGCCAAAAATGTTCCTTTTTTACTTGATCACCATGTCACCATTGAAGTGAAATTCAGTTCCAACCACCCCACCCAGTCTTCGAACATGAGAGACATCTTTAGTTGATGATCCATCTCAGTAACAACAGTAGGCTGGGTGCACTTGCTGATGTAATCCACATAAGCTCTACCAAATGACTGAAACGTTACACCTTATAGGCCATGGAATAGGGCGAAGGAGAGAACCGCCGTCAGTGACATGCATCACCGTGTTTTCTGGAAATTGAAATTCTCAGGTAGTTTCCAACTGGACCAGACTTCATCAGCTCATATTGATTCTGGGAAGACCAGATATATCAAAAAGAGCAGGGGAACCAATACACAGCTCAAACTTCAAAAGGCTTGATGAACTTTCACTGTTGTCTTTTGCAGCTGTCAGGACTCGCTGAAATAGCACTCGTGAATCCATTTGAGTAAAATTACTATTAGGAGCATGAACCGATTGACTAGTCATTGCCACAACCTTCTCTTTCTTACTGAATGTGAAGTATTTCACACTTGACCCCTCCATAGACAAGCGAACCGCCTCCCCACTTCTATGGCATTTCGGCAAAGACGCATGTGCCTGCAGTCACACCAGTGGCGATGTTTTATAATACTTCTCTTTAAAATGGGTTACTGTTGTGGAGGAATTCAACAAGGCTGCGGATGTCTTTGTTGTCAGGCGACTGTCTTGCCTGGGTACATCATTAATGCTCTTGTCTTGTTTCACAACTCAACTTTGTCAGAGTCTGCATGGCACCATTTATACTTCAGCCTGCCGGCAAGGAAAGTAGCCACGTTGCATTCTGTGTACAATGTATCTCCCATTTTGCAACCTCTAGTTAAACTTCCTGTTGTTTTAATACTTTTCATGAGCGTTTGTTCAATTACGAGATCATATCTCATCATGACAAGCCTGCCCAGAAGCTGTCACTTTGTCTTATGGTGTGTTGGCCGTAGACGTCTGGACAGTTGACGTCTTTGAGTTGCTACGTCTGCTGCAAGTATATGTGTGAAGATTTCGCATAAGAGTTGTGTCCAGCAGCTTCAAAGTAAGGCAGCATTTCAGAAACTGCTTTTAAGTGAAGCTCCGAATCAGGCGTTATCTTCATATACTGTAGCCAAAGACTAATGATTCGACTTTGCCAGGACAAGTCTGATTTAATGTGCTTCGATGTTTTTATGGATACCCACAAGACATACATCGTCGCACACAGACGTCACACCAGCAATAAGATCATTATACCGCTTGAGATCAGCTCTCAAGTTATCATGAAGAATATCATTGGCCATTGATTCTTCTGACGAACTATTCTCTGTCACTGCGAATTCTGAAAACCTATACTCTGATTAAGCGGTGTTTGAATATACCAATGGCAGAAGGTCTGAAGCCAGAAGTGAACTCTAGAGAGGGCATTCCACTGTAATCCAAGGTTCAGAATCGGAAGACACTGACTGGGCATGGCATGCCCCAGAGGATACATCTAGTTATGTGATCAGTTGGAATGTCTGGGATGTCTGAAGAATCTTTCTCCATATTCTGACGAGCCAAAATTTGTGTACAAGCATTGAACTGCTCCACTTCTTGGCATGAAATCTGTGTGTTCTGTGTTGGTGACATTCCGGACTCCTGGAATTTCTGAAGAACCTGAATTTCTTTCTTCGTAGGTTTTGGATTGGAGTTACTTGATCTGTCAATATTTGGAAGTGGGATGTTGAATGTTCTGGCTTTCATGATAGCATTCAATGGTGAGTCTACCAACATATGCCCCCTCACTGCTCTATCCACACTTTTTCCATTTAACATAAGGGTCACACTGTTCGATGCATGTACCGTCTCAAGAACTTCTTGAAGCCCTGTGCTTGACATTACGTATCCAATACATCCCAGAAAGCTCATCTCAGTATGAAATCTTCCAAGCTTGGCTAAGAAAAATTGACTGCAGTTCACTGTCGTTTTGTTTGCTGGCACTAATTTCCTCTAAAATCACTTACCTATGTTCATAAAAAGCATGCATATTAAACAAATTGCGAGTCCTAACTATCAAAATTTAATTTATAACTCTTTGTTACACAATCCTATTTGATTTTCATCAAATTAAGGTGAAATCAACAGCCAAATTCTCAATACATGACAGCAGCAGACGAAATCGATGCTTGGAAACAACTAATAATATCTTCAACAGCAGAGAAAAAAGCCATTTCATTCCCAATTTTATTAAGAGTTTGTGTAAAGAATAAGCCAATGACTCCACCAGAATAACAAATTTTTCTAACAAATATTATTTTTGATACCTCAAATCAATATGTTTTACCGAAAATAATTGAGTTTGTGAAATTTATTATGAAAATTTAACTAAAGCCTTTTCTGAAAAAAAACAAGTTTTAGGTTTTATATTCTAAAATGTGACTAAAATTCCACATTTAGTATCTAAATCTTAAAAACAAATTAGAGAAACAATCAACAAATTAACCCTGACTGCAGATTGTAAAATGTTTTTGTGTAAATGCGTGTCAGGTTACAAACAAATTTTGCAGAACGTAAATGCGGTAAACTCGGCTTTGGTGAATTGGCAGCCATTTTGGCGGCCATTTTGTCAGCCATCTTGATTTTTTCTCGCAAACCAGTGACCAATTGTAAGGTCCAGATATGTTCAATTGTCTAGCTTACAAAAGAATAAAACGTTTGCCATTTTCAGGACAAAATATAAAAGGAAATCTTGCAACATGTACCAAATTGCCGTTTTGGCCGCCATTTTGTCGGCAATGTGGTATGCCTGTTATGATTAATCAGTTCAATTGCCCTCACAACGAATGTATTCGTTCAAACACTGATTGCTCAAGGTATGTTGGTTATACAACTTGCACTTTATCTCGCCGGTTATCTATGCATTTACAGAATGGATCAGTTCAAGATCACTTCCAAACACTCCACAAACAGAAAATTTCTCGTTCAAATATTGTTGACAATACCATCGTCAGGTATTTCGAACGTGGCTCCTTTCGTTTGGAAATACTCGAAGCTTTAATAATAAAATCTGAAACTCCTGACATAAATTCCCAAGATACTGGGTTCCATCGTACCTTGTCGTTATATAAATAATGTCCATAAGTTGTAACACCTATGTATTTTATTAAATTTTACAACGTTTCATAGTACATTAGTTTCCATGACAATTCCTTCTGTAATTGCGCTCTTATATATGCAACCTTATATTCGTGTTAAATGTCATTGTTCTTGTTTCATGTATCTTACACGACAGCGTTTATGATTTTTAAATTGATTTGCCTTTGATGACTGATGTATAGTCGAAGTACCGGTACTGTTTTATTATGAAATGTTTTGTACAAAGTTTTATTATATATTTACTCATATACATGAATATGTGTTCGTGATGCCACTTACACTGGGAGATCTACTATATCAACTACCATCCGATGAAAGACATTGTGTAGACACTATGAAAGTTTGTTGTACAAACTAATTAAAGCCAAGAACAGCTTACTTTTCAATGAAACATGTATGTATATATATATATATATATATATATATATCTTGACCACGGAATCGTTGGTCTTAACATTAACGGCAGATTCTATTACGGTAACTGGAAACTGCCGAATTCCTATGGAGCGACATATTGAAATCACGTGATTAGTTTGCCATTTCACTCATGTTAGATAAGCGCAAAGTCAGTACAGATGAGCAAACCATGTCAGTTCGTGAGCCTGCTTGTCTTGTTTATTCTGTAGCAATATACGAAGACTCGTAACTTTAAAAGGTTTTAAAAAAGTTCATTTCTTGTGAAGAACTTCTCAGTTACACTGGTGACCGCACTGATTCCCTAACCCCCAGACAACTTTTACGATGCTTATTCAGCACGCCTTTTGTATTGATGTAGATCTGAGCTAATGAAGTGGAAAGTTAATTGCTAGCATTACTGTCTAAGCAATGGTTGTTGTTAGTACCCCCAATTCAATTTTGCAGAGTTATAGACTGCAACTCTGGAGAGTAGTTTTAACTTGATACATTATAAATATTACAAAATGACTAAAAAGTTAACTTGTTTTTATCTTCACAAAGGGCCACAAAGGAACGATAAGCTTCATATTCGTTTTCTTCATTTAATTTTTAATGCTTCTGCCTACTTGCCTTTTTTTTCTTACCGGGAACGGGCTGATAACTGATGCCTAAGTTTTGAACTTAAAGTACCAAAACAGTGGTAGATTTTTGATCGCCAGCTAAACTTAATTAGTTATGTTCATTGTGAACCCATCCCTAAACTTACCGCCTACACTAAACATTTCACGTGTCACTAAAGTTTAATCTTTATTAGAACTCAAATCATAAAAGATATTCAAAAGTGCAAATATGGTGATAACCAAACTGAAGATTTTGAATCTCAGGACAATTTCGGTGGCACCGAATATATAACTATTCTAGCTCTTTGTCAGTAATAAAAATGAAAAGTGGGCACAACAACTGTTTTCTGGTCAAAAATCTGGTTAAGCGAGATTGAAAGAGTATTAAAAATGAATCCATGTGTTAACTCTGATCAGCGTTAGTATATCCACCGAGTATATCAATACCCGCGGTAGTTTATCTTCAGATTCCCCTGCTCTGTAAAATAGTCACCCGTTCGTTACGCAGTTACTCGCATAAACCAAAAACATTGTGCGCATTTACGCTCTGAGAGGGTGTCCAGTGCGTACTGCTAACGCTCCAGCACGTACAGTTACTGCTTCAATCACACGTGTTCAGCCTTACGCTCCACTGCCATCAAACACGCACTATGATTGAGCACAGTTACGCTCTTCGATGTTTCTAGAACAAATTGTTAACAATCCAGCTCGTGGAGTTACTTGCTTCAACCACTCGATCGTTTAGCCTAACGCTACAAAAGCTATCGTACTTTTCTGCATAAAAGTACAGTATAATCCCCAAAGGTACCCATCAGACACATACGCCAGGGGGTCTGAAAACAGTTGTGGGGTTGAATAGGAAATGAAATCTAAACCGTACCTGATATAAATTTCTACCTGTGCTGGCATAGACTATGAATGTTATATTGATTCGTGAAGAAAATGTCCCAGGATCGAAATTTCCAGTTGGCTTACCAAACTGATTTCTTTGAAATATACGCCTTAGGCCTTTATTCAGGAATCGGTAACGGTAGCGTAACACTACAAAACAGATATGGAGCCTCGTGAGAGATGCACGAAAAGAGTCAGGGTGAGTAGAATTTTCGGACTTTGAACTTTTTTACTTTTCACCGGCCTAATTACACCGTTGAACTACTGTAATGATGAACTGAATCGGACGATCCATCGCCAGACGTTCGCTTTTCGCCATGTCGCAGCACCCCGGACGCATCCTTTAAATGCAGCGCTGTTTCAAAAATGCGAAGATTCTGGTCAACTAATAGCACGTCGGTGAAAACATGACTTAATTTTGATTGCCTTTGGGATTTCCGATTCATATTCTACCAGCTTAATTAAATTAAGTCTGCTGGGTACATCGTTTTTAAAAAAGGCATACTTTTCATCATAAGGTGTGTCCAAAGGGCACAGGTTCAAACCTAGTCTAGTATATCCCCTGGGATTATGAGGTAAACTGAAAACCAGTTAATAAATGTAACCCCAACTGAGTGGTGCTGTTCAAAGTGTATATTATTAATTTGTTAGAGCAGCTGTGATTGTTCTAATGTCTTTGAGAATTTGAATACATTTCAACCACAATATACATTTAATATTTTCATGCTTGGATTTGTTGTCTAGTTGTTTTGTTTATAATCATTTATTTGCATTTGGATTTTTATGTCACTAACTCTGAAAGTTTTGATTCTATCTTTTAGACATGGGTTAACAACTACAGAAAAAATATGTGAAAAACACACGAGAGACGGAAAACGGTTTATTTGAAAGGGAAGAGTGGATACAACCAATTCTGTCTTGAAAAGGGTGTATTCTGAGTGCTTTTTGTCCAGTTTGCTTCTGAATTACACTTTGAATTTCATATATGCATTTCTTTACTAAAATGAACACATTCTCGTTATCTTGTTGGTAAATAATACATAACAGCATTATTAGTTAAGCAACTCCCACTTGTTAGGGTGACTTTAAGTTCTTTCTCTACAGAATACTCTGCTAAAACTGCTACACCCTACATTGGCAAGTACATAAGATGAAGGGCACTTAATGAAACTGGAAGGCTGATGTATTTATTCCTAATGCATTATTTTATCATTTTCATATTTGATCAACAGTTGCTAATGTTGGGGCTGGAAAGTTCAACCTGTAGGGGAAAGAATGGAAAAAAAAACTTTCCATAGATGAGAAGATGAAGTACAAAAAAAAATACTCTGTCACTCTGTCCCCACGCTCAAGGAACAAGCTTATGAAAATTTTTACCCAAACAGGGAGTTTGAGTATTTATTTCGTACTAACTTGTATTCTTAATCATGAACAAGCAATTGACAATCTAGTCCTGTCTGCATTGTATCAATCCTTTTGATTATAATCAGTCTTGAAGAAAATTAGAATATTGAGAACATTTTTTAATTTCAAGTTGAAGACCTGTCGAAATTTGGCGGGACTCTTCTGCCGATAAGGTGAACAGCTTTGAGAAGGCAGCACTGACATAGTTCTTTGACAATGTCGTGATGGCAGATTTCTATTTGCATGCAACAAAAGGTGAGTGAATCACAGCTTGTTGTATGCAAATTGTGTTTGTTGACCCTTATCCTGCTAACTGTTCACAATACTTTCCCTGTGTGCTGAGCTAAGTAGGTCACCACTTGTCAGAATAAATATTGATTAAGTAATTAGTAAGAATAGATCCATTTTAAGTTGCCCAAAATTTGTGCATATGTACTTTTAAATCATGGGGTCAGACTTGTTGACATGTATTTTAACGTCAAAATCTATTTTTAGATGGTGTTTACAAGGTTAACGAACCGGAAGTTAACTAAGAGCTTGTCACTTGCATTGTGGGTAGTAAGATACTACCTGAAGTGTTGCGTCATCAGCCAGAGACTGTGACCAGCAAGAAGAGTCGCGGGTAGAAGAAATTGCCTGCAAGTGTTGCATCACCAGAGACGGTGACCAGCAAGTACACTGTCGCTATACAGTGCGTGTAGTTCGAAGATTCACCAACAGGACAGACATCCAACAAGTGGAGAGTCCTAGCTTGGACAGCAGATAAGACATTTGATCGTTTGGTTGTTTGGTTAAAGTAATCTTTTAAGAGGGCGCTAGCGTAGTTTCTCTTTGTAGTTGATTACTTAATTAACGATAGGTTTCATTTGTCTAATTAGGGGTTATCATATAATAAATTAATTACTGGATTTCATTATTCACTCTCCATCTACGCACAACTTCAAAGCATAGCTACCTTTTAAACAAACCCACACAGACTATCGTCTGACACCACTGCTCCTGTACACTAAGCTGTTATGAAGGTCACCCAGACAAATGACCTAGCAATTTTAAATTGGAAATTTGAAGGGGAAATGTTAATTTTACAGAAAAAAAGCCCACATAAAAGTTGTCCAGAATTTAATGGAAATTTTCATCATATTATTTTAATTTTTCTGGAGAAATAATCATACATTAATTTGTCATATTTGATTCAATAAACAGTCAGTCAGTATCAAGACATCTATGCAAATGAAAGTCATGAGGGTGGAATTATGTCGTCTGCTAAATGATCTGTACTGTAATTACAATATATCATTGCAAAAGCTTCATCGTTGTAAATTAATGGGAGAATCAATAACGATAAACCTGTGCTCTATATAACAAATCCTGCTCCACTGTTTTGGTTTCCTACTTCATCCATCACATCTATGCACCCTCCTATTTATATTCCCGTTTTCATTTGGAGATGTGTTCCTGATAAAAAGATCGAGACTGACATTTACTTTCCGTCTTAAACTACTATGGCCTCCGTAGTGCCTTCTTTTTTTGCGTCCATGGCTGCACCGCTGCAAGGCCATCCTGAAATTAAACAGGTGTGTTCCTAAGGACATAGCAACTGATGATGCCATTTCAGACAAATCTAACTACAGCTGTGCTCCATAGTGTCATTTTATTTTTTTTTACTTTTGCATCTATAACTTCAGTTCCTTGATATTTTTCATGAAATTGGCCCAAACAATTTTCTACTTTGAAGACCACAGGATCTTATTTGTGATGAATTCGACGTATTTTGCATCAATTAGTGGCTATTTTTAATCTGTTTTTTTTGTCTGTTGCTTCTGTATCTGTCAAATGACAGCGGTTAAATATATACGACTACTACTGTTGCTCCTAACTGCAGCTTTTTCACGTTTACCTTTGTATCTTTGTAGTTCTTTAAGGGATTTACGTAATACTTGAAAAATAACTTTGAAAGACGATGTTGGTGTGCTAGCAGTGAAAGGCATTCTGTTCGGATAGGACCGATGAATGCCTGAAACAGTTCGAGAAGAGAAAGCGGTCCAAGGATAATACTAGTCTAATGAAGGATAATATAGTTTATATCACAATACTAGCGTCAAATGGAAGATACAACCGTGTAATAACCCATAAAGTTATCTCACTAATGAGATAACGATTTGGCGGGAAACCGATGAACCGGGACCCTAAAATTGCTGGTCGCCGACTTTACCTCTACATCATACAGCGACTGTCGTCATCAAGAGTTAAAATAAAATACTTAAATGAGCACGCGCAATAATCGCATGCTCAACAAACCGCATTGCACTGTACTTATACGCTACGAGAAATAAGACACCTAATTTCCATAAAAATATCTTAATTCAGTGAAATTTTTCTCTCGTGTCCTCTTACTTGTAAATCACCGATCTCCAGTTTGAATGCGGGTATCGCGTTGTCAGGATCTTTGACTTGAGAATTAGTGGAGCGTAAGGCTGAACACGTGTGATTGAAGCAGTAACTGTACGTGCTGGAGCGTTAGCAGTACGCACTGGAC
>NMRA01000268.1:0-66508 GCA_002633005.1 Phoronis australis
TTAATCGATTCGTAGCAATCGCATATCCACTCCGATATGACCAACTTATGACAAAACGATCGTGTACGGTATTGACCATCGCAGCACTCTTTTATCCCATTATAGTGCTTGTCACGTGCATATTGATTTCAACGTACCACTTCGGCTACGTTGTGCCGAGCGGACAACTGTGCGTTTTTGAGACGCTTGTTGGACCTAAGGTCGCTCGTATTGGATTTGCGTTTGGTTACTACATACCGATGCTCGGAACTTACCCGACTCACATTTACACAGCTATTGCAGCTTGGAGACAAAAACGAAAGATTGCAGCGGCAGGTTTACACGTCAACGAAGATACTCGTAGACAATATCTCTTGCTTCGTACACTATCTAGGGTCTTGCTACTTTATACAGTATGTTACTTCCCATCTTCAATATTAAGAATAGTAGTTCAGGTGAAACCAAGCTCACCATGGCCCCTGCAAGTCGTTAACGACTTGTTCATAATTCTCATGCACGTGAATAGTGCACTTAATCCCCTTATCTACGCTGTTTCTTGCGCCAATTTTCGGAAAGCCTTCAAAAAACTTATTTGTGCATGTCAAAACAACTAGCCATTGAACGACGTGATGAGATAAATTTCGGAAGTTCGTGAGAGTCATAGGTCGACGAAATTCCCAATGACTCATAACCATGGGAAAAATGTAAATGTTCAGCACTAAAGTTTTGCCGATCCTAAGCTCTGAACAGTTTCAAGTTCAAACGAAATCTGTGTGCACCTTCCTCATACTGCAGTTGCATAAACCCCTGAAGCCTTATCTTCCCTTGATTCCATTAAAACATTGCAGGGTCCTTGTGAGTGGCGAACTGGCGACGGAATTTGCATAACAAACACAAACTCTAAATTCAAGGAGGCTAAATACTTGACTCAGCGCTTAAAGTTATTGTTGAACAATGCACCTGACGTCATGCAACAATCTAACTTATCCAGCGGATAACTTTTGAAGCTTTATGCAACTCAGTCCTGGTGAAAATAAAACTCCGAGTTTGAGCAAGCGAAGCATATGGCAAAGACAGAAAGGAAATTTATTATCCAATTTAAATAATTGAAGTTAGTAAAATTAAATTTCCACTTACGTGTAGCTTGCTTTTTCTTAGTGGTCATTTAATGGTTTAATACAGATTAAATTACAAGAACTCGCGTATCGTTTGTTTGATCTTGACATTGTGTGCTGCTGTGGATTAATGCGTAAGGAACACTCGGCTTTTGACGGAGATTTCCGATGGGTGACCGCACGTTCATCGCGGAAATCCCCTAATTGGCAACTGCCGGATTTCGCACTGGGACAAAATTAGTAGCCAGCACTTCGTTTTTCTTCGGTTATAAACAATGTTACTTTACAAAACCAGAGTTAAAATACAATCAGATTTTCAATGGATTATGTGGGGTGCACTCGAATAGCATTCGTGGGTGCGCAAAAACACTTTCGGAATTGTTTCGGAGCGTCTTGAAAATCCGGATGCTGGCGAAGGCCGTCTGCCATGACGTCACAAAATAGTCTCCTTAAATATGTGATTTGGGTGTTTTTGACAATTTTGGCGTCAAGTCACAACTCGAAGTGGAAGAAGGTATTCAAAGATTTGTTCGATACTAATTTCGTAAAGTTCCATGCACATTTCAGAAGAGCATACTGAATTTTAGCGTCCAACCTTTATGTTTTATAAAAGTGAGTTGTGTCAGTGGTGATCGAGGAACATATAAACTCAAGGGCATGTGGTACCAGTAATCTCTTGCGAGTAAAAGGCAGTGAAATCTCGTCCTCGTACTGTACGGTTCCTCTTACGCATGCCTAGATTTTTACATTTCCCGACCCGGTGACTGAAAATTTCGCTTGCACCGAAGAAAGTCGTTCATCTGCGGCGCTTTCGTTTCTGTCTGTCCAAAAATGCCTAGTGTACGAGGATATTTAGTAGTATGAAGGCAAGACCACTCAATTCATAGTAATCGTATGTGAGTATTGGATTTTGAGTGAAAACTGCTCGTTTTTCCAATGCAAGTAACGGGTTGTACTTGCGGTGTCCGAAAAAGATACAAACTTTCACTTTGCAATACGTTTTATTTGGCCTTTTAAAGAGTAGTCAGTATCAAGAGGTGGAACTGCGCTGAACTGGTTGTTCAAGCCCAACACTATACCAATTGTGGAGTGCTATCTGAACACTGAGCACACACTTAGTCTATTTAGTATAATTTTTGCAGTGGTTTTGATGTTGTGCCGTTTTTCTTAGACATTATTAATCGTGTACATACACCTGATTCACTTACCCAACTACTGAATGCTGTTTCAGAAGTAGCGAAAACAAAACTAATGAAGTCTTCACCAGAGACCAACCACTCGGCAAATGTTCTTAGGGTTGTCTCAGAAGCATGGCCCCGCATACACTGGAATGGAAGAGTGAATCAAATGCAGTCAAGCTCTATGTCAGTTCTACTAAATTACAGATAACGTTACTTCACATGTAACAGCAAGGGTAGACAATGACCACTGTCTCTAGCGGGCTATTAGAAACGGTGAAGCTCCTATAAGCAATTCACACTGATTAAACATCAAAGTCACGTTTTTATAAGTACCTTTTGCGCATTGAGGGACACCTTCGGAGGCCGTCGATGTCTTTAATTCCTTCCAACTCGCACAAATCCTCCCATTTTTACACCGCGCACGCCAATCCTAGCGGGCAAAATGACACCAAAGATAGCACTGTGAAGACTATTTTTCAAATTTTCGCTTCGCAGAGCTATAGCTCATAGCTCAGCGGTCCTTTGAGTGATTCTTTTGAAACTTCATGTGCGGAGTCGTCAGCAATGCACATTTGTCTTGTGTTACAGCCAACGTTCTAGAAATATTTGCATTTTTTCAATTAATTCTCTTGTATTGATTTCTCCGGCGTTCCTTAACTGATCTTTCTGAAATTTGGTGTGCGGGTGTATCTAACCAAGCGCTGGCTAATGTGTTATTCGTTTTTCGTTGTGGATTACCGTTCTCGAGCTATTTGACATTTGCTGACCAGATGGCTATCATGGTCTTTCTATACGGGTTTGCACAGTTACGCATCCTTCCATTGTATTCTTGACCATCTTTCATCACCACCATCGCCAATGGCGTCCTCATCACCAATTGTCTCTTAAAATGTTAGCAGAAGACGGAAGAACCATACGGGACGCTTGTCCCGCCACACATTTATAATCTAAAAATTGACTTTTCCCTTATACATGTAACATACCTGAAAGAATCCGTAAAGGTGGATAAAAAGGTACACGAATCCTGCATATTCTTGTTCAGGGTATGGTTTTAAATCCTGGAACCATCGTGGGACGACTTTTCTCACCTGTTTTAATTAGAGACCGGGTGGGAGAGTTTTGGTTGGGAACAGCGTCGCCTTTGAGATTAGTGTCGATGGGTTTAGTGTCGTCTGTATGTTCATCAGTGTTTTGATTGCTAATTGATGTGATGCTGTGACAACAATGTTGTTAATGTGGGTACCGGATGTTTTCTTGTCAAATCAGTGTTGCTCCAGTCATTCGCATGACATAGCCGACGTCGCTGTCGTCAAAAACTTTAGCGTTTACACCCTCAATACCACGGCATTGTTGTCGGCTGGCCGACGTCGTTCGAATGCTGCTATCGCCGTCGGCAGTGGCGACACTGTCATTGCTGTTTTCGGTGTAGACAGCGTCTTGCCATTAGCAGCGACCTCGTTGTCATTGACAGTCTTGTGTCTTTACAGTTGCAATGGCGTATGTGTCATTGAGCTTCCGATGGAATCATCGCTGTTGTTATAACGTCGTCAGCGGTGTCTTTGTTGTCATTGGTGTGAAGAGCCTCGTCTTCGTATCCGTTGGTGTTGTTGCTTTTGTCTTCGTTATTCATTCTATTTCGCCAATTGTAAATTTCATTTACTCACTTTTTGTCCTTGGCGTCTGATTTGCTCGTACAACACTGGTGGGTGTTCTTGTGGACTGTTCAGTCACAGTGATATGCATATGAGGATGGTGAGGCACTTCAGAGCTCAAAAATGTGTTGCCTGCAAAGAGATTTCTGATCCGCTGGTCTTGGTGGACATGTACTATTAGCCGGCGGCTTGGAACTTTGCAAGCTGAATTGACCCCATCTTTTACTCCCTTGGTTCATATGCAGGCTACTACGAAAACAGTCAGGTCTTTTACTCGTAGTGTCTGGATGGTCGTTTCTCTCCAAGACGGACTGCTAAATCTAATCGTGTTATCTTAAACATAAGATTCCGAAAAATTCAAAGTTTAGTACAGCTTCACACTGCTACGACAGAGATTATTAATGCAGCGTTTCCTAAACTGCAGGGCATTCGAATCCTTAATCCAATCAGGGTCCTGAGCTGGATGTTTCGTTACTAGCTATCAGAATAAAAGTTATAAAAATAATGTTTATACGTTATTCTGTTCTAACTGACGTTGCGGTAGAAAAAATATGTTTATACATCATTCCGTTCTACCTAATGTTGTGGTAGAAAACATTATATTTATACATCATTCTGTTCTAACTGACGTTGTGGTAGAAAAAATATTTTGTTTGTACAATATTCTGTTCTAACTGACGTTGCGGTAGAAATGTATTATGTTTAAACATTATTCTGTTCTAACTGACATTGTGGTAGTAAACATTATGTTCACACATTATTCTGTTTTAACTGACGTTGTGGTAGAAAAATATTATGTTCATACATTATTCTGTTTTAACTGACTTTGTTGTAGAAAACAGGTTTATACATTATTCTGTTCTAATTGACGTTGTGGTAGGAAAAATATTATGTTCATACATTATTCTGTTCTAACTGACGTTGTGGTAGAAAAATATTTCGTCTATACATTTTTCTGTTCTAACTGACGTTGTGGTAGGAAAAATATTATGTTCATACATTATTCTGTTCTAACTGCCGTTGTGGTAGAAAAAATATTTTGTTTATACATTTTTCTGTTCTAACTGACGTTGCGGTAGAAATGTATTATGTTTATACATTATTCTGTTCTAACTGACCTTGTTGTAGAAAACATTATGTTTATACATTATTCTGTTCTAACTGACGCTGTGGTGGAAAAATATTATGTTTATATATTATTCTGTTCTAACTGACGTTGTGGTAGAAAACAGGTTTATACATTATTCTGTTCTAACTGATGTTGTGGCAGAAAAAATAGCATGTTCATACATTATCCTGTTTTAACTGATATTGTGGTAGATGGGTTGATTTGGCACCGGCGTCGCGTGTAGGCCAAATATGTTTAACACAAAGCAATGTTCACGGCCGTCTGTAGCGCAACAGTAAAGCAGACGACCAAGAGGCATATGAAAACCAACGATTAAAATCTCACAGCTATACTTATTACACATGAATAAAAGGACACAGGCTCACAAGAATATGTGACGAAATGTTGAAGTTTGTGTAGTCTTTGATGATTAATTGAATCCTGTTCTGTACTACCTGCTGTTGGCAATTCTGATCACCACGCAGTTGAAATCACTAACACTTTTAAAAACAAACCGGTCAAAGAACAAGACATCACAAGAACGAGATGAAAATATGATCAAGTCAAAACCGACAAACTACGTCAGGATTTCATCTCCATTGATTGGCATTACATATTGGACACCGGCGACATTGATGACAATGTTTCACTCTTCACTAGACGTATTCTTTACGACATTTAAAAAACAACATCCCATCAACTAAAAAGACAATTAAACACAACAGTCAACCATGCTTCAACAATAATATTAAACGGGCTATCCGCACCAGAAACAGACTTTACAGCTCGTTCAGAAGATCTACCAACACTGTAATACGGAACAGATTCAAGGAGCAGTCACGCCTGGTGGAGATCGACTTTAGTAAATCAAGCCGAAGCTGATCGCTGCCAAAATATTCAGATTTGTTGTGTAATTTTGTTGGATTTCCTTGGGGAAAGTGGAAACTATGCATTTTTGGAAACCTCATGGAGCAACAAATCAGAAAATAATTGATTTCATTTTTTGACGGATTTCCAAAAATGATGCCGGTTAAGATAGATTTCATCTCCCCCTTTGAGTCATTTAGAATGTTACTTTTGATGGCTGCATCCACATTTTTGTGGTCAATAAATCTGAAAATGAAACTTATTATTAAATGTGAAACATAATCGAAAGCCCATTTATTAGCAGCCACATTTTGTAAATACATTCTTCATGTATTCCAGCATATATGGTCACTATCTTACTTTCTTGCATATTTTGTTCTGGTTTGTTTCCTTCAACAAACTTAAACTAAACCAGTATCTAAACAACTTCTTTACGGTTGCAGAACATGAAAGTAACATGTATATTGTAGTGTTAATAGTCTTTCATTAAACTTTTAAACCAGTCTATAGATCGTTACTATCGCTATCATGGCATAGATCAGTGCAAGAGCATCTTTGGGAAGAGCAATCCTTTTTGCACTGGCGTTTCACCATCTCAATCATAGCCTCTGGCGCCGGAAACTCCCCAGTTGTGAGGGGCTCAGCTGGTCATCTTTGTCATTCGGCATTGAGTCAAGGAAATCCTGTTGAACAATGGTAGCCTGGCCCCACACTCTGGCCTGAATAAACACCCTCAGCACATGCTGTTTCAAAGAACCAATGGTTGGCGGACGTTTGTCGCTGTCAGCCTTAAGTTTGAAGAAGAGGTACCATCTCAGCTCTGGGATGCTATTTGTGCCAATACTCTGTGGTGAGTATGCAGCACATGTAAAGGGGGATTAATGTGAACAGAGTTAACCTGTTACTTCAGAGGCGTTACAAAGAGTTTGCAGTGCATTGAAAACATCACTGTATGTCTTCAAATATATATTCCATCACACAATCGACCAGTGTTGGCTGTCCCTATAAAAGCATGGAAAGTCGGAAGAGCCTTTGCCCGGGCACCACCAAATGTTGTCCATATTGGATTCGCGTCCACAATCTCAGATGCCATGGAGACTGAAATATTTCGGAGAATCCTGTCATAATAGGCAATAACGAATACCAGTAGATCTGTGTCAGGTGAAAAAACATCAGCTGATAATCAGGGACATTTCGATGTGTTGCCAGGATTGCATGATGCATTAACAATGAATCTGCTTCTTCGTGATTGTTTTCGTCAAAGCGTAGATCACGTCTGTTGCTCTTTGTGCATCCTGAAGCTGAAGTAATGACTATCTTGGCAGAGTCTTTGCTGTATTCAATTGTCTTTGCAGACTTATATTCAGTCAGTTGAGCCTTTTTTGGTCATGGGAGAGGAAACGGCTCATTGAGATATTCTGGATGTTAGTCTCATCTCTTTGGCACTGTACTGGGCCCTTTCTTTGCCTCCTTTTCTTCTTGTGGCTTGTTTCAATGATCTCGTCATAATTTCTAGTTAAGAACAGCACTTCCATGCAATCCACACGTGAAATTTTGTGGCTTGGGTGAACACACTCAGTAGATGTCGTTTACATGTTTTCTGGGTGTAAAACCTCTCTTGCAGCTTGAGGACTGTCCTGTTCTGAAAGATTCTGCAGAAGGTGGATTAGCTTCGACTTGTCTGTGCATGGCAGCATTGCCCCACTGGCAGCAAGCAATGCTCTTGGTGTTATGATGAATTCATAGAGGCTGATAGCATGTTTCTGGTCGATTTGTCTATTTGACTTGACAAGTACCAGCAACCTGCCATACAGATCCTTGGTCTCCTTGAGATTCACGGTGTTGTCACGAAATTTTATCGCTGCCTTCTTGTGTCTTGACATGAGCATCTTATTGTTCACCTTTTTGGCTGATTACCAAAGGCTCTTATCTTCATTGATTCTCTTGTTTGTCCGTGTCGTCAGCATACAAGATCTTTGGGTCATACTTTTGTAGGACATAGGCATGTGTGATCATATATACCTGGTTACACTGCACTGTAGCTGGATTGCCATGGCTGAGTATGGCGCTTTTAATCTTGTTGATAGCATTGTGACCTCCCTTGATCTGATAGGTCAGGGTGCTGCTGCTTGATGCCTGCTTCAGTGCTGAACTGACTCTTGAAATCTCTGGACAGACAGGACAGTTCTGGGGTTGCCATGGAGAATCTCTGCCTGGCATTGGCATTGTTGGAAATATCGGTCAGTCCAGAATGGAGGTTCATCACCTTGTTGAGGTGTTCACAAGCGTGGTCTGTACCAATGGACACAAATGGGATTTCGGTTTTGGTGACTGGTCAGTTGCCTGTTCCAAGTTCATTCCATATGTCGGGTAGTTGGTACTTAGGTCTTGCATATCAATAATGTATATGGGCCAGAGCCCTTTGTATTTGATGCGACCAAAAGCAAAGAAGGCTCTTATTGAATCAGCAGATGGTGCCACAGATAGCAGGATGGTTTTCGAGTCACTGAATGTTTTCATTATCTCGACAATTGCCAACAATTCAAGGAAATAGTGGTGAACTTGCTCTGTGCTCTCGGCCTGTCTGGTGTTGTTCTCTGAACAGGCTTTTACTGCTGATTTTACAGCCTCACAGCACATGGGTTCTAATTGTGAGTTTTCTTTAAAGAACTCTTTTAGGACTCTCAAACAGTGCTGTATATGAGTAAAGGTGGGCTCGGAGAGTGTGCTTGTAGTGAGTGCACTTTAGAATCTGTCTAGTTGTTGCTGTGCCAAAGACGTCGGCTTCTATCTAGGCATCATCTATGCCGGAATTATTACATATATCTATGTCCGTTCGAAGAGCTCTCACATATGCCATTACTGCATGCAAGTCTTGGGATCACCGTTTGCTTACGTTCAGCTCTGGTATCTAGGAGCTGTACAACCCTCTGGTATAGAGTCGTGTCGCATGAAATGACTACTTCGTCAACAGCCAGCCTCCCCAATTGGCACGTCTGCATAACAACTGTTAGCAGGTTCGACCACTCAAGGGCCACCTTTGGACGTAGTGAGTGGTAAGGCACCAATTTCAGTCAGAGACTGGCTTGTAGAGATCAGTGAGTTGTAGCCTGCCACCCAGCATTGGATATGTCTGTTCTCGTCATGGACCCTCAGCCTGGTTACTGCCAAAGTCACCTGCCATCCGACGAAAATTGTATTTCCATCGAGTAGAGAAGAGCTGGATTCCAAAGTAAATAATATCGAAAGCTTCAAAAGATGTGTCTCAAATGTCTTTTCAAAAAGATATAGATAAAGGTATATCTGCGTTTCTGTGATTCTTTTACATATTCTGGGGTTTCGTAGCTGCTACTAAAATGCCTTAGATTACATTATCATTTCAGAAATAATGTTTTTCAATTCCTTATCCCACAAAATGTGGGTGCAGCCATTAAACTAACATTCTAAGTGGCCCAAGAACAGAGATACTGAGCAAAAAATATTTTGCGGCCGCCATTTTTGAAATTCCAATAGGGCAGCCAATAAAATTAAAATTTCCAATTTTATGTCCTCAGAAGTGCGGGTGTTGCGATTAAAACTACAACATTCTAAGTGGCACAAGAACAGAGACATTGGACAAAATCTATTTCACCAGCGCCATTTTTGAAAACCAGGATGGCCACCAAGATGGCCGCCAAAAATGGAATCAATGATTTTCTCCAAAAAATTATAGTTTCCACTTTCCCCCAAAAAGTTCCAACGAATGTCAAAATTTGAACATGGTGAACCTGACTAAAAGCTTTGTTTTACAAATTAACAATGTAAGCAAGAACTCCAAAGAATATTGGAATATTATCAATAAATTACGCGGCAGTCAACAACAGTCCTCTTACCCAGTCATCAACCACAATCGTAATCTAGCCTCAAGTAGCAGTGATAAGACTGACCTATTTCTCATTTTTTTCACGAACAAAGGCCACATTACACCAATTGATGCAGGTATTTTCTCTTGTCTGATATCCAAACAGATGTCTGGAAGTATCTTATTATCTCTATAAAATTGACTCCAATAAGAATGATGGAACAGCTTTTATCACAAGGAGGATGATCAAAATGATTTCCAAAGACATTACCATGCCTTTAACCAACCTATTTAACAAATTTCTTCAGCTAGGTATGTATCCGTCTTCTTGGAAGCATGGAATTATGGTCCTTATGCACAAAAAGACTCCAAAACTGAAATGTCTAATTATCGCCCAATAATTTTGCTTAACACCCTATCCAAAATCTTCTCAAACAAAACAACTAGATTAATCATCGTCAATTTGGATTTTTCCTGGAAAGAGCACCGTGGCACAACTTGTTGAACTAGTTCTTGAGATTCATATACATTTTAAGAAGGGTGAGAGTGTCAGGTCCATCTTTCTAGATATAGCCTCTTCTTTTCGACTGTGCCCCTCATCACCTTCTACTCCACAAACTTCGATCCTATGGCATTACTGGGAATCTTATAAATATATCTCATATCTTTCTGATCATACATACAGTGTTCGTGTCGACGATGTTCTTTCAACATCGTCTCCTCCTGGGTTTGTAAGTGTGTACTGCAGGTGTATCGCAGGGTAGCGTATTAGGCCATCTTCTTTTCTTGGTTTATATTAATGACCTTCCTGATAACCTGTCATGTAGCGCATACCTTTAGGCAGATGACACGGCGCTTTTTTACCCCCTTGCAGGGGGAACCCTTGAGAGTTTTTTGCAGCTACTACACGACTTGAATAAACTCAGCTGTTGGTCACATGAATGGAGAATGAATTTTAAATCAGAAAAAACGTTGACCTCATAATTTTGACAACTCAATAGCCCTGACACAATTCTCGCTTCCCCGCGAAAACGAAATAGCACTGTACCGATCGAGATGCAATCTTTTCCTCAACTCCGACGAGTTTAGGCACAATTTTAGTAATGTCTCTCCAAACTGTAAATGTGGTGACCATCAATCTTATCCTCATGTTGTCTTCAAACGTCCCCTCATCGAATACCTGAGAAACTCACTCTTTCGTGCACTCCATAAAAATCAATTAACTGTAAAAAATGCTTTCAATCCTGTAATAATATCTCTACTAAAGTTACATTATTATTAAATGGTAGTCCAAACTTCGACGTTTTTCTCAATGAATTCCTCTTAAGCAATGATACTAAATTTCTATGCATCGCTTATGAATCCTGTTGCATCTGATTTCCATATCTGTACATGTTTTTGCTTTTAATATGTTCGTAATACCATATCTAAATATTTGAATATTTATATTAAATACTACTTACATGCATACTACTTTCATTTATCTACTGTCTACAGCCCAGATACAATGCTTCGCGATTTTAGGGTTTGTCATTATTTTCCTTGTATGTTCTGCGTATTCTTCAATAAATATATTTCACCTTGAACAATGAATACTTGGGAAAATACCTTGTTGAATGAGCAGCTCGCGTGTGTGCTCCGCCCGCTGGCACTGTTCCTGTATTACGTGCATGTGTATATTTCAGCACTGATACTGAAATGTATCTGGGTGGGTCACGACCCATCGTCACATATTCGTGTCATTTTATTTTTGCCTTATGATGAGACAAGAAGAGTCACAAATGTAGCTGTCATTTTAGTCGTTAGCCTTCTTTGGTCACTTGACCGTCTGCTTTATTATTGCGTTTCGACCGACGGTCAAAGATACAGAGAATTCCAGCCACCCAGAACTTGCTAAGAAACTTTAAATTTAACGGAGACCCTACGATTATGTTTTAAACAAAAGGTAAGTCTTAAAATTACTTTACTGAATTTGCCTTAGGCGTACTCACGTTTTTGCTCAAATAACACCTAAACGCATAGGCGGATTTACGGGAGGGGTCCAGGGGGCCCGCACCCTCCCCCCCCCCTTGGCTGGTGCAAGCAAAATTAGACGGCAACAACGTAAAGAAATATTGAGTTCACCAACTAGGAACGGCGGCGGGGAGGCCCCAGAGCGCGGCGGAATCGTGTTCCCGTTTTTTTTGTTTAGTCCTCCGATAGAATTTGGGAACACCAGGTCCACATCGCCAGCCCCCGCAACCTTTCGGGCCGCCTCTGCATACAATTGCACTTTGCCCAATTCTCCGAGGCAACATGTTGCACCCCCCTCCTTATGGTATCCTAGATCCGCCAATGAAACGAGTGGCAGGATAAGTAATTTCATGTCCTGAGTCCTGTGTTGGTGTATTGTAGACTGTGATGAGCGTATGTGCATTTGAAGTTGTTGGAGAATGCGAACCGGTGTTTTTATTTTATGGTGTATGTCACATGCTGTAATCTCTTGAAAGCAGAGTGCCATTGTTTGGAGATTCATTACATAAGGGAATTGAAGTGCAAGTCATGAAAATGAGGTGTAAAGTGGTGCATGTCTCTTATTTGACGAGTTCTGGCATTGGTAGAAATTGCAGTCTCATTTTTGTGGTGTTCGTGATAAATAAGTAAATGAAATTAAACAATTTCTTTTTTTTTTGTTCAAAGCATTTTGATTAATGATCATTAATTATGATGGCTTCCTATCTTAAATATATTATTCCCACTTCATATTAATTAAAAACTTCATGAAGCAAATTTTGACACAAGTTAGAGTGATTCCATATAAAACCAACAGGTAGTCACAGATTTTTTTAAACGTAGCACGTGAGTTTGGTTTGGTGAGATGTAGAAAAATTTCGCTTTTTAAGAATTTTCACCCATTCTCTTTTTATGACATGTACCTCCGATTTGCAACAAAATTGGACGCCAACGTTGAATAGTTCTTGCAGTGCGATCAATAAGGATATGAAAAGGCATACATTCAAGGTCAGGAGAAAATTCATGAAAGACAATTTTAGCAATGACTCAGTTCATGACAGACCTCAGGTATACACAGTTCAACACAACGGTCTGGACTTCATAGCAAACATACCGAGTGACCCACTCTTTGGCGTAGCATGGGGGTTCAGATGCCGCCGGAAGCCTGCCGAAGGTGGGAGAGGGAGTGCTAAACAGGTATTGTCCAAGGGGACACCAGGCACCTGCTATCTGGGGGTTACATAGCTGCTAACCGGGCATGAGGGGCGTCACTTGGTGAGGTGTCGACCGGGGGGGGGGGGTAAGGAGGTACTTGCTACGCCACTAGACTGACTATTGTCTTTTCACCTCAACTAGAAACTATGAGTAACTATGATAAAATGTAGAATACATGTACATGGAGAGGACTAGGAAAGCAAAAGTTGGGTCATTTAACTCCAGCTGTGACACTTGATCTTGTGGCTCTTGAAGTCGAAGTTTCCGGCAGTACCAATTCTAAGCCTGTCCAAAATGAGCCAATATCCGCTGTGAAATGTTGAAGTCAACACCTCGTTCAGATTTTCTTCTGAAAGATTTTGGGTGTTTAGGGTACAGACACTTCCTGCTTGGATTAAACCGGGGCCAAATTCTCTTCGGTGAATATTGCATAAGATTTAACACCACAACTGGTCGCAAATTTACTTATTTTGGCTAGTGCGACCCCCATACTAGCTGCCACTTGCCTTTATTTTTGCGGTACTTTACAGCAACTCAGATTTTCTGAAGTGACTAAAGCCACAAAGCTTTTGCGATCGCACTTATTTGATGAAAACTCTCTAAACGAACAGAAATGATCATCGTTCTTCAGTTGTCCTTAAAACCAGTCTTTACAAAGAATAATTCTTACAAATTCAAACTTCAAAGGGATTTATTTCCATTTAAGTGACCAGAAATTGCCAAATAAATGACAATCGAAGAAAACAAGAGGATAATTACATGTACAAGATTTTTATTTATCCTCCAACCTAATGTCAACTGACTCAGTGGACAAAGGTCATCAGTTTTGATACTGATAGCGTAAAACATCCCGAAAACGACTTGTTTTCATTTGAAAGACTATAGACTTGATTTTTGTAACAATTTAAAGCATATTTCTTGTTCAAAATTTCGTTCAATTTGTCTTCAAACTCTGCTTATCATTTCCAAAATTGACAGTTTGCAAGACAGTTTTCACTAAATGTAAAGTTGAGGCCAGATATGTTTTGGTCAGCCATCAAGATTTACTCCTTAGGTGTATGTTCAAAAAGTTACAAAAAGCTACAAACTGCAATATGACAGGAATAGGGTCACAAAAACGGCCACTAAAATTAGCTAGAAAAAGTGGTATGTGGATTATTTCCCCTGTCTAGCGCAAAGCCGTCCGATTTGAGTTAATACTATATAATTAATTACAGTATACACTGGTTATTCCAGCCACTAATATGCAACGTTTAATTTATTTTGTAAGTTACTCATTTTCGTTACTGAAAACATACAATTTTGGAGACGACTAATATGGCCAATTGCGATCTAGTCACGCTCCAGGGGTCATTTAGTGCACAAAGTGTGGCATTTATATTTTTTTAGAAAACCTATCCGTGTACAAAAATGACGTTGTCGTGAATTTTGACGTGTAGACTGATTTTTAAAAATCTACTGGTTTTATATAGACCTAAGCCCAAATAATGTTCATTCAACGCAATTGCAAATACTGTCAAACTTAATTGAATTTAATACAAATTTTCTAGTGTGTATTTTATTTTTTGATGGTGAACCACCACCTAAAATAGCCGCCGTCGTGAGTATCATCTGGCTCATGCAATATGGGTATTGACTCAACTGCCGCCGTACATGTTCGTAATGAGGTAAAGAACTTAAAGAAATGAATAATAAAATGAGGCAAAAACAAACACTGTTACGTAATGCTTATATTTGAGGAGGCAGTGTGGCCTGGTTGATAAGTGCCCGCTTTCTTTACTCGACGTCGTGGGTTCAAGTCCCTCCAGGTCACACTGCTAAACCCTTGAGCCAGGTTTCTAGCTCCTCAGCTCGGTTTTAACCATATATCAATAAAGCATAAAAATATTTCCAGGTGATCAGTGCAATGGGCCCACATGCGAGGCCTAAGGAATAAGTTTTCTAGCTATTGTTTCACATGCGTAATTTTCTGTTCTTTCGAGATACATGTACATGTATGTGAGAAAGTTTCACTTGAGTAAGTCAGTCTTTGCCAGTATTAATTATTGTAGTAGTTTTCGTTTGCGTCAAATTAGTATTAAGTCAAAAAGTTTAAAAACCAACTAAAGCACCAACATCCGACCCAGATTATCCTTGTTCTCTCTATAGGCTTCTGAAGTAGCGTCGAAGTGCAAGAAAAACACCACTGCAAAATTACTGATCGATCATTAAGTCAATGTTTTCCATGAAAGCAAACTTCAAGCAACGCCCACTTACCGCGTAACTTATTCCCCCCTGAAATTTATTTCCCGTGGCACAGGAGTAAGGTTTTGTGGTGCTCTAATCTATAAGCAGCCTTAGGGTTTGACCTTGCATCCTTCACAAAAACGAAAATCACACTGACGTAAATCGGAATACACGCAATTTATGATCGACATATGTCCCGAAAAATAGATAAATGATACGTGCGTCGCAAGCTCGTTACCAGAGATGAAAGGAGATTGATGTAGGAGATATAAGGTCATTTATTATGACTAGTACAATTACAATAAAATGAATACAGGTAAATAAGTATAACAGGTAATCTCTGGTAAGATGGGCACTAAAAAGCGCGGGCTGCGTGGAAGTACGAGAGAATGACGAAAACTGGGAGGAAGAGGGTGGGAAAATTGAATGAGTTTTTGACGTACGACAATGTGGCCGGAACAAAGTGAATTGAAAGCGAGGTTACAATAACAAAGTAAAACGCCCCTAAAGACACGTGACAATCATCAGCCTATAAGAGCCAAGAGCTGACCAAACTCGAGGCACGTGATAACAACAGACCAATGCGAAGGCTGGAAAAACGTCGTGTAGTCCTGCACGAGGGAATAATGGAATCGACCAAGATGAGGGGGAAAAGGAGTAAGGCGAGTCCATATGCTCACATAAATATATTTAACGAGTGAAATACCATTTATGATCGACATATGTCCCGAAAAATAGATAAATGATACGTGCGTCGCAAGCTCGTTACCAGAGATGAAAGGAGATTGATGTAGGAGATATAAGGTCATTTATTATGACTAGTACAATTACAATAAAATGAATACAGGTAAATAAGTATAACAGGTAATCTCTGGTAAGATGGGCAATAAAAAGCGCCACAGAGATGTTGTAAGACAGCTCATGCCCATCCGCAGGGACGCACGAAGGGAGAGAAATGGAAAGAAAAGGGGTGCAGGACTACTTACAAAGGCTGTCAGCCGGATACCCAACCCTAACTCCGGGTGCCAACCGGAGGGGGAGGTACGATTTCCAGGGCTGGAACAGGTGCCGGTGTTGTCTCACCCCGTGTCATGGCGGAAAGAAAATAGATAAATGAGGAAAAACAAGGGAGAAAAACGAACATACAAGAATACACGGACTGGTAAGCTAGAGGACGAAACGAGAGTACGAAAACTAAAAGGAAATGAGAGAAAAATATAAAAAATGAAGCTAAGGACAAATCAAAAATAGCTAACAGAGAATAACAAAATAGTTAATATAGAGAACTAAGGCTAACAATAATCGGATATAAAGGTAGAGTAACAAGTTAAGAATAAATGAAACACAAAATATAGGCAAAGGCCGAACAAAATGGCTAACAGGGTAGAAGAAAATATAAAATACAAAATAATCTACAAATGAGACGTACGAGATACGGAACGAAGGGGACGGAGGGGATGGGGAAGGGGCAGGCAAAGGGATGCTAGCGAGGGAGGTGCAGGCAATACTGACACCAATGGGAGGTAACGGGTGGCTGGCCTGGGGAACGGAGGGACAAGAGGAAGGGGGAAATTAGGGACGAGGTGGGGGGAAAACTGACATGCGGATGTAACCCTTGACAGCGTCGGACTTCCAGGGCCCATGCGTTGGACGACGGGCTCCGGGAGGCCGCGAGCGGCGGCAGAGGTGGCGGCTCCGAAGCGGAAACTGTGAGACTTGTAGAAGGAGGGGTCAAGGGAGGCCGAGGTTATAACGGATCGCCGGGGGGGCGTTGGGACCTGAGGGAGGTTTGAACCCACAGCTCCTGATTGATAGTGTGCCAGGGGGTTGGGGTAGAAGAACGTAGCTTGCGAAATTGCTGGTCGTAAAACATGGCATGTTGAAACCCAAAAGAGGAGATGAAGTGCAGAATTGTCTGGGCATACTTACACAAGTGGGGGGACTGGTGAGGGTGGGAGGCGGAGTAGATGGACATATAGATGAGAAATGCCAGGAACCACTCATGGGGTGTTTGGAGAGATTTGGACCTGGGTGTGGAAGTAAGAACCTGTTGGTCGTCCTGGAGGGTGATGGAGAGGATGGAGGCGGAGGAGTGAGTGGGGTAGAGCAATTGGTGAAAGTCGACAAATTGGTCAGTGATAATCAGATTACGAACCTAATTTTCACTCAGTGGGTGCGTTGCAACGCTTCTTCTGATTACTCCGTTCTCGCTAAGTCCCAAAGTGCGCATTAATTATTTGCGTACACATAATAGGTCTGTTTTCTTGGTTTCGCCTTGGTAAAAACCATTTATATTTATCAGTTCCGGACTAAACCCTTTCCTCGAACTCCGTGCTTAGCTAGTGTGTTTCTTTCATTACAGGTTCAAGTGCTCTTGGTAGCTTATTTCCAGCCAAAAACATAACGTTCCAAAATGATAACTTAGCTCAGTCTATTTACAAAACTTTTTAATCGAAGTGACTAAAAGTCTGGTTGGTTTATTCACCCATGAGTGGTTTGTCATCGATATCAGTTGGTCAATGTTTCAGCATTTCAACTCCATGTCCTCAGATCAATTAAAACTGCAAAATAGAAAATTGTATATAAATTATTCATTTAGAACACGTGTGGTTATAAAATTTGCCCTTTACTTAGATTACAGGTAATCTCCGGGATTTGGAAAAAGTGACAAGTAGTTAGTGATTTGAAACTCGCTCAAACATTGGCTTCACGTACTGCACTGGAGGTAACGCTTTTCACGAGAATAAGGACGAAGACATTCGTCCATATGACATATGAATTGGTAAACAACATTACTTTTGGCCACTGGTAGTCGTAGACTGGAGTTGTTTTTCATGACAAAGTGACGTGACTTTACATTCTGATCATAAATAACCCCATTTAATCTATCACATGGTTTGACAACCTGAACCTGATCCTTTACAATACTCTTATAAGCATAAGTTGGCCACTCAGATAATTATTAGACATGCAGTTCTTATTGTTGGAGCAAAACAAAACAGGCTCGGGGGTCTTTACTCTTTTATTGTCAGAATAAGTAGCGGTAGTAGTAGTAGGCGTAATAGTAAACGTAATAGTAGGTAAACTGAAATATAACAAAAAATATGTTCAAATATACACGTTACATAATGCTATACCATGTCTACAACAATTCAATTTCGAGGACAACGCCCAAGAAAATGACGACGGGCAAAAGGTTCACAATAATAGCAAGCGTTCGAAACGTTAAATACACCTGACAGAACATGGAAAACTAATATACTAATGAATGCAAGTAAACTAGTTTAAATCAAGAAACATGAGTACTTACGCCGACATCGCCCCAAGTCCAGCCAAATTCCGTTGAAAATAACTATGTACATTGACGTTTCTCCACCATAAACGTTTGTGGAATGGCGTTCGAAAAAGGGCGGCACGAGAATAAGTAGTTGGAGAAAGCGGCATCTGGCGCAAGAACTACACTGTAACAAGTTTACTTACAAGGCTAGAAGCAAGCGTATTCGTATGCGTCAATCGGAATAACATCATTACGGCGTTTTCCCGTTGCTCCCAACTTGTTCGATTCTATAGCCCAACAACAAGTTGGGAAGTTTTCCCCTGTAGCAAATATCTTAGACGACTAATTGACTTCATTCTGGCATTTATGGTTGGAGGGCCATCTCTCTTTTGTTCGATAATTGCTCTAATCTCCAATAAGATCATATCTACCCTGACTGGCCTTATAACATATTTGAACATAAACCAATAGCATTTCTGAAATCTTCGTCAAATGGTGATCATGTTTAGTTTTGGGTTCGCCCAAATCGCCCAACTGCAACCGAAGTTACGACAATCTATTCTTTCCGAATGCACCAATTCACTCTGAGTTAATAGATAAGTGGCCTGCTTGTTCTCATAACAGACAAAAGAGTGTGCTGGGTAGTTAACAAAGAAGCTAGATGTTATCACACGCTCAGAACCCCCAACGTCTGGTAAAGTCACTGAACGGGAAAACGCTATCATGTAACACAACATGGCAGTCTGCAGTAACACTTATAATACACGTTCTTAGTGGTACTAATTCTAGGATCAGTGTCAACATGAGAGTCGATCCTAGAAATGACAGACCAAACGTGGGTATCATCAAAAGAATTAGTATAACCATTGTTAATTAGAACTTGTCTGATGCGTTGAACTTCAACGTTGAATGTTTGCCCGTCAGATATCTGGTGCGCCCTCTTGATGTAACTAGTCAAAACCGCTAGTTTGTACCGCTCAGGGCAATCACTTTTAGCACGTAAACAGGCACCAATATCTGTAGGTTTACAGTGGCGGATCTAGGATATCATAAGAGGGCCCGACACTTTGTCTCGAAAACATTCGCGCAAAGCACGTTTGTAGAGGCGCATAGCGCCGAATGGTTGGAGGTCAAGAGGTGGGGTTTGCACCTCCCGCCCAGGAGAAAATTTTGATTTGTCTCTAAAAACAAGCATCTTCCTTGATTTCTGAAGTATTATCAAAGAAAAAAAGAATAAAAAAGAAAAAAAGATAACGAAAAAGAAAAGAGATAAAGAAAAAAGACAAAGAAATAGAAAAAAAAGAAATGAAAGCGTTCCGAGGAGCGACACTTGGCAAAATTAACAGAAAAGAAAACGATAGAGATGATGACGAAGATGACGAATATGACGACGATGGTGACGATGATGAGCGATACAAGTAATGATAACATTCATAAGACAAACGTAGAGGTCAGAAATCAGTAAGTATAGGCTACTGTCTTGAGCGGCACTTGGCGAAATTAACTGAAAACAGGACGACGGGGTTCATGACGAAGATGATGAATATGATGACTATGGTGATGATGCTGAACAAAATCATGACATTCATATGAAGCACTTAGATATAGATACCATAAATCAGCAAGAAATAGGCTACACTCTTGTTCAATAGAAACTAAACCAACATCAATGCGGCAAGAGCGCTCAACAAAGGAACAGCTCTATCAGAAATCTCAAATAATTCAAAAAGTAGACGTCCTAGCGAAAAATGAAAAATATCCTCTGAAAGCCTGTTCAAAACTCTTTCTAAATTTATGGTATCGCTTAATTCCGTAAATTTTTGGAAAAAAAGGAAATTTTTGCGTTTTTTTAAGAATTTCAAAGTCAAATAACTCAAAAACGGTAAGTCTGAGGAAAAATTGTTAGATATCATTTGAAAGAATATACCTCAAAAAATCCACATGCAAAAAATCACGTCTTCTTCTCTTCCCGTTTAAAATCGCACTCCAGCACGACTGATAACGGGTCAACATGCGCCAGATCCGCCATCTTGAAAGCAACTTCCGGTTTTTTGGCTCTGTATAATAGCATGTCATAAGAAACTAATACCTCTAAAATACGAAGCAATTGGTCTTATAATGCGCCCTCTACACGTTTTTAGGCCAAAATCGAGGTGCGCATGCGCGATCGCCGATATTTCCGCCATCTTTAATCGGAAAGGAACAATTTCTAATGAACTTGTAGCACACTTCCGGTCCATTGACTGTGCCGATTCTTAGCCTTGTACGTAAAAAATTGTAGCCTCCAGAAGCATTTGAACCTTAAAATGAAAACAAAATGGCCGCCACAGCCGCCATCTTGGATCCGATTATGACGAAAAACAATAGGCTTCTAGTACTTCCGGTACTACGTGTTTTGTGTAAATTTCGAAAATTGCGACCTGTATCATGCAAACAAAAAAAATTAGTGTCAGAGCAACATACTTGGCGAAATTTATTTCGCCAAGTAAAAAACGAGAGCGATCGGAGGAGCGACACTTGGCAAAATTACGCGAAAACAGGACAATGGGGAGGACGACGACGACGACGATCATGACGACTAGCGAGAAATGAAAAATATCTTATGAAAGCCCGTTTAAAACTATATCGAACTGTACAGATTTCTGATCGGTTAATATACATGGCAAGAAAATCCCGACACACAAAACTATTTGCAAAAACGCCAAATTTGACAATTTTCTCCCCGAAATAACCACCTTCCTGCAATTGCTAGAAAAAGTCTGGCTACAGATTCAGAATGCTCGCCCTCACTAGATTCTAACTATGTAGTCATAGTACGCCTCTTACCAGCTACGTTTTTGGCAAATTTGATCTATCTGACAGCCACCTGAAATCGCACCCGGTTTCTCGGACAGCAGACGTCAGGGGTTGATAGCAAATGACAGCCACCAGTTTGCATCAAAAGTAGGTAAAAATTGTCTTTTCTCATTCAAAAACACAAGTAAATAAGTTTCCTGGAAACTGTTGTCGACAATTTTCTCAAACCACCCGCCAAACCTGACACACGCCCTCAACATAAATTCTAGAGACTAGAAAATGCTCCGTGGCCGTGGCCTGACTGTTCAGTGCTACCTACATTCTTGAGCGACAATAGGCAAAATTAACGACGATGATGATTGTGGTGATGAAGGTGGCGATGATGACATTCATACGACGAACTTAGATGTCATAAATTAGTAAGAAATAAGCTACAGTCTTGTTCAAATAAACTAAACCAAAATCAATGCAGTAAGAGCGCTCAACAAAGAAACAGCGCTATCTAAAAATCTCAAATAATTCAAAAAGTAGACGTCCTAGCGAAAAATGAAAAACTTCATCTGAAAGCCCGTTCCAAACTCTATGTAAATCAGTAGTTTCGAAACATTCCATAATTTTTTCGAAAATACTGAAATTTTCGTTTTTTTTGAAATTCAAAGTCAAATAACTCGAAAACGGTAAGTCTGAGAAGAACGTTATCGCAGAACTTTTGAAAGAGCATACTTCAAGGAATCCACATGCTAAAATTCACGTCATTTGCTCTTCCCGGTAAAAATGCGACCGTAGAACGATTGAAAACGGATGAAAATGCGCCAGAGCCGCCATTTTGAAAGTGTTTTCCGGTTAAACAAAATTTTATAAAAGTCAATAAATAGCAACAAACACGTGACCAGTTTGAAAATGATTGGTTCGCCAATGCGCCCTTTACAGGAAAAAACGTTTTCGGCCACTTATCGAGGTGCGCATGCGCCATTGCCGATATTTCCGCTATCTTTGACCGGAACTTAAAGATTTACGGCACAGTTGTAGTACTTTTGTACTATAATAATCATTTCAATGTTCAGCCCTGCACGTCGAAAAATGCGGCCTCTATGAGAAATGTCTTCATGGTCTTGTTCAATACAAGCTAAATCAAAAGCTGTGCAGCAAGAGCTTTCAACAAAGGAACAGCGGTAGCAGAAAATCTCGAATAATTCAAAAAGTAGGCGTCGTAGCGAAAAATGGAAAATACCTTCTGAAAGCCCGTTTAAAACTCTATCAGGATTGATAGCTTCGCAACATTCCATAAATTTTTCAAAAAAATTTGCGTTTTTTGAAATTCAAAGTCAAATAACTCGAGAACGGTAAGTCTGAGAAAACCGTTATCCCAGAACTTTTGAAAAAGCATACCTCAATGAATCCACATGCAAAAATTCATGTCTTTTGCTCTTCCCGTTAAAAATGCAACGATTGAAAATGGGTGAAAATGCGCCAGAGCCGCCATCTTGAAAGTGACTTCCGGTTAAACAAAATTTTATAAAAGCTGGCGTTCGTTCAGTAGACGCTAGAATCTACGCTAGAACCTAGCTAAAATGTAGTCAAAGTCACGTGTTCTTACTTAAAATGCACGGCAATATCTCACGTAATCTCGCGAAGTCTTGCGTTTTTGCGAGGTCCTAGCGTTACTGAACGGGAAGCTGATCAATTGCAAGAAACACGTGACCAGTTTGAAAGGGATTGGTTCGCCAATGCGCCTTCTACAGGAGAAAACGTTTTTGGCCAGATATCGAGGTGCGCATGCGCCATTGTCAATATTTCCGCCATCTTTAATCGGAAGTCAACGTTTTTCAGCACAGTTGTAGCACATGTGTTCTATAATAATCGTACCAAGATTCATCTCTGTACGTCAAAAAATGCGGCCTCTATGAGCATGTGAATGTGAAATCAGAAACAAAATGGCCGTCACGTCCGCTAATTTGAATCCGATCATGACTAAAAACACTAGGCTTCCAGGACTTTCTAATCTACACGTCGTGTGCAAATTTCGTAAAAATGAAAATCGGACGAAAATTGCGACCTGTAGAGAGCGAACAAACAAAATGCAAGCGCTCCGAGGAGCGAAACTTGGCGAAATTAACCAAAAAAAAGACGATAAAGATGATGACGAAGATGACAAATATGATGACGATGGTGGCGAGGATGAACAAAAGAAGTAATAATAACATACACATGACGAACGTAGAAGTCGGAAATCAGTAAGAAAAAGGCTACAGTCTTGCGCGACACTTGGCGAAATTAACGGAAAAGACAACGACGGAGATGATGACGAAGATGATGACGATGATGACGAACATGACGATGGTGGTGGCGATGATGAACAACATCACAACATTCATATGATGAACTTAGATGTCATAAATCAATAAGAAATAGGCTACAGTCTAGTTCAATAGAAGATAAACCAACATCAATGCAGCAAGAGCGCTCAACAAAGGAACAGCGTTATCAGAAAATCTCAAATAACTCGAAAAGTAGACGTCCTAGCGAAAAATTGAAAACATCTTCTGAAAGCCCGCTCAAAATTCTATCTAACCTGACGGTATCGCCTAATTCCGTAAATTTTTCGAAAAAAAATGAAATTTTGCGTTTTTTAAAGAAATTCAAAGTCAAATAACTCAAAAACGGTAACTCTGAGAAACACGTTATCCCAGAACTTTTGAAAGAGCATACTTCAAGGAATCCATATGCAAAAATTCACGTCATTTGCTCTTCCCGTCAAAAATGCGACCGTAGAACGATTGAAAACGATTGAAAATGCTCCAGGGCCGCCATCTTGAGAATGACTTCCGGTTTGACAAAATTTTACAAAAGCTGATAGAATGCAACAAACACGTGACCAGTTTGAAAATGATTGGTTCACCAATGCGCCCTCTACAGGAGAATAACGTTTTCGGCCAGTTATCTAAGTGCGCATGCTCCCTTGCCGATATTTCGCCATCTTTGACCGGAAGTTGAAGATTTACGGCGCAGTTGCAGTGCTTGTGTGCTTTAATAATCGTACCAATGTTCAGCCCTGCACGTCGAAAAATGCGGCATCTATGAGCAATATCTTCATGGTCTTGTTCAACAGAAGCCAAACCAACATCAGCGCAGCAAGAGCTGTCAACAAAGGAAAGCGCTATTACAAAATCTCGAATAATTCAAAAAGTAGACATCGTAGAGAAAAATGGAAAACATCTTCTGAACGCCCGTCTAAAATTCTATCTAGATTGATAGTTTCGCAACATTCCATAAAGTTTTCTAAAAAAATTAAATTTTGCGTTTTTTTTGAAATTCAAAGTCAAATAACTATAAAACGGAAAGTGTGAGAAAACCGTTATCGCAGAACTTTTGAAAGAAAATACTTCAAGGAATCCGCATGCAAAAATTCACGTAATTTGCTCTTCCCGTTAAATAGGCGACAGCAGAAAGATTGAAAATTGGTGAAAATGCGCCAAAGCCGCCATCTTGAACGTTACTTCCGGTTAAGCAAAATTTTATAAAAGCTGATCAGTTGCAACAAACACGTGACCAGTTTGAAAGTGATTGGTTCGCCAATGCGCCCTCTACAGGAGAAAACGTTTTTGGCCATATATCGAGGTGCCCATGCCCCATCGTCAATATTTCCGCCATATTAAACCGGAAGTCAACGTTTTTCGTTAAAATTGTAGTACATGTGCTGTACAATATTCGCTCCAAGTTTCAGCTTTGTACGTCACAAAATGTGGCCTCTATGAGCATTTGAATGTGAAATCCGAAACAAAATGGCCGCTTCGTCCGCCATTTTGAATCCGATCATGATCAAAAACAATAGGCTTCCATGACTTTCCAATCTACACGTCGTGTGGATATTTCGTGAAAATCGAGCGAGAATTGCGACCTGTAGAGAGCGAACAAAAAAACGAGAGCGCTCGGAGGAGTGACACTTGGCGAAATTACGCGAAAACAGGACGATGGGGAGGACGACGACGATGAAGGCGGAAATTATGAACAACATGATAACATTCATGTGTCTAGCGAACAAATCAGTAAGAAATAGACTGCAGTCTTGTTCACGCACCCGGTAAACGGGCAAAAGTGCGAGAGCGCTCGGAGGAGCGACACTTGGCGAAAGGACGCGAAAACAGGACGGTGACAATGGCGCATCATCCTCGGGCGATAATTCTCCAAAATCCACTCGGGCTCTAGATAACGGGGGATAACGACTTCGCCATGTAATAATCTATATTTAGACTACAATATTAGAGTCAAATGGCAGATACAACCGTGTAATAATCCATAAAGTTATCTCACTAGTGAGATAACGATTTGGCGGGAAACCGAGGACGGAGTCGAACTCGGGACCCTGAAATTGCTGATCGCCGACTTTACCACTACACCATGCAGCGGCTGACGTCATTAAGAGTGAAAATAGAATACTTGCATGTAAATGAGCACGCGCAATAATCGCACGTTCAACAAACCGCATTGTACTGTACTTATACGTTACGAAAAATAAGACACATAATTTCCATAAAAATGATATCTTAATTCAGTGGAAATTTTCTTTCATGTCCTCTTACTTGTAAATCACCGATCTACAGTTTGAATGCAGGTATCGTGTCGTCAGGATCTTCGACTTGAGAATTATATTCTGTTACCAGTGGTAACCTACTTTAGCAGACGATAATTTCTCGGTCGAAGCTTAGCGTGAAAAAAAAGGTGTTTTAAGCTACATGTATAATAGTTGGCGATAATTCTCCAAGATCCACTCGGGCTCTAGATAACGGGGGATAACGACTTCGACGCCATGTAATAATCTATATGTATAACGTTCTTTTTTGCTCGTACTTTTCTTGGTTTGCTAAATTCTACTAAAATACATGGTCACGTGACCCAGTTAATGTCGGATTATTTCTAAACCAAACTTAAAATTCTACACGCTTTCTGCTTTCAGAAAAAATATATATATATACCAAGTGGGTACAAACTGCCAAATGGGCAAATATCATATAAAGTACCAAGTGGGTACACCAAACAGCCAACTAGGCTATAAAAACCTGCAAAGCAGGGTTCCGGACAAGCTGAGTGAGCAGACCAGCCGGAGTATTGTAAGGAACGTGGTGTTGTGGCTCAGTACACCGTATGTGCCACATGGGTAGGGTTGTTCATGGATGAGATGAAAAACATTGTGTCATAGCATACCCCAGTCGTTAATTAAGTAGGCCTTCGACAATACAGTAGCCCCATCACGAACCCCATTTAGCGCCAAAAAAACTTGAGACGGCGCTCGCGCCAATCGAAGTCTACATGTATGTCATCATCGTTACCACGAATTAAAATGCTGCAACCCGTAGCCTAATCGCCACCATTTTGACTCTAGACCGGGACCCCAGAGCTTTTTTGGCCATGAAAAGGTAACCAATTTTCTTTGGTGCCACAGTGCTCTATTGGTATCCTGATGCTTGGAAATGGTCGTCTGGCAGGTTCGCTCTGGTGGGTGTGTCCAGGGGAGCAAAGGGAATTGCACTCAAAGAATTGAGCTACATGTAGATCAACTTTTCTGGTAACCACTTCAAAGTACCTGGGATCTCGGTCTACTCGATCAACCTAAAAAAATTGGAAATGTAATAGCAACACAACATTGTGATTGTCTTTAATAAATTAAAACTACGAAATCAAGTCTGGATTGTATGAAATCATACCCAATTTTAAGAATTTGTAATCAATTGAACGTTTTAAATTCAGTATCAGAATTGCGTTAAGCCAATCAGACAGAATATTCCGGATTTGGGCCGGATTCCCTATAGGCTACTCTGGGCCGGAACATTAACACGAAACGTCGAAGTGCACACTGCAGATTTTTTGTAGCCAGCCAGCTAGCTGTTTGAAGACTATCGCCAAAATGCAGCAAGGTAACACTGTGAATTGAGCTCTATAGTCTATGGTTAAACCACGAAATCTCCTACAGGCCGGATACGAGTCGTGTTAGTCACCTCGTCGTGAAACTTATAGTCCGGATACCTATCGTCGTCAGGCTCCAAGGTCGTCCGCCACCTCCTTTCGCGTGTAGCGCAGCCACGCGGGACTTAGCGTTCCAATTTGGAGTGCTCGTCTGCACGTTAGGTACTAACCTCTCGGGAGTAACACGCATGGATGAACTGAGACTAAAATTAATCCATTTACCGACTGTTTTTTGAGACCACTTAAAAACTTGTAGATTTTACTAATGCACTTTTTTTGTTCATTTTCAGAAGATATTTTCGAAATTAAATGTTCTTCAGACGGAACAAAAAACAACTCATGGATTGTTTATGCAATGTATCTATTTGTCCCAGCATAGATTATATACTATAGTCTATGGTCCCAGGCACTAACCGACACCTGTTAGGCCAAAGGAAAAACGCAACAGACAAATGGAACACGCTGGGTGCTTAACAGTTTCGGCCACGCCTTGGGCATCAAAATATCGTCCACTTGTTTTTTATTGCAAAACAAAGTACTAAGCTCAACATTTATGTTGAAATTTTTGGTTAAAGCATTTTGAATTTATTTGAAGAAAATTAAAATACTTGAATTGATAGAGAATGGCCACCAAAAAGTAAAACGTTTGTTACATACAACACAGCATGACAAAATCAAAAATAAAAGAAGAGATTGAGCAATAAAATGCAAATGCAACTTGGGTATTTATTTATTTATTTAAAGGTGAGAAAAAATCAAACAATATAATATTGGGTAATTTATTAGAACAACTGCATCGAGGTTCAATGACCAACTTCCGCTAACCATGTCTCAAAGGTTTACAGTTCTGTTTTGGCTGACAAGGTGTTAACAAATAATGAAGAGAAACTGACAAGAAGAAAAAGGACAGCAGAGATAAGTGGTGTTAAGAACAACTAGAGCAAAATGTCAAATAAATAGGTCACAAATACAAAATAAGTAAGGTCTATCTGGAACAAAACAATTGCGATTTATTTTCCAGAACTGAAATTCTAAATCAACTTTAATCGATTTAAAAATCGATATTATACTAGTAAAACAGTTTGTGGTTGAAGTAGAATTGCTGTAAACTACTTTCCATTATTTTCTTCGCCTTTTTCTGTGCGGTTTTCTGTTCTTTCAAAAGGGGCAGCATATGACGACCATAGGTGTCATTACAAAATCATGATGGCTGCCGAAAAAGCAACGCAAAGTTGAACAACTCGGCATAAGTAAAAGAAAACGTTTGAATCAACGAATACTATATATTTGTGAGAGTTAAATCAAATCCTATTCAGAGCATAACTTTGAAGTGGAATAATTGGGCCAGTACGACAACAAGCCGGTCTTATGCTTAGGAGGACGACCATTGTGTTCCCGAGTATATATCGAAAAGCCAACGACCGGCGGCCGGGGTGCGTGCCAAATCTGGGAGACAATTCAGACACTCACCTTGCCCGTTGCCAGTCGTTTACGGGAAGAACAATCTAATCAATGTCATTTTCTAGCACTACTCTGCGCCTTTTGAGTTGTGTAACAAAGACAGTCTGTTGTCGTTTTGAAAACAGTACGCTCGTGAAACGCGCACGCGCCGTACTAAAATTGTGCGACTTCTTTTGGTACATGATGACAGCTTCGCAGCAGTAAAGTTTGTTCTAAGTTCGGTTTGCAGGTCTTAAAAGTGCTAATAACTTGTAACGAAATGAAACCAGTTCCGAAAATTTATTGTGACAGTACGCAACCTCGTGGCAGCAAAGAACAGTTGATAGAAGAATAAACCGGGGGGGAGAAACTGTTCAGGTCAGGTGACGTAATCGCAAAACGCCGACGTACAAGAGAGCACTTCAATTTTAGCAATAGCCCTGGCCTAGATTGGCGGTAGAACGATAATTCTTCCAACACCGGTAAATAATTTGGTTTACTCAAGGAGCGGTGCAGCAAACGTTGTAACCGAATTTGTTGAAGGAATGTGGCGAATAAATTTTAACAGAAATTATTTTGCCGGACTCAGGACCGCAGCCTATCGAACACGTTGCGGATCGAGACAAGACACTGGCGAACGGTAAAGGCATGCGGTTGCAAGCTGTTTTGTAGAAGTAAAATATTCAAATCATAAATGCCGCATATATTCAAAGGTAGTTTCAGACACTTGCATGAAATTACAGGCTGGTTACTCCTGGGTCACACTACCGCGGCAGCCCTTAGGTTAGCTATAGCCTCAGTGCCAGCTTCCAGTATGAAGACTATCGTCAAAATACAGCTTGTTAGTAGGCCTATTACAGCTTTGTGCCAAGGCAACCCTTAGGCCTACCTGGTCCCTGGCCACAGCGCTCGCTCGAACCAGGTTTATTTAGAACTTGGGGTCTTCTGGAGAACTGTGCAAAGTTGTTGGCTTTCAACAGAGATTTGCCCAGACTTTGCATAGTGAGCGCCAAAAGCCTAAAAAATGAGGGCTGGAATTTTTGGGAATGTCTACCTTTTACTATAAGATTCACTGGGTATGTTCAGAGCTATGAATTGTAGACACTAAAATTTGGTACTTCCTGTCTTCTAGTGGACTTTTGTCTCGTTTTCTACTTTTTTTCGGAGTTCGTGCTCCTCTGACTGAGGCAGACCTTTTTCCATTTCTCCAAATAGGGGGCTCCTTCGAGCACATAAGTATGACAAGTCCACTACAAAATGTTATCATTTTTTATTCATTTAGCCAAAATGATTCAATCTTTTAACATAATAAGTAACTTAAAATGCAAAATACTTTACAACATTTAGCATTACAAACAATGTCCAACATTTTCCATGATATGAAAGTGGACATACATGTAACTATTACCAGTGTTTCCTTACACCAGAATTTGACAACCATGATTTAAAAAATATGAAGTTGCAAGGAACAAGAATTGGAGGCTTGAAGCTTCACAATACAACATACCTTATTTTTCAAATTAAGATTATTCATATTGTTGACTTCATAACTTGAATGAAGAAGCAATAAGTTACAACACAAACATGACTTAAAATTTTGGAAAATATGAATAATTTTGTGACACCTAATCAAGCCTTGAACAGCAATTGACAGTCAAGCAAAAAAACATTTCAAAATTATTTCAACTCTTTTTTTAGCTTGGTGTAAGATCACCTGAATGGGAAATCCACAGTAAAATAATTCGAATATATCTCATATTTTTTGTACAAAAACACGAAAATTGAACTAAGTTCCGTTTTTGTAGCAACGTTTGTCAAAATGTATCAACGTTGAATCTCCACAAATTACAAAGTAACAGGTTGAACATGCCTTCCAGTTCAGCTAAAGTCTCCATGTTGTCAGTGCCGCCAGAAATGAGACCAACGGGAATTGCGAGCACATTTATCACTTAATAAGTAACAACTGCGAGGCTGAAATTTGGTGAACACTGTTGAATCGTGCAGAATAGTAAGTAAAGAAATGTCTCACTAAATTTCACCGTAAATTGTTGTCGAAAACAATTTACACAAAGTTTTAAACTCGTAACTTATCCCGCTGTCCACCAATATGGCCTACATGTACGCGATCCAAACAAAGCGACCCAAATTTCGCCACAAAAGTTGCAATAACTTTACACTGCTTGCCGGAAATGTGGGTATGGAAATAACCGATGTCAGCCGGTAATTATACGCTCACAGAGAAGGGTCAAATACTGTTAAAAAATCGCTTTTGGCAAGGAAGGCGAAAAGAAGAAAGGGTGTCGAAAATAAGATTTTATTTAGTAAGTATTTTCGGATACTGGAACCACATGTGCAGTTTGAGACCAGGACTTTAGTGACACTATTTTTGAGTCAGATTTCATTTAGTCATTTTCACATCGACGCGAAGCCTACAGCTTTGCACCAAGCCTAAAACAGATCTTGCCGATCGGGAAAGTTCAGTTGTCGCCAGTCCTTGTCGTGGATACGAATTTATTCCACGCACGGCACACGACGTGAACGGTGGGGAAGTTGCGCAAATGTATCCCACTGCCGCTGACATTGCTACAACCGCACACCACGCAAAGAGGCATTTTAGCCCAAAGATTAACAAGTACAGAACGTCCAAGAAATGGCACTCAGCTGTTACGCAGTGTGGCGTCCCATTAATTTCGTGGCCACGATGATGTCATATGAACCACTTTACGCTGATTGGTTGAAATTTTTTCTGGGGAGCTCGAAGGGGCTACGAATTATGAGCGGTGTAATTTGCGTTGCAATTACATGTAATTACTTGCCGTGGTATGTAAGAAGCAAAAACAATATTTTTTATGAACAATACATACATTTCTGGTGTCAAAAAGGTGTTTTAGCAGCTGGACGCTGTCGTTAAAGATGCATTTCGCAAACGTTTAACTGCCAACGTTGAATGCTTAACACAAATGGTTTGGGGTTTAAGAGTGATGATATGTTTAAAAACACATTATTACGCTCATAAGATCTTGAATTGTCATCGAATGAGGCTACAACTCAAGTCTCAAGTAATGTCTACACGGGCTAGTTTTGAATCTGAATTTGTTGAGTCGCTAACGGTTCCGATATTCTTGTTGGTAACTGAGATAGAATCCTATCACGGGAAGGAATGTTGTGAGACGAATGCAAAAGGCCCAATTCCATGTTACTTTGTTAATCATCTAAACAGGGCTTGTTCTTTCGGGTAAACGAAGAAAGCCACATTAAGGAAAATCAATCAAGGTTGGTGTTGTTGATCAACCAACCATTGTTTATAATGAGGACTTTCAAGTATATAATTAGTTGGCGCAGGTGCCGTGACGTAGATGTACGTGGGATATTAATACAATGTAATAAACAGGCAGCGACTGTGATTGGTTTTAAAAATGTTTTCTTCCTAATAAAGGCTGGGTGCTTGGAATGTCAACGGTTGATCTTTGAATTGACACCAGAGTGGGAACATTAATCAAGTTTGTTACAGAAGCACAGACACTCTCGTCTCGAAGCACATCGAGTCTGTTAGCTAAGATAAAATCTGTGCTCAAGACTCATTACGACGATCAAAGATTTGGAAACTCTTGGAAATTTTCAGGTAACTAAATATAGGATATTTTTATTGTGTTAAAGGACAACTATCAAGGTCAGCAATCATGGTATCCAACCGGGGTTCTTTTTAAAATTAGAAACCAACTACATGCGCGCACCCAGCCTTAAATATGAGGGACTCGTATTCCTAACGTTGTGGACCTTTTGGTAAAAAAATAGCCGGCGGACTAAAAAAAAAAACGGACGCACCACTGTGAATTGCGCGTTTGGGCTTGTTTAGCGGACTTTTGTCTCATTTTTCTCACAGGCGGACCTTTTTGATCACTTCGCCCCCCAGCCCCCCTCCCCCTAAGTGCGCGCATGAACTACAGTAGACAATCAGTGCAAGGAAAAGGAGAGAAACAGTGGATTTGGCATGAGCCCATCATTGAATACCTGTTGTCTACTGTAACTCTGTTGATGACGTTGGCAGGTGAATATTTTGTTTGCTATTGGTAACATACCAAATGAAATGCATATACAAAAAAACGACTCAAACAAAGTCTGACGGGGTTGTTTTTTACCAATGCATACGAATGTTTTCGGTGACTGCCGACGATAAACTTCTGATACTGTGACAAAAAATTCGAAAGAAAAAATCGAAGCGAGAATTTTCAACTACCTGATCGCCATTTTTCAGTCTGCTCAGAAAGGTTACTAATGGTTACAGCTGTACAAAGGTCAGGTTTGAAGTTTGTGACAAACTGCGACAAAATGGCCGATGCCACTGCTTTGAGACTTTCTACAGGCCCATTGTCACAAGGATGATGTATGGCCAAATTTCATTCAATGTAAGTGTCCAAAAAATATCACTCAAAATGGTTGTTACAGTTTTCTAAAATATTATGTATAGTTTTTGTTGCAACTTTTGATTTTTATGGAGACCATTTTGGAAGAGAAATGCAACAGTATTTAATACAATTCCTAACAGGTTATGGAAAATTGTACATAAAGCATAACATATAAAGTTTACCCGGTCACGCTTTTCTGAGCCAACTTTGGACATTTTTCTAGGTTCTTGAGTAACTTACATATAAACATGGTGTTATCTACTACCCAGCTTCGTCGTCTGCTAGGATTTCATCTTCATCGTGGGTTTCGATCTTGACCTAGAACCCTCTCTGATGGTAGGTCACTGAATGCTGATTAGACCTCCAGCCGACGCTGAGGTTCCCATTTGTTCTCACGCTGTAACCACAGTCACACGGTTGTTCACTCCGCTGCTCTTATAGTAGACTTGAATATATCAGCTCACCCTCTTGATTTAATACCCAGTAGCTTCGTCATCCGCCACATGCTGCCTGCAATAAATCCTCGACATCCAACTTCTATGGAAAGACAGAAGCATTTCTAGCCATTCGCTGCACAGTCCTGCGATAGCTCTACGTACTTGAGTAGTTTCTTCTCGTGAGCGTCCTGCACCCTAGTCTCCCACGGCACAGTTAACTTAATCAAAATCAGAATGTTCTTGCTATCTGACCACAACACTATGTTGGGTCTTAATTGGGTTACTGCAATATGCCTCGGGAATGAACCCCAAGTGACCACATCCTCCGCCACAATCTTCCAGTCGGCAGCCATGCCTAGAACACCCGACTCGCACTTCTTAGTGGATATTCAGCCTTTGTAGAATTGAATGAATGCTTTTCCAGAGTTATAGTTACCTTCATTCTTTCCAGATCTAAAACATGTGCAGTACACTTAAGAACCTTGTGATGGTTCCAAGTGTACTTCCCTGAAGTGAGAGCTTCTCTGCAGCTAGATAGAAATTGTTCTAAGGTACACCGCTTGCCACATCCCCTGCAGCTGTCATCCTAAGATTGACAGGAGTTGGGAGAGTGTTATATATAAAGCCAAGTAAAAAACCCAATCTGAACAGGTCCGAAGACAGAAGGTCTTTACCAGTTATCCTTCTGCTGAACACTCCTTCCCATGGTGTCCATGCACCCTGTTTCCTCAGTCCGACCGCTTCAGCATGTCTTCTCTCATTCTCCTGGGATCTAACTTCACCCACAACCACAGCTCTTGTTGGTTCAGTTAAACCAAAAACAAACTAATAGCTATTACAAACACGACATTTAATACTTTTAAATTAAGAACGACAACAACAATTCATAAGAACAAAACAAGGAGCGGCACCGGCAGCAGAAAATACACATTTTGTGTCAACTACCTTTGGACAGACATTAAGAAGAGTCCGAGATAAAGACATAACAATTCAAAATTTCACAGTTTACATTGAACAGCCTATTATTTTAAAAGGTTCCTGAAGTACAATAACATGCATTTTAATGTAATTTAATTGATGAATAACGTCTATATCAGAAATCACATCTTTGCTACTCTTTCACATATTTGTAAAATAGCGTTTTTTCCAATGTTAATTCCTATTGGCTAACGCGCGTCTGACGTCGCTGAGGCTGTACCGTGGGTGAAGGCAATAAGATAAATCAAGCTTGTTATGTATATAGCTCATTGGGTGAATGCGTCTTGGCTACAGAACTGTGCTTAATGTCTATAATTCGTTTGCGATCTCTGCTCTCAAAAGTTCATAATACAAGTTTACTGCCGTGTAGTGTTGACTATTAGTGGAACGACGCCGTTCTCGGCACGGGCCAGGAAAGGGCCCCGACTGCGTATAGCTTGCCTTGGTGCAAGATGTATAGTAAATATACAGCGGCCGTTGCACCGGCGTGGGTAAAAACTGGTCAAATAAAATCTGGCACAAACTTAGTGTCATTAAAAATTACACTCTTCCTTGAGTAAACTAAATAATTGACTGGTGTTAAAAAACTGGCGTTCTGCCGATCACTCCGCTACTAAAATTTGGGTGCGCTCTTTAAGGTCGGCTTTCGGCGCCGTCCCCTGTTGCCTTATTGGCCAGTTTCATTCCCCGAGTTGTTCTTCTTCCAAGCGATTGAACTGTTTTACGAAGTTGTGTACATGTCACAACAAATTACTAGAGCTGATTTCATTTCCTTACCAGTTTTTAGTATTTTAATACCAGGAAACCCAATTTCATGAAAAATTGCTCCTGCGAAGCTGTCATCATTTCCCGACAGATGTCACAAAATTTTAGGAAGTAGCGTGTATTGAGCGTACTGTTTTCTTTGTTACAAAAGACTGAGAATTATGAAATAAAATGTTTACTAGATTGTTTCTCACTTAAATGGCTCCAGCAGGCAAGGTGAGTGTCAGTTGACACCCAGATATTTGCACGCTCACTGCCGGTTTAGAGCTGTACATGTTGATATAAGTTTGGCGACGAGGTGACGAGCAGAACTACCCGGGCCCAGTTTCCAATCTTTTTACTCGAAATGGAACTCGAAATTAGGTTTGGCATTTTCTACTCTACTTTTGGGCGAACTCAAGATAAGTGTCTATTATTCTGTGCTCGAGTACACAATAACTTACGTAGATAATTTATTGCCCTTAGTTCACAGTTTGTAAACCCAATAGTAAAGCAATAAGTTCGAGTTTGAACTCGAAATTTCGAGTTTTTACTCGAGTTTGTAGCACGAATATAAGGGTCTTCAAGGGCAAACTTGAACTAGAAACTCCTATGCATAAACTATATTTATTCGAGCACAGTCTGGTAACCAATTTTCTTAAGTTCGCACAAAAGGTGCAGAGAAATTGCCAAAAATAGTTTCGAGTTCGCTTCGAGTACAAAGATTAGAGACCGGGCTCCGGGCTATGTGAAAATTTGGAGTCTAACGGAGCTCAACACACAGCGCTACTGATACCTAGTTGTATTTTGAAGATAGTCTTCATGCAGCTAGATGGATGGCTAGGCCCTGGGATGAATCAAAGTCACAGGAAAGAAATACGAAAAAGCTTGTGAGTATGCACATGTTGATCTGTCGTCTGGACTACGTACTCGCACGGCTGATGACCTATATCTCTTTGTGCTCTACAGCCTCAGTGACGTCACGAAAAACAGCGCTTGCAGTGGGGCTTTACAGGACTAATAAATTTTGTACTTTTCAAAGTAAAAAAAGAAAAATACTGTGCACAATTTAGGAATATGTGGATGCCAGTAACCAATCTTTATACTTTCAAAATTCATATGAAAATGCTTAAACATGTAGTTCAGGCCTCTTTTAAGGCTATCTCAGTGGCCTTCATTCTAACTCGTATATCAAAAAACCAAGCTTTGACAAGTAGTAAACGTGTATATTTTCTAAACGAAAAAAGATCAGGAGAATATGTTTTATATTTATGTACCATTATTATCATTACGTTAATATCTTTTTAAGTCAAATTTTTAAGAAAGGTATGTTCATAGCAAAATAATGCCTCGGTCGATTTTAATGAAACTTTTTTAAATGAAAACTTCACCAATTACCCCCAAAAACGCTGTTAGGAATTTTCAGTTAGTCTTTTCGTTTGGTTTTTATGACAAATGAACTCGCAAAATGTGTTTTTTTTGTAAAAATAGCAGTCGTATTCGTCTTTCCTTCATTAAGCAAAAACTAGGCCTTTATATCAAAACTCCTAAAAGCGTTTTTGAGAATGAAGATAAATATTAAGTTTGGAAAGTTTCAGCGAAATCCACTACGCCTTTTCCGAGAGATCGTGTTCCTTATATCAAATTCATTCTATTTCCGAACCCGAAAAAAATTCTATTAAATTGGGCTAAGTGAAAATCTCAAGGTCTTCGATCAATATAACCTATACATGCCTTAACCATGTTAGCTATTTCAACATTTACTCGCAATGTCAACTGAATTTGCAGTGCGTAATCAATGTAGTCGTCGTTAGCTCCCTCAAAATCCCCATCCCATTCTCGACAAACAAATATTCTGTTCGCAAAACCTCTGTGATACGCCTAGCTCTTTTGTGAAAGCTCAGCTAGTTCGAAATGGGGCAAGATGGCGACTTGTTATTGGTCTGTTACTTCGAATGGTGAAAATATCATGAGGAGCAATTGGAAAAGACATCGGTTGTTGTAAGGTCCAGAGGAGCGTTGTCGGACTTTCTCTTATGTCCATATACGCATTGGTTGGAGTTTGTAACAGGAAATAGAATGCTATGACGATAAGGAATAATGCGAGACCGATCTTATGAAAGCAAAAGTTCTAATCAGATTTTCCTCATTTAGACAGTTATCAGGAAGAAAGGCAGCTTTGTGTGACACAAAGCACATTAATAACGTTTCTTCAAAGTGCTGTCACGTGGGATTCATGATCAATTCATTTAGCTGTTGTCACCGTTACAAGAAAGGAATCACGAGTATCTTTTCTTGCATAACTATGTTCGATTTCGTTACCCATGATCGTAATTGTCTTTAAAACAGCGACGGAAATAATGTGGTTAACGTCATACGCAACAATTAGTAACGCACTTCATACAATGTAACAACCCGTTCACCCTGTTTTTATTTGCTTCCGTTCGTCGTTAATTACTATATTTATTGTGTTCTAAGATTCCGTGATAACATGCTATAAACATTGCCACTAAATAAGATTGGTACTAACCCCGCTTGTCAAAGTAAACGGTGGGGTTTGGAAAATTGAACTAGACCGTATTTATCTACCTTGGCTGAGTCGCGCTCGGCTCACGATTAAAGGGATGCCGCCAAGCTGCTCTATTCATCGAGTCACGAGCGAGGATAATTGGCTTCGCTCATGAGGATATGATCAGCTGATTACAATCTAGCTAGCAGACTGTACTTTTTATGGAGAGAGTTTTACGTAGTTTTTACTGTAATATTTGAAAAGAGGAGCGAAAACAAATATGGGTACAACATTGAATTTTTCAAATCGGCCCAAGATAAGAGATTTTGCAACACAACAACACTCATGATTACTTTCATTCGGCACGCACGAATACAAAAATATAGGACCCACGTTATCTAGATTTTGGAACACATGCATTGCAATATTCAAAATACGTTTATTATGAATCTTACAAGCTGTAAAACGTCGTTTTTTAATTTCATTGTGCTCATTCATTGTCATTTGTCAAATCGGCAATTTCCGAGATGTGGTCTGCGGCGTGCGCGTATGTGTACAAAACACGTGATTGTTATGTTCCTGAAGTACGAAAATTAAGAAACTTTAGCATGCCGTTATATTATTGACAGGGACACGATAAAACGAATTTGGATTTTGACTATAGTCTTGAAACAGCGAGCTGGCTGACCACTGCGTCAGTGCCTCCGTTAGACCCAGAAATTTCACACAGCCCGCGTTCACCTCGTCCCCAACATGTAGATCGAGCCTTGGACTATAATACTCCACGGTAGAGCTACATTGTAACGGCAGTCGGCCTGTGCACACAAAATCTGTGAGTTAACCAGCACCCACCTTGCACGTTGCAGCCGTTTAAGTGAAAAGCAATCTAGTAAACGCCATTTTTTGCATAATCCTTCGCCTTTTGTAACAAAAAAGTCTATCGTCGATGACCCGCACACGCACGCTCACTCACTCTCATACGCAAACGAACTTCAAAACAAGCGTCACGTTACAACAACATGTGTGTTCATCCAGAGATTTTTCTCGTGTTGTGGAGTACGATGTAGCGCACATTTGGACTTAATCGCAATTAATCTGGACTCCACATGAACTTTAAAAATTGTAAAACATAAGGAAGATTTCAGGTAATTTGTTGAGTCGAAACTATATTTTTATTCAAGAGTTCAAGTTTTCCTATTGACGATCGCGATTCAGCGACACATCAGTCTGCAAGTTTTCGCCCTGCGATGAGCACAATTTTTGAAAAATTATCGTAATTTAACAACGGAAGTTGATAGCAATGCACCACAATTTTGTAGAAAGACTGTCATAGAATACAAATACGTCACAGAGCGTTAATTTGATGAATCCTAGCTTCCGATTTTACCCGTTTGGGAAACCGTGTTTCAACTGCCGTAGGCTACAATAAGCGTCCCCTCCCCGTGAAATGAATTTTTCTAAGCGTTTATTAGAACCAATACAATTTACAGCTTTCCACCAAGGCTAGGTGATGCTACGACATTATTCTTTGTTGCATTAGTAGCTGGTCTAGGCTAATTATGATTTTATGGCCTGGTCATCCATTCAGCCAAAAGTAGTTCCAGAGGTGGCTTATCAGCTGACTCACAATAGAAGCCTGATAAGAGTGAAGGTGGATAAATGCGGTGTTCCTACAGTTTCTTGTGGTAGTGGATGTGTTCACGACATGAATCAAAATTAAACATTTACTTGCTTAACATTTTCTACTTTTGAAAATCACATCTCATCAGCTTACACCGACATATTCTATGATCCAAATTTTAAAGTTTATCGTTTAGCATCCGATTTACAAAAACCTGGGAGTAATATGAACATTATAGTCCTAGACAAAAACAGAGGATGTTTGTATATTGACTAGATCAACTGTTGTAGTTCGAGCATGCGCGTAATTTCCAGTTCGTACGTCAGTTCTGCGTTTGATCTGAAGTTAAGAACCACTATAAGAGATATAGATGCTTTTAGAAATTTCTGCCTTCAATTTAAAGGCGTTAAAGGTGACTGTCTTTGGGTCCCACCTCGACAAGTACAGGAATTTGTTCTCCGACTGGGATTCCAAGAATAGCAGCGAGGTAACGCAACTTATGCACATCATAACAAGATTTAATGTCATTGTTAACTTTGTAACAGTTTCTCAATACCTGTTCCATCTGCCCGGCTTGATTGTAAAGTAGCGAGGGGAGGCACTTGGAGTTGTCGGTGCCTATGATGAAGTGAAAACACAGTACCACCGAGTTGAGACCCGTCTTTGATCAGGCGGTTAGACTCGCAGAGCATTACCTGCGATGTCTACAAACCACGCACAAGCAAACACCAGTCTCTAAGTGGATATTTAAAGCTATAACATTATACGATGTCTTTTGACTAAATTTCACAGTTCCATTTCTTAACAATACCATCTCTCATATGGAGAAAAGGTGTGACGGCTTCGCACTGACTGCTTCCAAGTCACAGTATTTAGTTCCTTCAGTTCTGCATACACGCACAGCAAATGGGAGTGAATGAGGCCTGCTCAGCACCTACCAGTCGGACCTGCCATCTGCTGAACTATTTGAGCTGAAGCTTAGACAATGTAAAACTAAATATTGTAACGTTAAAGTGGAAAACAATCCAACAACTGCAGCGGAAGTCCTTAAACAGCGTGACGGAAATTACCAAATATTCGTGTGATCCTGAAACTTGGTTTTACACTTCCAGGCACTTTATGGGAATGTATACAACAGGCGTGCAAGTACGATGCAGCGGCTGAGTCATTACAATGCGAGCGTCGACATGTCATGAGAGGTTACGCATATGCTTTAATCCAGATTCAGTATAGCAACTCTTTTGATATTGACCAAGTGGTCACCGCGATTGCAAAGAACCCTGCAAGAAAACTCCAACTTCATGCCTCACCATTGACAATATAGAGAATGCATCTGTTGACCGCTCGGTGAAATACGCGTACTCTTGCTTAGCATCTGTTCTGTTCTGTTCTGTTCTGTGACATGCTCGCAGGACCGCCAATTACACGCTCCACATGATACGACCTATGTTCAGCTCAACATGTCAGGACTCATGAATATCCGTAGCAATAAGAGAAACCTCCGTTTTGCATTAGATGTTTAGTCACAGGTAATTAGAATAGCTGGGGGCAGATCCTCGCTCAGATTCGATTATAAACACGACTGTAGTCACTGTTGCGGGTCTTTTTCCTCACCTGTTCATATTTACGAGAATGGAAGACTGTTCTCTATAGTTCCCTCGAAACGCCAGTGTTGGAAAAATGACGACACATATTAACAAATATATGTCAGTTCGTCGGTCTACCAAGTCCATAAGAAGGAATAGTGAGAGAAACAATTGGTTCATAAATATTGGACTAGTTACAAGCGTACAGGGGACACAAGTTTGGCGAATGAAACTAAAGCTACACTAATAGAGACTGAGCACTAACTTCAAAATCTGTCTGAGACCAATATCTTGAGAATTCAAAATAAGATTTCCAAATAGAATGATGAGTGCCTCTAAGCTGATCCTTAAACGTGACGGGTCAGTCTCAAAATTCGTAATAGAAGTATTGTATATTATTTGAGTGAGAGTAATTTGCAAATGATCCTTCGTGGAACCGCTTTCTAAATGAAAACTTAACCTCCGCGACAGAGAGGAAGTAGTGATACCAAAATAGCTTGGCTTGAATTGCCATTAGTGGGATGTGGACACGCTTCTGCGGGACATTCAAAATTGTACTTGTACATGTGTACATCAAGTTCATCCTCGCCAGGGGTTGCTAAACCTCCTGGATGGATATTCGGCATAAAACATAGAAGAAAACAAATGGCAGTGTAACTTTCTGAGACGTCAAATCCGTTGAACACACGCCACTTTTCGTTATCGATGTTCGTGATTTCGTGTCGCATACGTCCAAAACAATGGTCGACATCACAAAGGTCAATGGTTAGACATTTAGAAACACTCCCGTTTCATTCAATCACGAAACAGCGTATAAATCGTTGCTTTTTGATTAACTTGAATTGAATTTTTAGATTCCCATTTTGCTGATGCAAGTTAAATTGGCGGAAAGAGGGCATTTGCCTATGAACGTACAATCAATAAGCACTGCTGAAAAGGGATATGGTTCGTGTCCCAGGTTTTTCAAGGCCTCGGCGTATCAGAGAAGAAAATGCAAGCACAAATACATGCAGATTAGAAGGAATAGCCTCTCCCGTTTTTTGTAGTAAGCATGGGCACCTAGGCACGGCTCCAGGTTTTTGCTCTGAGGTCCAAGCGCCAATCCCAGTCACACCTTACAGATACACACTTACACAATGACGGAACTATTGCACTGTTGGGGGTAGGGTTACCAAAACCGTTGCAGGTCAATAGATGCTCTTGGTGTTTTACGACTCAACTAGTTTATGAAATTAAAAATTTCCATTGTCATTATATATGGATTGCATTGTTTTGAAAAAACTGCCAAATACTAAAAATGAACATTTAGGTATCGGTTCATATTTTAAGGTAGGTGTATACACTGATCAAATCTCCAGGTTCCTAACTAAAATGAGTAAAAAGGGAGTTTTAACTAGTTAGACATGACTCTGGAAGTGACAAAAATCGAAAGAAAATGTTTTTTTTTGTAGTTCGTTTTTTTAAAAAATCGTATTTTTTAATTTTCAACAAATCCAATTTTACCTCGAAATTTTTTTCAAAATGCACAGGGATCATCATCAACTATTTCCTTACGCAATATTCTGCTTATTCATACCAAATATATGTACAAAATCATTATGATCTTGATTTTGTGGCATTTTTTGTGTGCGAGTTGGGGCAAGCACGCCACTTTCTGTCATTTGGTCACTTTCCGTCTAATAACTAAAAATCTGGTCCATTTATCAAAAACCCTGGCACGCGATTTTACTTCAGTCCAAGAGGATTTCAAATTTGCAACTTTCGTTAAAATTAACCCACGTGTTGTGGAAAAATAGGCCCGAGAATCGTGTCACTATCCTGAAATCACGAGCCGAGAAAAACGGCTTTGAAGTTAAGCGGTCGTCGATTGCCACTTGAGATCAAATTTCGTTCAGAATGCGTGGCCATTATGTTCCAATTTTTGTTGAAGTACTAGAAATAAAGCTGATATTTACTTCATATTTAGAAAATGTGACATACCTGTTTGTTTACAGCGTAATTTTAATCATTTTTTCGAACTTGTGATGCACGACAGACGACCAAAACAAATATGGCTGTCACGTGGGCGGAGCTTAGCGTTGATCTATTGTCTGCTGTACTGGTGTGCCGACCACCATGTGTTGATTGTTTATACGATTCATCTGAACTCTCCACTCAGTTTGTAAAAGACTCTCTAACTATATTACACAGACCTATTTGTTAGTATTCCAATATTATCATCAACCAATATATGTGTTATATCAAATCGCCGCGTTACTGCCTACATAACAATATTGGCGACGAGGATAAAGAACTACTTTCATAGTAATGGTTCAACATTTTTACGTGCCTGTACCGAATGGACTTTGGGATAAGAAAATATCACTTTCTGCGCAAATAGCGCCGCTTGGGTGAGATTCTCAAGTTACTAAAGTTTCTTATATTGCTTTCCTCTAAAATCGTATAATATCATGAGTTTTAATTCAGGATTACGTTTGAATCTATGCACTAGAAAATTTTTTGTTATGTTGAACACTGGGTCATTTCTCTAATTCTTTGGGTTACGGCCAGTGGCAAGTTAAAAATCCTCTGGGTTTGACAGCCTAGTTTCTTCACGGCACGTTCCCAGCACAGAAGCACAGTTTATCTGCGAAGACTCTACTCTGACGGCATGTAGTTGTCCATGTGTCGCGCGCGCGGCTTGTCTTCACAGCGCGTGCATGCACTCTCACCGAATCGTGCAACACCACCCACGTCGACACTCAGTGTTCTCTCGCAAGACAACTGACCTTATATTACCGACTTCTCTTATACATGCGCAATTTATGCACAGACTCCTCAAGCTGAGTGCAGTGATGGCTTCGGTAGGGCTTGGCGTACTCAACTTAATTCTTTTGCAGATAGACGTCGTCGCGTGGAAGAGTATGGTCTCGATAGTAACGAAGTGTCGGTTATTTGCATGACCAAAGAACACATTCTCATCTAAATAAGGGACAAGTTGAGACCAATTTTAAAGCGGTAAGTTGTCTAAATGAAAAGCATGTTTCTTGAAAAGAATGCGAGTTTATATGGGCCGCGAAAGAGCAAACAATAGAAATATCCAACCTAATTCATAATTTCGCCTTTTCAGCGCATTTAGCTAGTTTCCGTTTCCATAGAAAGGTTTGGTTTGATTTTCCAAATTGGTTTGATTTTTACGAATTAAGTTTGATTTTTCTATAAAATAGTTTCTGTCTATTCCGCGGCTCAAAATTTTATCCACTAAGCAGATACAGCGATAAAAATGTTGACCGACAAATTGCATTACGCGTTCGTGACCACCATTTGTATAAATAGTAAAATAAGTGGTGCACTGTTCTTTCCCGTAACTACATGTAATAACTCTTTCCTCTGGTTAGCCAAAATACCCTTCCAAATGATCACGAACACCTGGTTCACATCACATAATGAGCCACATTGGTGGCAGATACCGCCAATAACAGTAACAATAGCCAACGGAAAGAGCTTTCAGTGGTGCAAACTAAAATTATTCATACCATAAATACAGCTGAACAGCGAATTTTTTATCATATAAGCGTGAACACGGTGTGAACATGCAACAAACATCGGGCACTACAATTGATCAACACGGTGAACAAGAGGCTTTCTATCAGCGACAACCTCAGTGTTATCGTATTTTTAATCCAACAAAGTTCCGAATGTGGGTATCTGCTTTTCTATCGTGGGTCGGTCAGGGGAAAGGGCCGACCGTAATTACGCTCGTAATTACGACCGAGACGTTCCTATATGCAATGAGAAATTGGTTTGTAGTCCACGTGAGCTTTAAGTGAAGACGTTTTACGTTAGATTTAAGAACCAGCCCACGAGATGACAAGCATTTAATACTCAGTTGATTTTCAATTTTGTGTTGCAAATGCTTTGATATTGAAATGTCTTGAATAAAGATAGAGTGATTTACCACCAACATTTAAAAATTCTACTAAATTACCTCCCGAAAACCGTTTTGAACCTATGCTTTTGCAATGTCATACGTCATCTGCACGCACTATTAAAGAGTAAGAGAGTGAAACGTGACCTAAATATTGAAAAATCATGGTAATTTCAACAAATAAAATGAAAGCATTGCCTGCTAGATTTACATGTTGGCATCCTAATATGTACTAAAACAGATCACCTTCAAATGCCTTGGATGGGTAGGGAACCAAGTAAAAAAATTCAGTCACTCTTAGATATATTTCAATCTTTTGCACTAATATACTTGGCACCTGAGACATTTCCTTCTGAGCACGTCATGACATGCGCAAAATACGAGAAAAAATACGAGCGTAAAATTAAGAGCGTTCAACTCGCTGGTTCTCTGCGTGTCCGATAGGGGGTAGAGAACACGCAGATATCATTTAATTTTCCTCGGAAATTTTTTTACACCCTGTCCGACGTTTGTGAATGGCTGGTCTATTTCTCAACAGGTACCGCTTCACGTAAACAAACTGGCATGACTGATGGAGAAAGTGTAAATGTGGTCTACTGTACAGACAAATTAGTGCTTAATTCATGTTCAAGAAATGTGAATCAGAAAATTGTGGTCGCGCCTTTTCGGAGTGAATTTTTCTACTGTCGCTAACTTCTGTTTACGTTGCTGTTCTGTATTCACACAGCATGAATAACAAACCGGTTAAATCGGCCAGATGTGTGTTTATTGTACATGTACGCGCGTCAAGTACGCGGTTATTAAACATTACTGCATAAACGAAATAGCTGCTGTAACGCCACTTGTATGACAAGGCTAAAAATCGTTCATAGCCCGCCATTTTCTTTCTTTGTTGATAAGCTTACCAATGAATGCAGAGGTTATATCAACCAGTGATAAAACGCGTGTTACTGAATGATGCCTGCGTATTCTCCGCACTCAGGGAACCAGCGAGGAGCGTACAACTTCTTCGAGAGCTCACCTGACCTACAGACCAATTCTCATTAGATATAATGATTACGGTCGCAAAACACGCGCGAAGTCCACGAGCGTCATTGAGTCATTCTCAATGAATCGCGACAATTCGACACCTGAGACACTCGATTTTCAAGTATCTCCATTTGGAGCTAACGTATATTTTTTTTTCTTAATTTAACGTATGAATGATAAGTTTTGAACAATTTCCTCAGCTCAGCAAGAGCAGTCATAGAGTTATTTTGTTGTTTTATTAGAGCAACTGGATTATTTAATAGAAAACTGAAAAACGCGTTCGTTAGGTCAATTTTGCTCCAGTTTGTTATCATTGACAACAAGCAATCTCATTGTGCAATTTTATCAATCAGCATTCTTGGTAAAATCGAGAAAAACAGCTCTTAGTATTTTCTACTTTCTTGTGTATTTTTCGTGGACATATAAAAATTAAACTTTTGAACTAAGTTTTTACTTTTTTAAAACATTTCGTTTGTTTATAACTGTGTTATATAAAAACAGGTGCCGTGGTGTTTGCACTTGTCTTAATCTTCATTAGCGACTATCCACCATTCAAAAACTGGTAGCCAATATCCGGTAACGTGATGACTAAAAAATCCTTAATTGAATTTAAGGACGTCTCGTAAATGACGCAACATGTCCCGTTAGTGAGGCGCAAGTGATATTGTGACGTTCGCTATTATTTCTGACAACCAACACTTCAGGAAATAAGTGGTATGAAATAATGACGGATAGTGCACGTATTTAAGGCTATTTCTTGTCACCTGAATGAGTTGATGTAACTGATTACGTGAAATAAAAATGGCAACGTATTATAATTCAAGCGTCTGTGTTGCAAGAAGGCACGTGGAGACATTTGTAACACAACTCACATGTACATGTACTGGTAAATCTAAAAGTTTGCATTCAACATTTTTACATTTGCTATACGACTGCGCCTGACATCTAACTCGTCACAAGTCACGGCCCGTAAATGACGATTAAAGGTAATTCACGCGCTGATAATTAGACTAAAGACAGTTAAGGTTAAAAACCTTTTAACGGCAATGTTAACTCGGCTTTAAACGTCATTAGGAGAAATCAAGGTAGTCCAGCAATTCATCTCACGCCTAGAATGCTCTGCAGCTTTCCCAGTGGGTGCGACGTCCAGGACGAGCCTCAGGATGTCATATTTTCGTAGCCAAATCTTGTTTCCTTCGGCCACATAAACAATACAGTCATTTTACTGGACGGCTGCAAGAAGTTGACTTCCACAGGCAAGTCGACATCATCTGTGTCTACGACTTGTCCGAGATATCGGCGACCTTCATTATTACAAACAAAATCGCCTTGCTTCACTTATATCTTGACTTCTTTGGTCTCAGCTAACAGTCTATTGTTTTCTTGTCTTTCGACTTTTTGTATTTCTGTCAGTTCTAACACTGGTACGAAATACCAGTAACTCGTTCACTTTCTCTTCTAAGCCATTCGTCACCAAGTTGTGCCTTTTTACAGGCTCTGTAGACTATTCCTTCATCCGCTGCGACTTGGACTTTGGCATTCGCAACGCAAACCAAAGTGACAAACTCTAATTAATAGGTATTAAATAAAATAAAAAGATGTCATCATTATTTTTGCAAGGTTAGCTGCATTGAGTCATGTATTGTCACAGATAATATTAATTAACTACTTAAAAATGAAATGAATTTGAGTGAAAATAGAACAAATCACTTACGGGACACTGGATGTCCTTTACGTGACATATTTTATGAGAACTTATGAAGACCAACGTCAAGCAAATTCTAATCAAACTATGTTTCACAGTTAGCATTTGGTCACTTCTTCTAGTACGTTAATAACAAACCTAAAACATGTGAATTATAAAGTGACATTACTGAAAACTTACCCAAAAGTTCTGCTGACTTCTGTAGCGAATATTTTCAGACAGTATCGATGTCGGCTGAAGCACGTGCTCGTTCTTAAAAAATTGACCTATATTCTTGTCACACATGCCAATATTACCTGAAAATAATTGGACGTGACATAATCATAAACTTGTCGTCCCGCAAATGAAGGCTCGTAAATGATAAGCAACAAAGTTAAACTTCAAATGCCAATTTTTTTCCTAAATGTCGGCCAAAAACTTTCAAAACTGTACATTGATTTCGCACATCACCATACATGTAGCTTTGTAGAGTTATTTTGGTTTCCACATCTTCATTTTAATCAACGCACTATTATTGAGTTTATGTACGTCTCGTAAATGATTCCAAAAAAAATTCCACCGCGCTTCTTAAAAATCAGTGCCACACAGCCACTTTCAGATGAGGCAAAGGTTTAAAAACTTAATGCCATCGCCGTTTTTTGTGTATTACAAGTTATTGATTGCGAATTCGCTAAAATATCTCTTGAAACTTTTTTTACAAAAACAGTTCAATGAGGTCTCGTAAATGATTTGAGATTTGGCTTCACTCAGTAAACATGGTGGTAATTAAAATTTATTTTTTGTTGATGAAAAAACGTTGACCTTCTCTTTAAATATGCCTCGCTGAGTTTCCAAAACACAATTATTCGTTTCGATTGCTAAAGTTATTATAACATAAAAGAGCCTGTTTCTACTTTGTCGTTTTTTCACCTTCACGCAATTTTATGAAACCCTAGGCTACATGGTGCATTGTGACACCTACCATGTAAACTGTAGCCGGTCATAAGACACAGCATCCACATTAGACATATTTTTCTTTATTTTAAAGGTCTTTTGGCGTTGTTTCATGACTTTGGACATTTTTTTGTGGTGAGCTGAACATTGGCTTCACCATTTGCCTCGATTCATTGAGAATTAATTTATTACAGGCGACACTTTCACGTGGACGGCCCACGACACTTTTCAGCCGTACGTTTAGATGGGTTTACTTTAAGCTTATCGGCTAGGCAGCTATAGTTTCCCGAATCGGCGAATCACAAGCAGATGATCGTCCTCTTTATATTTTTTGTCCACTGGACCGCAAAACGTTGTGATGATATTTGTTCGGAAGAAGCTTTCGATGATAACAGTTCTAAAGTTACTTCGTTTTTATTAAACAAAATTCCACCTCAAGCCCTTTATTGCATAGCAATACACAACATCGGAACAAACGCATGTACGGCGAAGCGTCAGCCGCACGAGATCGAATACGCTGACATTCCATTCTTAAAGTTTTATGAGTTTGACGTACCAATTTTCGAACCTTTTCCTCGGTTTGATTCTCTCCTGAAGCTTTTCAAATCAGGCTTGACATGAATGAGTCAATACCTAACATCTTTATAGCGCTGTTGCACATTGATTGTTTTTTCTCTCAACAGATACAGAACATTCTTGAGCACAACGAGTGAAGCAATAGAGACAATTGCCACGATTCATTGGTCTTTGTTTCTCGCTTCTGTCACCTTATATCAATCATCAATCCATCAACTATATTACCGCAAAAAGCCAGAGGCCCATCGTACAAAAACTACATTTGGATATTTGAGCGCGGAAGAAGTTATCATGGCGCTTGTTGTAAAGTTGAAAAAAACATGTTTACAAAGTTGAACACGTTGTTTGCTATCACTTGTTAACATTAGTTTAATGAATTTATATACCGGAGGGTGCTTACAGTAATACATGTCAAAGTGCCCTATTTCTACGTTCAGTGTATGTATTACGCCCCCTTGACCAACACTAAACGCCGCTAGTGTCGGCCATTTTCAAGCAACCTAGCAATGACACAGATAACGAGGCGTCCGCCTCGATTTCAATTAACTTTAACTTCAAGCTTGTGTTAGAAATCGGCGATTTATAGTAAAGTTGCAAAAAGTAATAAGAGAAAAGTGATTTTGTTCGTAGTAATTTTTTAATATCAGCTTTGGGCCACCATAAGAAATAGTTCTATAGCGCAAATTTAATTTGTATAAAATTTTGAGAAAAAGTATCAAATGATTTGGCATAAAAAGGCTTTTTTCCATTGTCTGTCTGTTTTTTCCGAACACCCCTTCCACTGTTTTCAAAGATGATTAGTTACATCACATGTACTTTATAAGCATTAAGTCTGAGGTTTGCACAGAGTGGCAGTAGAAACGACACGTAAATGTCATATATCAAGACAGAGTGTGTACATTACGCTCGAGGAATAGTGTCGAGGATGAATACCACTTATTGTTTGTTTGCGACGCTTTTTCCGAAATCTGTGTGTAGCATACATGTTCCCGCGTCCTTATTGGCCGACATTATTTGCTTGAACGACACGTCGGGGCTATTTATTGTATTGGGCTGTAAAGGATTTCTATGGAGAAATATCTTACGCAAGTGAACAGTTGAATCAATTTTTTTTTAAATGTGTACTTTTGGAGAATAAATTATACGACATGACAAAGAGACAACACACACTAACAAGTCGTACTGTACAGGACCTACAAAATTTGGTTAACACCGGCTAGTGGCTCATGAATGGCTTCCTAGAAATGAACAATTATCGTGGACAGTGTTTTAATATAAAATCTCTGCACTGAAGTAGAAAAAACACATGTTCGGTGATCGGCACCGGAATTGAAAAACGATCGTTTTACTACCAGGCGATCTTGGTTTACGTTGGTCGATTTGTAATAAGACGATGCTAAAGGAATTAAATGTCACTTGTTTGAAATTACTTATTCATACTTTGCTTACAAACTGGATGTATATTAAATGGGTATCGTACATTGCGTATTTTGAACAACAATTCTATGAACGGGAAGTACTAAGTATTCACCTTCTCGGAGGAAGTGAAATGAAACCACATCTTACAGCTATTCAACAGAATGACAAATTATAATTAGTCATTTAAAAAGAATGACACGATCTGCGACAATGTTTTTTGTTATCGTTGCCATAACTATTATCATTATCATTATCATTATCATTATTATTATTATTATTATTATTATAAAGGTTTCTACTTCTCGTTTTCTGTTGCAGACAATGAATTCAACCAACATTTCCGATTTTGAAACCGACGATTACCTTCCGAATGTGGAGAATGTCTCCACTGCGGAGTGGTACAAGCATTCCCTCGTGCCATACCCTGCTTTGATCGCCTTCATGAGTTGTGAAATACTTCTGTTCTGTTGCATCTTGTTTGGCAACACGCTGGTTCTTATGTCGTACATGAAATTCTATAAAATACGCGACACCAACAGCAATGTATTCATTTTCGCTTTAGCCGTAACGGACACGATGACTGCCGTGTTTAGCATTCCGTGCAACGTGTTTAAAAAGTACGCACTGCCCCTGTTCTGGAGACACATACCGGTGCAAATCTTGCACAGTTTTCACGGATGTTACTTAACCGTTTTTTTCCAGGTTTTGCCCTTGGTGTGCGGGTATGCCATGCTTTTTGTTATCGCCTTAGACAGATTCGTATCTATTCGCTACCCATTACGTCACGTCTCCTTGATGACTCGACGCGTATGCAGAGCACTCATCATTGGCGGTTTTGCCTATCAGATTGTTTTGTTTGGAATAATTATGTTGTTTAAGGAGGACGGATATGATATCCGAGTGGAAGTGTGCGTAATTGAAAACATCTTTAAAACCAATCCGTTCAAACGAATTCTTGCCTTAGCGATTTTGACCTATCTTCCTGTGCTGGCTACGTTCGCTCTACATATCTACGTGCTGTTCTCCGCGTTCCGGCAGACCAGCCGGGTGAGAGCCCTAGAAATTGTCCAAACTGTTGAACAAAAGAAAGAATTCAAAGTTACTCGTGGAATGTTAAGACTTGTTTTCGTCTTCGCCGTCTGCAACCTTCCCAGCTTGATTTCCAAAGCTGCACAACGAGGAGAAACCAGAAACACCGCCTGGCTACTTTCCCTTGATTATTTTTTCATTGAGTTGGCATATCTCAATTCGGCTTTGAATCCTCTGCTATATGCCAAGCACGACAAATTGTTCCGTCGGGCTTTTTTGAAAATTTTGTGCGTATGTGGGCTCAAGGACAACTTCGAAAACCAAATAGCTCCAACTGCAAATACGGAAAATCGATGATTTATCCACGTTCCGTGACCAGAGAAGATAAGTAGAGACGAATACCTTCAATTAAACACAGAAAAATCAGGAGCCCCATCTGGGAATCGAAACACAGGTCTCTAGATGGCCGGTCTAGTGCTCTTACCACTGAGCTACTGAGGACCCGATATTTGTGTAATTACTGTTTAAAGGCAATACCTTGGTCGCGCTGTTCGGTATCGGTAACGCAAGGCGCTCGTGAGGCACTTGCGGTGACAAAACCTGGCCCACACTCAGAAGGGTACAGTGTGTTCATCCACGTTTTCTCCGAAAATTCATCATCCTACTGAGCATCGCCGACCAATTGCTTCATCAGCCGTCACTTGGCTAGCATACTCCAGTAAGTTCCCGAGCTTGCTCAAGAGGTGACTAGTTTTTAATCCTGCGATGATCTAAACACTTTCTGCGATCGATCTTTTTTAGTTTCTTTGTAGGCCAGGCGCACTTGGTCAACCAGTGATTGAATGAAAAAACTACAGTTTCGAAATTCAAGACTGCAAACAACTTTGAATGTTGTAAGCGGCGCCGATTCCAAAACGTACTACTAAAAATGATTTACAGCAGTTAGAAAACACACTGGACCGTAACCTGCGGAAGTGGAGCAAATGGTCAGTAGTTTCGCAAATGCTGTTCTCGAATGAGGCCATTTGACTTAAACATAGGAAACGTTCGTCGTGCAGAGAACTGTTGGCGACTGCATGTGGAGACAGAATAATTTTTAAAGCAACCAGAGCAAAATTGTAACTGATAGCAGACGGGATGAAATGAGTGGAGACTTGAGTGGGAGCGGGTTTGCAGATCAAATTTTTCTCATACCCTCAAATGTAATGATAGTATAATTACGTCACTGAGAGGACTATTTGTATTGAAAGGGATTTGGAACTCTAAACCTTTACGTTACCAAGGCTCGCATTTTGCTTATATCTTTAATGTCGACTGCCAGCCTATGGCACCGGATAAAACTCTCTAATGTTTGAAACGAGTCACGTTACTGAGCCAACACAATGCTTAGTGATTTCATTCACAACTGGATTTGCTTGCTGCCAGTGAGCAACAGTGACTCCACATGGGAGGTAAAGGCAATTCCTCGAATATGGCGGACATTCTTCACAATCATTTCATGTGCAAATCCAGAAAATTACCAAACATGGCAAATGTCACGGAAGTCATACGGAAATGGTCTATTGAATTCAAATGAACAGACATTGTGCTTTATGCAAAAGGCTCCGATTCCAAAACTGATTGTTTTAAACTGTTCCATTTTGCACGGCGGACCAAAAATTGTGAATACATTGGGATCAATCGTGGTTATTTATATCAAACGACGTTTTGCTATGTCAGTGATTTCGTTCACCTGTTTCAAACGTCGTAACACCATTCAAGAGTCTATTAAATGCAAGCCGTTACATGCTTGCAGCTCAATGTAATACATGTATATTACTACAATACATTATACACTGTAACACTCTTCAACAAGCCCACAATGAGACGGCCTTTTTTGAGCAACGATAACAAGTGTGAAACCGCAAGACCTAAGAGTTCTGGGATAGCGGTACTTTCCCCTGAGGCTGCCACTTTGTAAATTTGGCGCGATGTACAGATTGCCGCTAGTCTCGAAGCTGAATATAAGCCAAAATCTTGGCAACAATAGTAAACATCGACTTGATCCTGGGACGCACTGTAACACGCATGTAGGACTCGTTGAAGAGTGTTACGTGTATACTGTATTGTAGTATTTATATTACAGTGAGCTGCAAGCATGTAACGGCTTGCATTTAATAGACTCTTAAATGTTGTTACGGCGTTTAGAACGGTTGTGGTTAAATAAGTGTACCATTCTTTTGCTAAATTTCACCGAAAGACAAGGTCACGCCACGCAATTAATCAGAGGTTGAAAAGAAGTCAAATATCAAGTTTTACTGGCTTACTATATTCACTAAATGTGTAATTTTGCAAGTTTTATGAATATTGGGATAAATACACAGGCTTTAGTTGACAAGATCCCACATAACCTTAAATCCCAAAATGCTAGTAACGTTTTTTCATATAGTTGACTGTGAAATGGTCTTTCAAACTTCCTCTAATAGATTTAACTAATAATAAACATTGGTTTTGGCCACAGTAACAATAGGAAATTGATGAAAACCCAAGCATAATATTTCATTGATGTCTTGATACGTTTTGCATATATCATGCTTGTGTGCAGTGGCAGTGTATTCTAATTAAAACGTACGGAACACAAGACCTCGTCATCAATCATTTTTAAACAATCCCTGACAAAAGTACCATCTAGTAACCTTTACTCAAGAGTTATTGTGATGGAATTTCCTGAAAAAACGCAAAATCCACGATTTTTGAAGTACCCGCGAAGGAAAAACTCTGTAGTCACCACAGAATTTCTTACCACCCTCCCACTTAAGATAAATGTGCGCATGCGCACAGAATCATTCGACAAGATGGACATTAACGACAGATTATCAGGTGTGGTCGCACTCCGAATCAGGAGGAGACAGCACAGTATGAGGCAAGCCAGTGAAGAAAGTGATTCTCCAAAAATAATTCCAAGTGCATTTTTAGAATACAACTGAATACTAGTCACCATTGTTTTGCTTACATCAAAGATCAAAGTTAATGTTTCCCTATGAAAGAACTTTGCTACAATACATCTGTGTCTTGCCATAACCAATAGGGAGACATGCTTTCCCTTGTGAGTGAAAAATCGACGAAGTGATCAGCAGTTGACATATCTTTTTTAATTTGAAACTGAAAGAAAAATGCTTTGACATCAACAGAAACTCCAAATCTTTACGAACAAACCGTAAAAATACCTGGTGAGCAGGTTGAATTCTGTTTCAGTGGCAGAGAAACACTTTCAATAATCTGTTTTTCGGGTTCCAGCTCTCTTTAATGTCTTAAACGCGCATTTTAAACACTAGTTGCAACCCAGAAATCTTATAACGGTGCTTTGTATGCCTACTAAACTTCCCACACGGGTGAGATTGGCTCAATATGACGAATATCTTTATTCAATTGATACTGTAATATGTGTTTAATCATAGATTATAGACAACAGATTCGCAACTCCGGCATTTTCTTACGTACTAGCTGAACTCTCCTGACCTTTCTGGTACAGTTTCCGGTTAATGTACTTTGACGAGAAATACATGCATCTACTTTACTGTCCAAAACAACGAAAAAATATTAATTTCGGCCTTGAAACGCTTTTCAAAGTCTTTCAATAGTAGAAGTGTTGGTATTGTGAGTACTTTTGGCAATGCTACTGGTAATTAATTACAAACTTCGGTGCCAACTGATTATGTCGTCTGCTTGCCCAATAGCAGCATACACTGTAGTTATCGGACAGTTTGTGATTTATGGTTCACATGGGCCTACTGAGAAAACTACGAAAGCATGTTTGTGCACAAATTCCAACATAGGAGTACCTGTGAATGCAAAAGATACTTAGCCTATATAACGTTTTTGGTTTAGAAAAATAATTTTGTTCGAATTAAAAAATGCGCCTCTGCAACCATTTGACTAGTTGAACCTTTGCATGTTTATAATTCAACATTCTCAAGAGAGCAGTTCTTCTGGGAAGAGTTGAGTGTCCCTTAAAAGGGCCGTTGGTTGTAGTGTGCATGAGCCTTGGTATAGCGTGAAATGGTTCTTAAAAGAACCGTTGAATAATTCAACATAAATCACACAGTATACCGTGCTCACTCAAGTACTGAAGGTCCTCTTCATTCAAGTTTTCATCTGGGAAGGTTAGATGAAAACAGAGGAGATGACAATATCGATGACAGTTGTAACACCTTAGATAGATATTACCGTTCACCAACGTTGTCACGAACCCTGCCTCGTTGAGTTCTTGTTCCTGTATCCACAAATAATCCTGAACTGTAGGGAAAAATGACAGACAACACATCGAATCAAATTTCGAAAATCATCGCCTTCGTACGATTCCGTGTTGCTGTCACCAGACATGTTCTTCTCCAACATCCATGTAGAAAATCGACGTTGCAAGTGATGGAAACTTGTCTACGTTCTCGTCCTTTGTTTCTAACCTTTAACTCATTTTTAATAAAGGGGCGTCCTGTTTTTGTCTCATGTTGATAGTGCATAACTTTTGGTTTTACAATGTATTAATCGTGTTAAATACATATATATGAACTGGCCTCATTGAGATGCACAACAAATAAATTAATTATAACACATTAAAATTTTGAAAATATAAAGAGCAGTAACAGACTCCCTAAAAATCAGGCTTGTTTTCGAAAGGTTTGCGCCATTGGGGATCTGATTGGTTCAATCGCTTGCGGCGGGAAAATAATAGACCCAGTTATTGTGCGCGTGTGCACTGTAGCAATGCTTTGCATCTTATTTTTATTTGTATAATCTGTTGATACAGAAAGTTTCCTTATATATGACCATCCTGATTTGACCGCGACTTGAGCTTCTTGAGTTCTACCATATTGGGGCTGTCAGAGGGACTCGCGTGCATGTGCGCAACCAGCCTTCAAAATGGGGGCTCGAATTCCTGACGTTATGGAGCTTTTGCTAACAAAAGAAAGGGCCTACTAAAAATACAAAAAAAACGGGAGCACCACTGTGAATTGCCCCCCCGGGTGCGCGCATGACGTGGTGCTTACTCGCATGAGTTTCATTTTAGCGGCTATTACCAATTGTGTAGGTGAAATAAATTAACAAAGTGGATGATTATCATCACCGGTATTTCATCATTAGTATTTTTATCGGGTTCCCAAGTTTTCCGAGGCTAGGGGTTGTCACATTTTGTAAGGTAGACGTGTTTCAGTGAACTTCCATGTTTGTGGCTTTATTTATACCTGACCAAACTTTAAAAAAGAAGCCCGCGTTTAAACCAGGAGCTGCATTGGGTGCAATTTGTGTAGACGTTTCATGCGCGCACCCAACCTCTAATTTCGGGGGGCTCGAATGTCTCGCAAAGTGGACCTTTTGCTAACAAAAAGCGTGAGAACTAAAATAAAGAAAACGGGGCACTGTGGTGGACTTTCGTCTCTTTCTCTCGGACTTTTTCCCTGGGTGCGCGCATGAGTTTGTCTGCGTTGCCAGTTTTTATAAAGGTGGGCCTGTCTGTAGCCAACTACGGTAAATTCATGAAAGGTCACGTGCGTGGTTGCGTTAGCAGAACCGATCCAATATTTCAGAAGGACCATACTTAGTATCCGTTACGCACGGGTCTTTTTGTTACGTTAGGAGTAGGATTGGTTCATATTATGTAGAGGTGGTGAAGAATGGGGCTATTCGGAAAATCTACAATAACTAGAGGGCGTGCGTGTACTAGTGGTGATAGATTAACAGCCTCGATTTCGCGAGCCCTTTAAATACATGGTGAAATGGCTTGCGGCCGTGCCAACTGAATCTGAGATTGCTTAAAAAGAGTGCTTCTATGAGAGGAAGTAAGCACGTCCTCGTGCAAAGGTAAGGTTTGTGATTATTTTAACGATTATTCCATGATTATTCTACCGATGCCTGTTAACTGAGGCACTCGCCGATGTCGACTTCGCGGCAGTCGGTCGCCAGCCAGAGTCTGGTTAATTTTTGTACGTTGTGATATGTGATACGATACTTGACGTAGCAATCGGGATCTTTTCGTACATCAAAGCATTATTATTGTTTGGAATGATTTCTAAAAGTTCATCAGTGACAGTTACATCAATCAATGCTGAATGTTTATGCTGTCAACTCGATACAGGTTAATGAAGATTACAATCCAATCCCAATGGCAGAGGGTACGTGAGTGATAAATATCCATTGCATTAGACTATTTGTTTACTCCCTATCATATGTCTTCTGGAAATCTATTACACGTTGAAATGGAAATCTATCACGTCAGTTTTCACGTAACCTTTGGTTTTTAGGTTTGAAGGCTTGTACCGTGCAGAGGAGATATGCATCGCTTCTACACCGTCCCTGAATGGACAAAAATTGGTTTTTAGCATTTGACTGCAGCTAACCAACAAGATCTTCCCATCCAGTGCAGATCTGTTGTAAAAGCCTACTTTCAATATTGGAGACAACAAACAAAGCCTTTGAAAAGGAACAGCTATTTTTAAAGTCATTTTGTTAAATTACTTATTCAGGTCCCGAGGGCGGATTGGCATGGGGGGTTGTAATATTTGGTACAACTGAATGTGTGGAAATAACAGGTGATACATGTTTGGGGAAAAGAGCATGGTGAGGTAATTCTTAACCTTCACGAAGTCCCTTCAAGTTGATTTCGTGAAACTGTTTTGCTACTTGTATCATTTGTAAAACCACGAAAATATATTACATTTTCCGAATTCACAGTGACTGAATCATAGTCTTAACTCATGCCTTGAAATGTTGCAAGTCGTTATAAATTCAAATGACAGCCATTTTTGTAAAAATTGCATTTTTGATGGTGCCTTACGATTTGTAATTACTCTTAAACAACAGAAAGATTATCCATCATTTTTAAATGACCCAAGTCTTCATATCTTCTATTAGAAGAAAAACGGTTCCCTCAACCTTAGGCTAGAAGTATGCTTGACAGACCCATGAACCTGTAATCTGAGTTTAAAATTGCTGAAAGTATCAAAATTAAAAAGGCTTGAAAATGGGTAACAAAGGTTTGAAGTTGTCTCAAAAAACTTGTATATTTTACAGACAAGTGATGCGTTTAAAGAATTGTTATGGCTAGGGATAAAAAATAAAGACACAGTTTTATGCAATACTCATTATATACACCCTTGGTTTCTGAAAATAGTAATTATTTACTTTTATGTGAAACTGTAGACCAATCACCATATATTTTTGAAAAACAGGGATAACATTTTTGATCCAATCTGGAGTACTTAATTATTCATATTTCAATATTTGTTCCAGGTTCAGTGACATTTTAAGACCACTTCGAGCTGTATCATAGACAAGCTTTGTTACTCCATTCTCTTCCCACAGCACTTCCACACACCAGCAGTGCTGCATGGCACAATGTGCAAGTCAGTGGCCCTGGAGAAATGTGAATGGCAGTACTAATTTACCATAAGACAATGTGCCAGTGGAGTGTCTGTATCCAGACGAACTATATCTGACTGCTACACAAGTAAGCTTTGTTGGTGAGGATGCCCTTTCATAGGCAATGAGTCTTGTGTGGACAATAGCTTATTTCCTTTCCTGGAAGAAACACGAGGGACTGAAGCTAAACAAGACCTTGTCTGACTCTGGTCTAGTTCAGAGTCTGATTTTGGGCTCAAAACGATTCAAGTGATATGCTGCTGTGTTTACCTTCAAGGGTCTAATTGTGGATGTTATTGAGGCTGAATGAGGTTACATGAAAGAAAGCCACGTGTTGAAACTGGACCTTTTTTACAAGCGCTTCTATAGGCCATTGAAACTAGAACCCAGTGAAATGAAAGCCAAAAGCTGAGTGACATTAAATTTTCCTTTCAGAAGAAAGGCTTTATACTATTGGTAAAAACTTTTCAATTTGGTACAGATTTTGGGGAAATGACATATAGTGACTACATCGATTGTCTTATTGTATGTTTTCAATTGTAGCTAGGTGGATAAGAATCTGCTATGCACAAGATTCGAGAATAAACAATTATCAGTGTATTTAAAAACAAATGGCAAACTGAAAAAGCACAGAAAGAAACAACATTGCGAGGGAGTCCATAATCAGGCATATCATATGAATTTCTGAATTACGTTCAATTCTCTCAGGTTATTGCTGAAGGATTACTTTTCACTTTGTCCAACGGTGAAACAGATGGTCAGGCGGTTGGTTTCAGTTGTTTTTTCTTGCCTGTAACAGAATAGAAATATTAGCAAATTGTAAAAGAAAAGACAAGACAAAACTACTTTTGTAAGGCAGAACATACTTGACATTTCATCTTCATGTTTATGTGTAGAAACTAATAACCTTTGTACCCAAGTCTTATTTAATATCTGAATTAAAATATGTGAAACAGGTTAACAATGTGTATTTTTCATGACACTTAAAATGTGCTTCTGATCTCAACAAGTAAAATTCATTCTAGGTGTCAATTTTTTCCAATGCAGTGTTACTGAATTAAGGTTATTCATGTTAAGTCAATAACTGAGCTGGTGGTCCTGGGGGTGGGGTCCACGTTAAAATAAGGAAACTCACTAATCTAGAGAATTTCATTGGAAACAGCATAGTTTTGAAGAGAAACTGTTGTGAAAAAGTCACTCTTGACTTCTGTGCATCACGTACAATACACCTCTTATTTTGGGAGCACTCCCACTCAGGACAATATGCCGGAATATGTGCTGCTAGCCTAACCGGCATTGGGTGAGTTTCCAAAAAGAAACACTTAGTTCCACTCAATAAAACTGTTATTCAGTGGGGTAACTGGTGGGGATAACATCACCGAACGATGTTGATAGAAACTGATTGCTAAAATCTTACCAAGTAATGTTGTGTAGTCTCCGAATGGAACTGCATAGTCATAGAGCACACACGGGGCTTCAGCATCCCCACATTTTTTGTCAGTTAGTTGACCCTGTTGACCGCAATTGTCCACGAATATAGTAACCTTGGGTCTTTTGGGAATTTGTGGCCACCTGTCGAAGACTGGCACCAGGGAAATTAGCAGTAATAAGGCTTAGCGCGACGACGTATTTTGATAAAAATTGCATCTTTTACCAGTTGTTTACATGCAGACAGCCACGCATGCGCAATTCAATCACCACTAGTACAGCAGCGACACCGCGAGGTGAATTCTCCGAATAGCCCCATTAGTACGTTTTTGTCATAAATGTTTATTTGAAAGGCGTAAGGTTGGAAATACTTTTGAAATAGTAGGAATTAAGGCAGATTAAAAAAAACTTTGTCTGCTTACAAAAATGATACATTGAAGCATAAAAACAACCTTCATACCCCTTTGATATCCCTGTTCCATGTTTGCAAAGAAGTTGAAACTCGGGTTTGTTTTCGGTATTTTCATAGGCTGCAGCGTAATTGACTAAGGTGGTTCAAGTTTTGTGCGGCATACAGTCGACATTAATTAATGAGTATGTAACCTTCAGTTGAATTGTGAGATAGATTTTGACTGCTCCATGTGGTTATTTCTAAAGTGTTCTATTTATTTGTACACGAATCAGTGTGAATTTGTTGAAATCGCTGTTCCAAATCATGACCAAATTTTCGCATTCTGCTGAGACCAACCGTCTGATCAGGGCCAGCGAAGAGTAATTTGGTTAATTCGCTCACTAGACAATGGCTGAAGTTCCTAATAAGGACAAGAGTTCACGAGTCACTACCTTTGGAAGAAACTTAGCGGACAATTTTCGTCAAAAAGTTTACTAGATAGTTTTCATCAAAACGGAGAAAAGAAAAATGGATTTGTGAAGACAGGATTAAGTAGTAGGCCTACCAGAGCCTCTTAAAAAACATCCATTTTCGAAGTGCCTTGAACAAATGTACAAAGTCTTTTTGGTGAAAAAACTGTCATTCACGTTGACACAAGAAGTTAGCTTTTGTTTCCACAGCTGGTTATGGGGTCTTCAGATGGTATGGAAGCTAATCCCTTTGCATTTCGCGTGTGTGGCCGAACAACGCAGAATGGTGAATGTTGGCCAATTCCCCTTTTGTCCACTGACGTCACAAGCATACTGGCGCCCCCAGTGGAGGCCCTGAGAACTCGTAAACAAGCATGCTGGCGACTGTGGTTAAAGTATTTTTTCATGATTTTTCCAGAGTCGCTATGTTTTAGAGTGTTTTTTAAATAATGTTGCATGTCATACCTCTCACAAAATTAATATTGTTCCAATAAATTAAGAAAATTGGAATATTCATTCTCGCGATCCTGCAACACCATCCAAATGTTCTTCTGTGACACACGGCAAAGCCAAAGTTTTATCCCCACGCGAAATAGCCTCGTTTACGCTCGACTAAAAAGGAGTCTTTAAATCATAATTAATTGATACTATATACCATTCATTATTATATTCCATGCATTATGTTTTTAGAAAAAAAAACGATACTCAACGTCCCACAATAAATACTAGTCTGTTCGCCTGCTTGGCTCGGCCGTTGCTAGGCTGGATACTACCGGGTTCATGAACTCGGTTTATTTACGAGTTCTCAGGGACTCCACTGGGGGCGCCAGTATGCTTGTGACGTCAGTGGACAAAAGGGGAATTGGCCAACATTCACCATTTTGCCCGAACAACCGGCCACACAGTAGCCGACCATGACTAGCAGACGACGTACTTGCCGGAAATGGCACAAGAAAATTTAGCCAGGTGTCGCCAGTGAATAATGACGTAAGGGCTTATGCGTAAGATCACAGATTTCGTCCACTGAAAGTATACGAAGTTGGCGGTTCATGTACTATAGTCTATGGTTTAATGGAACTTTTACGTTGTTGAAGACTCAGTTGACAGACTTATTTTCATTAATTACTATGGCTATTTTTATTTTCAAAGTAGTGTTATACCACCCTAAGGCTTTGGTTTTCGTTATTAAATTACGGAAATAAATTCTGTCATCGTTTATGTATACTGTTTGTGTAAATGAGTTGCCATGACGGCAAACATTCGTGGATTTTCAAAAGTTCCCCATTGGTTTTTCCATTTTTAGTCTTTGATAGAACGAATTTTACTTAAGGCAGTATAAATTTATTGGTATGTGGTGTGTGCACAATATTGCACTGTTGTAATTTTGAAGTACCTGGTAACCATGACGGAGCTAAACAACTATGTCAACTCCCACAGATTACTAGGGAAGGTCATTAAAAGGCTTGACCATGGTTGCCTAGTGCCTCGAACATGACAACCAACAAGCTGAAAGTTGGTGTTCTTGACTAAGGACACACCTGGTTATGTGAAAACGATAGCCAATTCACCCCTAAGTTTAAAAAGAGTTCATCCATTTAATTTTCGCAAGGTAGCCTGTTGCTAGCAAGAATATTTGCCCTCGAAACGGAAATTTTTGATTTTGACTTGCAAAATACCTGGTTACCATGTCAAGGGAGAATCGCAAAAAGTGCCTTGAGCGCGGTTGCCTGTTGTGTGCATCACATTGCCATCAAACCTAGAATTATTGGTTTTGGCCGGCCTAATCACAGTTGCTCAGAAAGGCAAAACTTGCAAATTTAGCTCAACAATCAATACCAGATGTGTCTGGCCCTCAGCAGTGCGAGTGTCATTGTTGCTCTACAGGGTTTCTACATATCCAGTGTTTGTATTGCTTGTAACTGATCTAGTTCTTAAACATACCTGTATTGTTTTGTTTTGCTCATTACAAAGCGCTCACAATGAGCATGCTTCTTGATGTTACGAAATAGATGTACAAACTAGATTTACAGTAGTGAAAAGTTGTGTACTATAACAGTAATCGAAATTTGGGCGTCTAAAATGGATTCCTTAAAGTAGGTCACAAATATTTTCCATTGGCAAGAATTGGGCTAAATTTGAACTTTCTGATTGGTTACTACGAAACGATAAAATTGTTAGCATATAGATTGAGTCAAGGATGAACGCGGCGCCACCAGCGGGTCAGCGCTGGTAGGGTAATATTCAAAGAGTGATAATACCTATTTTCTCATGTGATTCTACTTGAGACTTATAAAACCTGTGCGAAGGGACATTAGTATTGTACCTCGTTTATTGTTATGCTTATCTACAGTAGTTGCTATTGTTCATTTATCCATATGGTTTTTGTGTTTGTTGCGTCTCAGTGCGCTGTATAGCCTTTGTTACATGGGCCATGCGGGCGAGACTGTAATGTTCGAAACTTCGCTAGCAACATGCTTCGAAGAAGGGTGTGCTTTCTTCTTTGGCTTATATGGAACTGAACTGAAATGTATGCGTTAAGGTGAAATACACATTTTGATGTTCACTGAAGACTTGGTTTGTTACACGTGTCTGCATTTTAATATAAATTTGTAAATACAGTGTAAAACACCTTTGGCACGAAGCTGTCTTACTTTCATGAAATCATGCAGCTAGTAGATTTCAACGTCAAAGTTCTTATTCTGCGCTGGTCGTGCAATCTCCGGAGGGTTTGAATTTACCGGAGAAATTTTCACATTTCTAGGATTTTGCCGGTTTTGGAAAATAAACTGTCACGGATGTGTGAGCACAAGTACTCAATGAACGGTGCCAATAGCTCTCGGTGCAACTGGAGACGGGTTCGAGTTAATCACTTAATTAATTTCGACCGTACGTTCACAAGTCTATACAAACAAAACGTCCGACGTAATGTCTGTTCTATGCTCCAGCAAGTGCTGCGAAGCCTCGACTCGTGACGAGTTCTTGAAACACTTCCCGCAACTGTTACACTCGTTGATTCATTAATCTTAAAGGAGAATGCCACCCGATTTAATTAGTCTTTTTTGCCGTCTTAATCGGTCTATATCCATATTGCCTCGCATACGGTCGACCTTACCTTGCCAAGAGGTGTCGCGTTAGCCTGTGAAGAAGGTGAGAAACGACGCTAGCGACGTCAGTGGTTCATATGCAGAGTGAATGCCGCTATGTTGCGGTGCATCGTTCCCGCTTGTGCGAACTAAGCAGCTGCGAGGGAAGCGGGTGTATCGTTTTTTTTACTTCCTCGAGAGTCCGAAATGCTTAGGAAGTGGCTCATGGTAGTAAAAAATTGAATGTACGCTGTAAATAGCAAGTATGAGGCCATGAAACATCTCCGTGTCTGTGGCCTGCAGACGTCGACAGTGCCTGACGAATGCTGGCTTACCAAATAACTCCATACGTTCCGTTGTCTGAGCTTGTTCACGTCGCCTCTCTAGTATTTCTTCATCACTATACTCCTGTTCGAATTGATTGCCTGTAAAACTTAACGATCCACCTGCGAAGTCGGCACTGATGAGCTCTAGCTCGTCCTAAGTCGGGATTGCGAGTTGCCGTGTTGGCGTTTATTACTGAGCGTTCAAAATGAATTATTCTCACCCTAACCAATATAAAACTGAAACAAAGTCTGTCTCATTAGATGCAATTTGTAATGCCTTTGGAGTGTTCGTGAGTGCAAATGATTTGAGAAGCCAGCAATGAATAAATCACCGAGTTACCGGCTTTAGGTGCAACAAAACTAATTGACGGGACACCGAGGCCGTGTGAGCTCATGCTAATTTAGTGTTTGCTGGCAGAAACTGTTGTGAAACAACTCGATTTCCATCCCACGGCCAGGTGTTAGGGGAATCTTTATTTACATTTACATTACTCAAATAATGATTGTCAATGTACAACTTCTGCCCTGACGGTGCTGTGGCCAAAGCTGAACCTGAATTCGCGGCCCCCGACGAGTAGTTTCGTGGCTAATTCACCAACATAATCACGTGCACATTACTTTGGCTCACTAGTATAATATTTTCTTGACTGGAAGTTTTGTTTCCACTGAACTTTGGCTGGTTTATGTTCGTGATGTCTGATCAGTTTCCGAGCCACTGGCCGGGATAACGGCGGAGTCAACTCCGGCCGGCCGCGACTGGCCTGATCGGGCTCCGACCCACTGGCCAGGATAACAAGCGTTTTGTGTTTAGAACTCAAAAAATCACAAGTCTAAACAACACAGATCTAGGTACTCCTGTCTGTATCTCACGGAAAATACTTCGAAATTATCTCCGAACAGACCCCAAACTCCTGCTACGGACCTTATTGGCCTGCCGAACTTTGCAGGCTACGGTGTGTGCAAATACCAATAAATCCGTAAGAGCGAAATAAAACAACACGTTTTTATAAGAACCCGGTGTATTTTTAAGTGTTTTACATCGATGTTTGACGATTTATTGGTGTTAAACGATGACTTCAAGCGATAAGCTGACACCAGTAACCCATGTTGTGAACTGCTGAACAGACTGCGTGTGAAACCGATGACGTCATTGGATAATTTCAACACCGTCTGCCGTCAGGTGTCAGGTGACGCAACCGTACGTGTCGTTATGGAGTAGAACTACTTGATCTAAATTGATACAAATTAGGTTGTTTTTTGGGTGGCATGCTCCTTTAATGTCTATAGCTACACGTAGTTCTGTATTGACTTACGCTGTTATTGCAACTTCAACTCATCTGTAACGTTAAGTGTGTTTTATACTCAAATGTAACTCAGTTCCACTGACTCGCACAAACTCGTGCCATGGTATTTATAGTTTGTTGCACTGTTCAGGAACTTGTCATCAATTCAAGCACATTCTAGAACTTTCAGAGTCTTCTGATTCTGGAAGGTTCCAGACTACAGCTCTATATCAGAAATTCTGACAAACTGCTGCGCATTGGCACTTTTCAAACAGCAGTCGTTAGTTCATTAAGTCGCCGCATGTTAGCGCCACCAGCGGCTACGTTGAAGTTCAATGGCATCGCAACTTCACCGTTCGAAAAAAAGTTGTTACAAAGTTTTTGTTGGTTGTGTAAATGATGAAATCCTTCATGTTAAGAGTGATTTGTTTTCCCAAATGATCTTTTGTCTACTTTCTGATGTTTTTTGCCATGATACGATCTAATAGTACATGGGTGGCACCCAGCACTGAAAAAAGTGGGGGAGCTATAGCCTCCCCCAGCCCCCTGTCACTGTCAGGCAATGATGTGTTGCCCATGTAGTAGTATTCAGAGGCAGATCTA
>NMRA01000268.1:68584-98169 GCA_002633005.1 Phoronis australis
TTTGAACCCCCTGAACCCCCCCGTAGATCCGCCACTGCATACCGGACTACTAGAACGTTCTCTACTGTTCTATTGTAAACAAATTACATCACAACTAACCTGACCACGTTGGTCATGCCAATCAAGTGCTATCTGCTAGTAAACAAAATGAACAGTCAAATATAGCCAAAAGAGGTAACACCAATGTCAGTCTACTCCTGACATACATGTAAAGTAACTGGACTCTTTCAGGTAAATTATCGGCTCTTATAGGCCTAAAATATGTTTATTGGCATCCTTTAAAATATTTTTCCTTGACGCTCTCATTTGTCTTGTTGTTTCAGCAAATATAGGACATTTGGAAAGTTGACAACGTTTTCACGAAGCCAAGCTGTGGATTAGTATTCGTTCTGTTACTTAGTCTTCTATAAAAAACAGGTTTTCGAATTATTTTAACAGAAGTTATTGTAATCAAAGATAAAGCGATCACTCTGAGTAGCGAAGCCGAGATCCCTGGGATAAATGAAACTTCGTTATTAATCTGTTACCGAAAGTTTTTTCAGAAAGAGACACAATGTTTTACTTTGACACAAATTCTCTTCTTTTTCCGACAGAGCCTAGATTTTCCGTTGAATTACAATCCTTATGAAAATATGGCTGGCGGACAATGATTTTCCATTAATTTGGTAATGGTTAGAATTCTAAGAAGCTATGGTTAGTCATACGCCCTGTAAATAGGCGACCATCAGAAGGGGAGGTTAAAGTGGTGGCGATAGAGCGATCTGAACCTTGGGTTCATGGCGGTACAAATTTTTGATACAGTTAAAGTAGTTTATACCTCCAATAATATGTATAACTATAACTTATTTAGTGAGGCGGGATAAACTGCTTGATAGAAAAACATATACCTTCATACGGTCTATTACGTGCATGTTAAATACACTTCCATTCACAAATTCCATCTTGAGAATAACAGAGCATATGAAGGAATACGACTCTTGCCTTTTTGTAGAGTTAGCTGAGTGTAATTAGGAGAAGAATAAAATCTCAATTGATCTTAACAGCAATGTTATTGACAAGTGTACTGGTCGACATGTCAACATGCTCTCCCACAAAAAACAATATTTTTGGTGCAGCAAACGACTACCAGACATTTTGTTTCTGCTAGTAGAACTATTTGTAATAGAAAATAGATAGAAAATGTGTGTTAGCGCTTTCTGAATTTTCTCAGAAATTATTCCAACAGTGAAAAGTACATACATGTTAGCATGTAAAAACTCAAGTATGGTAACTTTTAGATCAAGGATGAGGAGTTTAAAAATGTCTTCATGAATCGACGAGTGCTATGGTGAAAATTGTGTAGTCTCAGGCTTATAACATGGGCAAAACATCTTCGAAATTTTATCAAAATCCCGAGACTTACCGAGAGATTTTGACGAAATTTCCAAGAGGTTTTGCCCATGTCATCAATCTGAGACGAGTGTAGGATTTGTTTTCTCACATGAGCCGTAAAAACGATCTTTTTACTGAAAAACTCGACGTGTCTAAAACTTTCAACCACACGACGAAACTTTTGTAAAAACACGCTTGCGCAATTCAGTTACTTTTTATGAATAGGTTTTAAGCTTAACAATTGTAAATTGCATTCACCTTTCGTAGCAAATATTCAAGTTAGAATCTAATAACTACTCTTTGAAATTGTAATATTAAAACTTAAAAAATACTTATATATAACAGTCAGCAAGGCTTCCCCGCGCGTGAGCAGTGCATTGACCTTGAGACAGCTCAGCTAGACAGTCTCGCCGCGTTTCTTGAGAAGAGGCTCGTCTCCGTTTGAATGAACGTGGATATGGAATTCGCCGCCGAAGATGTGTCCGTATAAGAAGTTGTTTGCATGTCCTTCCGACTGGGAGTACGTACAGTTGCGACACCCGATTTGACAATCATAACCTTGTCACCTTCTCGGAATACCGGCATTGTTTGGTTGGCGCGCGTTTGGTTGTTTTCGTGTTTGGCAGACGATAAAATGTAAGGCGTAAGGATTTCTACTTCGCACTTTTTTGTGATTTGCACGTGTAATATCAAAAAATTACGTACATATAGATTATTACATGGCGAAGTCGTTATCCCCCGTTATCTAGAGCCCGAGTGGATCCACAGCGACACACTTGTCAGCAAAGTCCAAGTAATCCAAAATAGAGCCGCCAGGGCTATCCTGGGTATTAAAACTAGGGACACCAGGATCGCCGACTTGTACTCCAAGCTTGGATTTATGAAAGTAAAGCAAAGAAATAAATATCTGCCTGTTGCATGTACAGCCAAAAATCACCAGCAGCCAAGTTGTATACTCTACACGTTCTTCTGTTGCCGGTAATGTTTCTTTTAAAAAATTAAAACCAAGACCGGCAAGAGATCTTTTTTATGCTGCTGCTGCAATATGGAAATCTTAGCCCAGAAATTAAATGGTCCGATTCAAATAATACTTTCAAATTTGATATTAAAAAGTGGCTGTAATTTACCAAACCATTTTACACCCTACCTGTCTTTATTGTGTCATTTTTCATTGTTGTAATACTCTCACTGTTTAGTATCATTTCTTTATTTATTTCATCTCTCTCAATCCAATTTTCACCATGCTTCATCATTTATTTAAATTATCTTAATTCTCAACCTGTTTAGCTGTATCACTGTTACATGTATTTAATTCTTGTTTTATTACTTTATTGTATTATATTACATTTTGTTGTTGAGGACCCTCATTTCAAATATGACAATAAATAAATAAATAAAGTCTGACACTCCCTTACGTTACAATCGTGCCGGTAGCGGACGACTGAACAACTGTCAACATACCATAGAAATGGATTTTACGTACAATATAAATTTGACAAGAAACTAAAATGCGTGAAACGCTCATACCAGTTAAAGGTTCAGATTGAAATTGAGAATCTGAATACTGAAAATCCTAAGGAATTCTGGGCATATACTAAAAAACTGGGACCAAAACAGTTTAGCGAAGTTCCCCTGGAAGTTCTGGATTCAAATAATGAAATTAACTCTGATAAAAATTTCGTTTTAAATAAATGGAAAACTGATTACGAACAATTATTTAAATGCACTTCTGAAAATACACCATTTGATGAAGAATTTTATTTGAAAACCTTGAATTTGCGCAAGCAGCTAGAAAATGATTGTTCTAATACAACTGGTCATGGATTAAATTGTGAAATCTGTATTGATGAGGTTAGAAATGTTGTTATGAAACAAAGAATAACGAAGCCGTCAGCTATGACTGTATACCTTATGTGGTGTTAAGATTCGAAACTATTGTTTTTCTAACCCAATTGTTCAATGAATCTTTTAAACGTGGACTAATGTCTTCTGACTGGTATAAGGCAATTAAAATACCGATACCTAAGAATTCTACAGACGACCCTAGGTTACCTCGTGGGATTAGTCTTCTTTCCAATATTTATAAAATCTTCAGTGCTCTGTTGAATAATAGAATTCTAGGTTTCTGTGAACAGAACAATATTTTAGTTGACGAGCAAAATGGTTTTCGAAGCCGACGGTCTTGTATTGATCACTTATATGTCCTGTCATCAATTATTCAAACAAGAAAGTCATCTAACCTTTTTACATTTGTGACATTTGTGGACATAAAAAAGCTTTTGACTGGACAAACCATGAACTTCTGTTTTATAAATTACTGCAAAATAATATTAATGGTAGAATGTATGATGCAGTTCGTATGATTTACAGAAGTCCGTTGAATTGTATACGATTAAATGGCACTCTGTATAGTGGTTGGTTTACTCCTGAAATTGGTGTCCGTCAGGGGGACGTTTTATCACCAATACTCTTTGCATTATATATAAATGACTTAGCTCTGGATATTAAAAAACTGGGTAAAGGTGTCCAAAGTGGCCCGAACAATATTTCAGTGCTTCTTTATGCCGACGATATTGCACTCTTGTCTGAGAATGAAAATGACATGCAAGATATGTTGAAGGTTTTAAACAACTGGTGTAAAAGGTGGAGAATGGTTGTGAACATGGCAAAAACTAATGTTGTCCATTTTCGAGCTAAGTCTATGCCTAGAAGCAATTCTGAATTTATTTTGAACAGTGTCATCAGTTATAAATCCTCATACAAATATTTAGGCTGTATTCTGGATCAACACCTTGACTTCAAAGAAAATTTGAATACGTGATCTGAAGCTCCTGGTAGAGCGTTATGGAACATGTGCTCAACATTCCGTGCTAACAAGAATCTAGGATTCGAAACGTTTAAAACATTATTTAATTCTTGTGTGGCACCAATTTTGTATTACAGGTCATCTGTTTGGGGTTACAAAAATTTTGGTAATGATGAAAATATCCAAAACAGAGCGATGCGTTTTTATTTAGGGGTCAACCGATTTACAGCCACTCATGCAGTGGCGATATGGAGTGGAACTTCACCTGGAATAGATTTAAATTGAATATGCTGCGTCTTTGGAACGAACTTGTAACCACAGGTGTGATAGGTTACTGAAAAAGGTACTTCTATGGGACTACTCTGTTGGTAGAAAGGGTTGGATAGACGGAATCAAAAATTTGTTTAACATAACTGGCATGCAATCCTGTTTTCAAAATTTGACTACTTGTGACATAATACATGCTAGAAACAAACTATTTGAATACGTGAAACATGCTTGGGCTGAATCTGTTGTAACTAAACCTAAGTTAAGAACCTACATTTTATTTAAGCACGAGTTTTTAACTGAGCCGTATGTAAAGATTAATTTATCTCGTTCCGAGCAGTCTCCTCTGGCTCAGCTTAGAGCAGGAAATCTCCCATTGCACTTGGAAACTGGTCGTTATGTAAACACTCCTGTAAGTGAAAGACTTTGCTTGTGTCCTGACTCTGGTTCTGTGGAGGATGAGCTACATTTTGTGTTTGATTGTTCTCTTGATAACTCACGGAGGTCTATTCTGCTTAATAATGTTTCACTTCAAATCCCGAACTTTGTAGATTTCAGTAGATTAGATACGTTAAAACTGCTATTTCAGTATTTCCCTAGGCAAATTGCCAAATACATGCATATCAAGTCTGCTTTTGAACTTAGAAACCGACGCATTTATGGTAGGCCTACATCTGAGTTGTGTGGTTAAAGTGACTAATAAGCCCAACTGGGCTGGGTACTTATCTTTCTTACGAATGTTATACCTATAACTGTTTGATTTAATTGTACTTGTCACTATAATAAATAAATACTACTACTATACTACTACAGGTACAAAGAAAAGGACACATAAAACACATACAAGTAAGTGTTGTATATATTTTTGAAGAAGGAAGAGAGAGGGGGTGGGACGGAGTAAGGATGGGGGAGGGAGGGAGGGAGGGGCGGCGGGAGGGAGGGACGGTGAGGAGAGGGTGGTGCAGTAGGAGTGGGAGGTGGAAAGAGAGTGGGAGAGAGTATAATACAAAACATCTGCATTGTTTTAGATCATTCATTGTTGATCCTCCAATTGTGAACTGATCCAATTATAAATTCTTTGAATAACTTTAATTCTCCGAACAGTTCTTTGTATTTTTGCAATAAACTTAAATTCGGAGGTTTCCCATTGAGGCGTCGCTGATATCAATGGAATTTGCAAAGACAAATGCTTAAAGGAGAATGCCACCCAAAAAACAACCTATTTTGTATCAATTTATATCGAGTAGTTCCACTCAATAACAACAAGTACAGCTCTTTTACCCGACACCTGACGGCATACGGAGGTGTTGAAATTAACGATGACGTAATAGGTTCGAATGCAGTTTGTTCAGCAGTTCACAACACGCTTACTGGTGTCAGCTTATCGCTTGAATTCGTCTTTTTACACCAATAAATTATCAAAATTCGATGTGAAACCCTTACAAATACATCGAGTTATTGAACAAATGTGTTATTTTATTTCGCTGTTATGGATTTTTAGGTATTTGAACGTACCGTAGCCTAAAAAGTTCGGTAGGCCAATTTACCAAGCTCGGTCGCGGGATTTTGGGGTCTTTGCGTTGATAAATTCAAATTATTCGTCCGTGAAATACAAACAAGGGAACATACCTTCGTGTTGTAATTTTAGACTTGTGATTTTTCAGTTCTAAACACACAAAACGCTTGCTATCCAATTAGCTCATTGAACAGCCTAAACTAAAATCATCGAAGCTCAATATGTACAGTAAAGTTCACATAATTGACATTTTCCACTCATCAGGGGTAACGGCTTTAGCAGGTTCTGTTTGCCACGTCATCTCAGACTTGGGCCTAGAATTATAATGAGACACAATACTACTATAAAATGCTATATCTCGTTTTATCTACAAGTCCTAAAATTGACTTAAAAGATACAAAGAAGGATTTTTTCCTTTTTGAAAAAAAAAACTTCTCTGAGCCCGTAAAATTCGAAGATATGAGGGCTCAATTTGAATTTTTCGCTAAGAGCACCATACCGGCCATGATCCAGGAAGTCTGAAATATGACAAACAGGCCTGTCGTGCCATTTTTCGAAACAGAATTTCACTACCAATTTCGGTACTTGAGTTAAACCATTTTGGCTGATGTGGTGTCTCTTCTTGGACCACTGTTATTGTACAAATCATCAAAGAAGCCAACTAGTTTCTTCCCAAAAGGGATTCTTAATTTCGGTACCATCGTGTTTATAGAAGTCAATTCACCGACTGTTGCAGGTTTAAAGTCATGCAATTTTGCGTATTTCAAAGTATTTATTTTCCATTAAAAATAAATTAGCTTTGAAAAACGACTGAAGACCCTTTTCTGTCAAAGTATGTAAACGTGTAACAAACAACGGTACTTGTCAATAGATTATGTTTTATTAGCCACTTTCTTTTCATATGGGCCCCTTGTGAATTGCGAATATCGATAAAGAAGACATTCATGTTAACTTTGTCATTAGGAAGAAATTAAAGCATTACCGTACAGTTTTTTGTCGCCATAATTTGTCCATATCCCACCATAAAGATCAGGATTAGCGTCAGGTGTCGCTGGTTTATTTCTTATGGGAACGGCTGTTGCGTTGTATGCTCTCATCTTATTCAATAGCATTTTTAGGATATCTGGTCTTCTTTTAGCCAGGTTGTAATATTCACATGGGTCATCGCGAATGTTAAACAAACACGTTTCTTCATTAACATTGCATGACGTGGTTGCATTGGAAGGTACGGGGCCACACTCAACAAGCCTCTTGACCGAGATTTTTTTCGGAGAATGTAGAATGTGCTTTATACTACTTTTTCTAGCATTTTCGCTCTTAAAATAATGTTGCCACTGAGAAAGGGAGTTAGAATCTACTTCACGTTCTTTTTCCATGTGGAAAGTACCGGCATTATCCACATACTCGACAGCAACTGTGTCCTTTTCCTCATAAGCGTCATATTCACTCATTGAATGGAGACCATTCACAGTCCTTTCAGCCCACGAACCATTTCGACGAGCTTGTGGTGTTGGGTACCAACCATTAAAACTGTACCCGATATCACAACATTTGAAATGCACAATTTTGTAATCTCCCACCCTGACAGCATAGCCTTCTGCGTTGTCTATGTTGTGTAGTATCTCTGTCCGCGGGGACGGAAGATCCTTAGACAGTGTTTCCCACATGTTGAAACCGTCCAGCTGAGTCAGGTTCTTTGTATCACCGCCAGCGAGGTGAACGAGGGTAGGGAGCCAGTCGACAAGGTGCATCATTTGATTGGACACGCGCTGGGAGTTTTTCAACATGGGGCTGTAGACCAGACCAGTACCTTTGACGCCACCCTCCCACAGAGAGTACTTCCCGCCTCTTTAAAACAAAACAATAGAATAGTGAACACTTCCAAAAAGTCGTATGTTTATCACTCATTACGCTATTTCGCCGTAAGGCATTTTATATTTGCAACCGAGAAAATTAGCATCTAATAAGCTGATATGAGCCGACCTTTCAAACAACAATCTCTCGTGTACTTCACTTATACACTAGCTGTTGTAAAGACTAGGCTGAATATGTTAATGTGATCAAGTGGGTCATTTAAGGGGCTGCCTTTCACCTCAAGCAGTTATGAACTGTCAGCTTGACCGAAGCGTTCAGTAGACCCCAATGCATTAGCCTGGACTTGCAGTGAAAAATATTCGCTTCCGGAAAAATTCAACATTCCAACGTTATCGACCGATCACGTCAGTGGCCACCATTTTGCAAGGACAGGCTATTAAGCTCCTGAGTCTACTGGGGAAACACTCGCCTTTCATTCGTGTGATTTTGCGAGGTCTTCTTTTTCCCCAAGAAACCTGTTTTATGAAACGCTATCCTTATTTGAGTAAAATAAAGGATAAGCATGTACTAATTCAGCCTAAAATATAGTGGGTCTCGAAATTTCGAGTATGTGTACCTTTTACTGAAAAAACGGGGACCAAAAAACGGAGTTCCGCGTCCAGAGGTGTGAATTGTGCATTCGCGCCGAATTCCTGCCTTTTTAGTGGACTTTTGTTTCGTTTTCTCGGACTTCTTGTTTCTCTGAGGCGGTCCTTTTTGCCCACTTCGCCAAATGGGGGGCTCAGGTACGTGAGCTAAATCAAAATAATAATTTTGTGGCCAAAGGCGGTTTCCTTCTCTTCCGTGAGTATCAGAAAACACCCGTCCCCTAGGTGTACGCCCATGGGTCTATATTTGGAATATTTTCCATAAGCTGGTGTAGGGGCCTACTTTTGGAGCCTCAAATTTAATATCTAAGTCCGTGAATTGTTTTAGATGACCGTTATTAACGTCGTTTTTAGGAATACATAAATTGCAACTTGGCAAACGCTTATCACGACCTATTGTATGATAGATTTTCCAATTATTGGCTACCCTTGTTTTAGAAAGTATATCGCGCTTAACTTCTTGGTACCGTTTTCCGAATATACACCACTATCTCTCAAGGGGGCACTCAGGTAAGAAGCTTTTGGGTGAAATCATCAAAACCGGGACGTGATTGGTAAACGTAAGACACTCACTAGTGGTATGAAGATATCGTGTTCACTTACTGCTTACTCTCATAATTCAATAGCCTAACCTCCCAACCAATCGCCGTTGAAAAGCAGCTGCTTCGCTAAAGAACGCACGCGCCGTGCGTTGCAGACGCACTCGTGAAACACCAGCGTTTTCCTATTGTGCGTGGTCTTGTGACCTGGTTTTTTACACGAGAAACTAGCCCTATAAAAGGTACCACATGATTTAGTGCATTGCTAAGTACATGGATTTTTTTCGGGCGCCAGTGAAACGGCATCCTGTAAAAACGTCCACCCTAAAGAGTAATTTACTAGCTAACAAAATGTTAACTGTTAACAATCCGTAAATTCAGATACCTTAAAGGGAAATTAGAACCTGGTGAATAGTTTGGTGTGGGTCCTCCATTGTCCGTGGAAAGAATGATCACCGAGTTCTCCCACATGCCGTTGATGTGCAACTGTTGAATAATGCGACCAATAGAATCATCTAAAGCTGCCAACATGCCGGCATACACACGTCTTTTTTTGTTCTTGATATGAGGAAACCGCCGAACGTACTCCGCCGGGGCTTCAATGGGAACGTGTACGGATTGGTATGGCAGGTACAGAAATAAAGGCTGAAAACATAAAGTCTTTTTGCAACTGTTTGAAAACCATCAACCAAACAAAAATCAACAACAGGGTTTTCGTTAAAATTGGCTGGACCGAATCTATCTGGAGACGACATTACCAGCAATATTGAAACCGTGAACTGCGCATGCGCGAAAATCACTCAGTTAGCCCCCTTCGGGATACATGGGATTCGCAGAAAACACAGCGTGAGGGTCTTATTTATGAATGAATCACATTTGCCGATAGCACATAACATAGATAAGTATTTTGTTAAAAACGTGGCCAAGTTTCAGCAAAATTGGAAAAAATTTTATGTTTAACATGGTATGGCCAAAGTTTTGGCTTATTTTGTCGCTTCGATCAGTGGAATCGCCGCTAAAAACCCGAAAGTGCATGTGAGAAAACGATAATTTTCGACCAAGCCTTTCATGTGCGGTTAGTTGCCGATAGACCCAACAGATGTCAGTATAATCAAGATTGAAATGTAGGAGTTTGAAGAAAATTAGACAAAATTTTGTATTTAACATGGGGTCGCCGAAAATTGCCAATTTTGGCCTTTTGCCCCGGCAGTTTATCATCATAGACTATCATTAGTGGGTCTAGTTAATTCGAAGTTTTTGGTTAAATCACTGATAATATTCACACCAGTATATTAATAAACGTTTTCTCTATTTATAGCAGTTTGATTCCAACGCTTTAATTAGTGCGTACACACAAGAATTAGCCCTTGACCGGCACGGCCCATAGTAGTATGGGAGCTAACATTCAGCTGCAAACCAAAGTAGCTGCTTGCGGAAAACTCACTTGGGGTGTTCACGATCCACTTCAGGGAAAAAAATCTCGTTGTCCCTAACAATAATTTGTTTCCAAGTACTTCGGGCATGGTTTAAAATTGAAAGGGTTCATTACAAGTTGAATTTATGACAATCGTATTGTTGCATTGCGAACTGAAAACTACTCGATTGACTCGGTAGTGCGAGATAAGGCCGGCAACGAGTGAGGACAGCTTTGATTTGCTTACGAGTGGTGACTCATGATATTGGCCAGACATCTGTACTAATATGTTTTGTCTTTCCTTTTTAACGGAATATATTTGAACTTTGGTAATTTTGGGCTACAAAATGTAGAACAACCTTCCTGGTGCTTCTCTTCAGAAGACACGCGGAGAGTGAAGCGCCTGGTCCAAAAGCGATGACCTAGTTTACGCAGAGAACCTGGCGGATGACCTAGTTTACGAATTGCTGGTAATGGGTACGAAACAGCAAGTGACTTCGTAAGAACAATTATTCAACCGTCCATTGCCTTACTCCTAACTGTATCCGCGATGCCAGTGGCTTTTAGTAAACACCGTTTTAGGTGATTTCGCACCCAATTTGTTCTGTCGCCTGATGATCTGCTTTCCCTGGGAGCTAAACGCGTCATTCACTTTAAGCACTTCTTTACTATGTCAGAGTCTTACAATTGGAGATGTCGGTCTCTAACATTTTCGTCGACTTACTAGATGAAAGGATAAGTCCCACTTGCCGATTTGACAGACTTTAAAAGGAGATTTTAATGTTATTACAAACTCCTAATTCATATCAAAAAATGCTTACTTCTTTTAACATCCAGGAACTTTTTCAGTGTTTGATTTTTGCTCTTTTAAGACCATTAAAACGGTCTATAAAATTTCTAGAAGATTCGCGATCACCGAGTTGTCGAAAATCGGGCATTCCAAAGTGGCTACGTAATGCAAAATAAAATCAGTGAACTAGGTCACAAATATGTAATGATTTCCAAGAAACTGGTCCAAATTTGAGGTTTCTGATTGGTTGCAACGGAAAGGTGAAAGAGGAACCTGCTATATGTAATGGAGTCAGCCGGGATGTACACAGCGTTACCGGGGAGTATTGCTGGGTTGTATTGTCAATTTCTCGACCACTTGGGCACAGTTGAGGGTTAAAACAAATCTTTGGTAAAGAGCCTGCTTATTTTTGTTCAAGTATACAGCTGGTATTTTCCATTAACAATACTTACGGTCAACAATGATCGTGTAGTCTCCAGCAATCTCAAACCACCCATTTTTTCAAGATATCTGATTTTGCCACTTTAGGAAATGAAATACATGTACATGTAATCTTGTATTTCAACAGAGTTATCAGAGTATTTGATGTTTTATTTAAGCGATACCCGTTGCCAACACATTTTGCCTCGAAATCCACCGACGCTCGCATTTTTTGTCTGCATGTTTACATCAGGTGACCACACTCCTCTGTCAATCTCTGTTGACACCACACAACTGGTCAATATACACGTCTAGATAGAAAACACATCGAAGTGACACACTATGTAAGAAAACTGACCTTAGTTTGATTGTGCTTGTTGATAACACGCAGCGCCTCGTCTGTGTATAGCTCAGTTGAGTATTTTCCAAATGAGCTGTTGTCGAAGTTCATATTTCGTCTAAAGTCGTAGCCAGAGTATTTCTGAAAGAAATTTTACAGTTATTCATTGAAAGGTGTCTATTTGATTTTGTATAGGGGCTTCTTAACCGGCCGAATGATTAAAGTACAGTCCTTCTTTCAAACTATTCAGTACATTTCAATGTACTCAAAACAGTACATTTTTTTATCAATCAAGAAACCCCTACTTGCAAATTTCGAATATGTAGTCGGAATACCTAGTTGATCAAAATTTTTGTAAATGTCCTGAACTTTCATTACTCTAAACGGCACCGAAGGTCCTATTAATATCTATAATTTTGGATGAATGGCTGACAATTCTTCACAGCAACTCTGAGAGATGCATATTCTAAAATCTTTGTCTTCATTCGGTAGTAATCTTTTGATAGTTTAATTAGTCATTTACAACACATCTACCTCTATTGTTCGTGCCTTTTTATGTTACTAATACATCCAAAATTAATTGACATTGCAATTAAGTAGTTGACTAATTAGTTAATTAAGCAGCCCACTAGTACATGAAGGGATTCCTAGATACATTTCTTGATATTTTTCGCATTTTGGTAACACTCTTAGTTTTTATGAATAACAAAATGTTTTTCAACCTATCAGATATGAAATATAGTTATTTTTTATGAATTAAATTATTAATCTTTTTCTTCTGCTATAATCATCATCAAGAGCTCATGAAGGGCTTTTTATGATACGATTCCAATGCAATGTGGTTGAAAAACGACGTAGAATAGAAGGTGACAGTTTTCCCTTTGGCCTTGTGTTAAAACCATATTTCTGTTATTATTCGTATTATCTACATGAATTTTTATCGTATTTGATCCCGCTGCTTGATCATTGTTAAATTTCGACATCAATGTAAAAACGATTAGATACAGTTACTAAGCAGCGGTACCCACGGCCGGCTTCCCGAATCGCAAGCAGATGATCCTCCGTTTGACAAACGTTAAAAGTCTCATCAGGCGGCAAAATATTCCAAAACATTTTGAAGAAATTTTTTCGGAAGGAGTTTTCGGTGAAAACAGTTCTAAACTTTACTCGTTTGTACTATAGTACCGGTAGTATAAAAAATGGTCACTTACTTAGAGACGTGGTTGGTTGTTAGCAGACGCTTCGACCTGGTCCGCCAGGTCTTTGTCGATGAATGATCTAGGATCGTTTGTACTAAACAAAAATTACGCCTTATAGACCTATACTCTATAGCAAGAAACAACACCGGTACAAACGAATGCAAACAACTACCCACGCATGCGCGGCACAACCTCAACCGCGCGTGATCGAAGTTGGCTTTCCACACCTAGAGATCAACATTTTGACTTAGCAGACCACGTAGCGAAAGTTTCAGCTGTTTTGAAAATTTGATAATTACATTTTAATCACAGTTGTAATGACTGAAATGTACACCGAAATTCACTGATTAGTAAATTACAATTGAAGAGAGTACAATTAGTTGTTTAAATAAACAATTTGGAATATGGCAAGATAGACGACAAAAGAAAACCTCAAATTCAATCGGTCATAACACTAAAAAGAAAGTACCTGGGTAAGCACTTGTAAAAGCGACACCTATAGAAATAATTGAAGAACTTACTCCCTCCTTCTGAACGTGAGTGTAATAATCCTCCGCACCAAGCCAGTAACCATAGTGTGAGTCAAAACCTCGATACGTAGGTGTATACTCCTTGTGAAAAAATCCTAAATGCCACTGGAATATAAAAGGATAAATTATTCTCCATATCCCCAAAAACTATTATTTTGGCGTGCTTGCATTGATCCTGCAATTGGAAGTTAAAGCTAACCTAGCTGCAACTAGATGGAAGTTGTCACGTTTTAACCAACACCGCCAAATCCTGACGTTTCTTCATGTGTATTACTTTGGATTTCCCAGTTGTGGCAAAAGTCTTGACTATTATGGTAAGGAAAACTTTGGACCAAGTTCGTAGAGGTGAGTGCCCTACTTTTCACCTGGGTGTTTTCAAACAGATGTTCAGGAGGAAATGCAATTTCAAAGTGAAGCATTAAAGCGTTTCGAAGACCAAGTTTCTCAAGGGAAAATTGAGAGATAGGCAAGACGGGAAAATAACGCGAGCGAAAGACGAGTTTTTTTAAGAGTAGGCTCGAAACGTTACCAGTGTAACTAAGCAAAATGGGAGCCACTGACTGAAGATTGGTTCGTTGGTGAGGTGGGAATGTTGAATAATTAGATTGAATTCATATATTTTTAGTTATCGAATAAAATTCACTGTTTTTATTTTGTTTGCCACAAGTGTAAGCTGATGTCTTGGGTCAACAGAACGCAGCCAGTTCAGTGCGACGTCAACTTACTTTGCCCACGATATGGGTGGCGTATCCCAGCCTCTTTAGATACTGGGGTAGAAGAGTCTCGTTGAGGCCAAGACCGTACGGTTGAGCTGCCATTAAAACTTGGTGTTGCATACCTGAAGGATAAGCGGAGAGTGGGCGAGTGGAAGGTGAGCATAAAAGTAGTGCTAAGTGTCGTGACATGAGTACTGCGTTTACGCGGGTGGCTCCTATCGTTTACCGGTTCTCCAGACAAGTTACCACCAATATCAAATCACCGATTTGAGCATGCGCGAGCTTCACAGTTTGAGCACGCAGGGACGACATTGAAAACCCCATTTTACGGGTTAACTTATAACTAGCCATATTTACCGATAGCATCGGCATTGAGTTGACGGAGCATCGTCTAAGAAACTTGGGTTATAGCTTGTGGCGCTTCAACCCTTGCTTAATGTTGCTTACCGTGTCTGTGCAACTTTTTACATGTCGTGAACACATCCACTAAAACAAGAAACTGTAGGAACACCGCATTTATCCACCTTCACTCTCATCAGGCTTCTATTGTGAGTCAGCATGCGTGAATAATTGGCTGATAAGCCACCTCTGGAACTACTTTGGGCTGAATGGANTGAAATAACGAGAACCGGATGCCGGGACGACCTGCGGATTGTTCGGTAGCAGGTCAAAGTGTAATTAAGACCACGTTTTAAGGCCATATGAAGTGCCTTTAGTGCAAAAATTTGTTACATCGCTGGAGGTTCAATACTCCGAAGGTTCACTACTCCGAAAATCTCTAAAATTTCGAACTCGGGTATAATTTTTAGGCTTTTGCATGCAAAAATAAACAATACTTCGGTAATTAGATGTGCTGAGTGGTGTACATGTACCTATAGCGAAAACAACGTCCGGGTATTACTGATTAAATTCACATACGAAATTGCTTGCTTGTCTTACACATACAGAAAAATGAGTACGTTCTTGCATTTTTAAAATCAGTATAGTTCGGTAGCAGCCCTTCGTTAACACAAACTTCGTTGAAAACACGACTAAACTTTTTGTTGGAAAGCTTGATACAGAGTCGCTAGTACATGTAGTGTCGAAACGGTCTCCTGTCTTCAGGTGCGCAGCTATCGAAACAGGGTCAACGAGCGGTACACACCTGTGAGCTGCTCATTCAACACAGCATTTTTTCGTGACTGGTCAATAGCGATTCCAAAATCTTTCCCATCAGATTCGCTGCTCGTATGAAGTCTGCGAGGCTGCGTACCATTGACACTGATTAACAAGAGAATTTAGTAATACTTTATTCATTGACAGGCCCGTAGCCAGCATTGCGCGGTGGGTGGTTCGGGGAATTTTTTGTACGGTGGACCTTTGATATTTTGCAAACATCGACGCAGTTTAACTAGGGGGCGGGAAATCTATATACACAACGACGACTCTTAGCTCTAAGTTTCCAAGATCAGCCGGAATTCGTAATTCCAGAAATGAGGATTCCCTGATGGTTGCTCACAAAGAACGTGACCCAAGTTCGGATGTAATGTGGCCCAGAAAGAGAATGTTCCCACGTTACCCCCTGCCAAACTTTCAAACCGGGCGTGCTTAAATGAGTGATTACACCTCATTACATAATCGGTCTGAAATATTTAATCGGAGCATGATCGACTTGAATACTTTGATCTGGTTGTATTTTGCGTGTTACTTAACTTGTTTACATCGCTGGAAATGGGAACAACCTAGTATTCCAAAATTTCACTACTCTGAAGGTTCACTACTCTGAAGGTTCACTATTCTGAAGGTTCACTATTCTGAAGGTTCACTACTCCGTAAAGATCTAAAATTTCGGACTTGGGTGTATCAGATATCCCTTTTACCTGCAAAAATAAGCGACACTTCGGTTATTAGATGCACTAGTGGTGTACCTATGCTCAAACAACGCCAGGATTTCATGCGCATGCGAAATTGCCCGCATGTCTTTCGAATACGGAAAATGAGTACGTACTTGATTTTTTAAAAGATTATGAAGTAGGAATATTGATTTATTATGAACCACGATACATTCATCAAATCCATGCCAAAGTCGCATCATTTCACAGCGTGATTGGGCTAGTTTAGGGCCGCTGCCCCTCAAACTCACCCATCGGAACCACGCGCATGGCCGCGTCGAAACCAAATGTAGCTAAAAGTCTACCCTGTCCTTGACAGTCTTCACTAAGTCGGAGAGTCCCATTCAATCCTCTTAAATTTAAAATCGCCGCTATTGGTAGCTGAGGACCTGACCCGATGTCGTCCCTGCTTGAGACTGAATGAGTCGTTAGTTAGAATGAAGATTCACGATTGGCAGTGATTAGAACTGAGATCAGTTGTAAACAATGTAATCAGTCTTTTAAGAACTATTCAAATTTTGTACACCCTTTAAATAATTACTACATGAGCACAAATACAATACTTTTCTCATGTCAGTTCCGACTTGTTAGTAGACAATCAGAGTAATGAAGTGGTTTCGGAATTGTGGACATTCGAAGTAGTGGACATTCGGAGTAGTGAACCTGCAGAATAATAACATGTAACCTTGGAAATCTTTTCCATCAAGTTTGTCACCCGTATGACGCCTGAGAGACTGTGCGCCATTGGCACTGATTGACAAGAGAAGACTTTCTTCATTGACCAAAATTTTTATTAGGTCTAGACCTACTTTACACTAATAACATAAACATGCTCGTCGGGGTTTTCTTAGTGCAAGAAAATACGGTAGATCATGGGCGGTGTAGCACTTAAAAATGAGGCGCTGTAGCCTCCCTGTGGTGAACCGCCCATAGACCATGGGGTGCGCAGCACTGAAACAAAGTGGGGACTATATCCCCCAACCCCCTATGGTGCGCCGTCCATGTAGTTAAATGTCTGATTTTTTGCAACTACGGAGGACTGCCTATAGAGAACTTTGATTATCATCGCCGTGTTCTGAACTTAAACGAATGGAAACGCACACACGTGTACACGCACGCGTATCATCCACCAATCTACAGCCAAAGTGGGAATTTGAAAATGTCTGCACTTTACCGTACTCTGTCACAACAAAAATATCAGAAAAACCTACTCTCTGCTATTTTGTTTCTTGGTCGACTTCAAGACGTTCACACGGCACTATATTTGGGAGCTCTCTCGCTGCAATATAGCCTATCTAGGTATAGACATTTACTTCTAGACTACCGTGTTACCCTATGTTGTAACCACCACGCGCGTTCAATACTGATGAATAACTAAAGCCTCCTCTAACCATCTGCACGATTGTATCACCAAGCACCATTCGGGCGAAGTTGACCGGGTACGGCCCGATGATTACGCGAGCTAAATTCAAAATTATTATTGACTTAGTTATCATTGTAGTTAGTAGTACCAGTAGCTGCAACAATTTTGTTGTTGTTATCTCATCTATAACGGATAGGCCGGGGCTGGACCTTTTCCGAATCCCCTCCCCCCTGGCTACGGGCCTGGATACTGTCGCTCTGCATCATTTTGACGAAACCTTTACTTCACTGACATGGCCATTGGCGTAGCAAATGTAAGACGTTTAGTTCTTGACAGATCGTTTCCCTTATCGAAGTGTACTTGGGTTTACAGTTGCTGTTACCTGTGTGTATGCAGTATCTACCCGTCATGAGTGATGCTCTGCTTGGTGAACATATTGGTTGAACATAATAGTTGTTTAGAATGATTCCATTATGAGCCAGGGCGTCAATGTTGGGAGTAAGAATCTGGTCTGATCCATGAAAACTGACGTCATCCCACCCCTGTGAGGAGAAAGGGTACAGACATTACGATGAATAACTAAAATGGCACTCCGGGAACACACCGAGTGCACGGCTGCACTTGATTGTCTTCGCCGGTCAACCTGGGTTCAACCGGCTATGACATCTGGTTCTCGATGGCAAAATGCGGATTGTAGACCAATCAGATTTCTTAGCCGGTTGATCTAGCGGAACAGGCGAAGCCTCAATCGAGGCGGAACAAGCCAAGTACACAGCAAGTACAATTTTTGGGTCACAAGCCACCACAGGACTACACTCGGGCTAAATGGAACCAAAAATCACGAAAACATGTGAACATTGTAAACGTGATGTATATTTAAGAGTTGTAAATAATCTAATAAGCCTTCATTTCACATTCCCAACAGGAGAACTACGTTTCATTTCCAGACAGGTTACTCCGGCCCTACGGTTGTCTTCACCTCAGCTGGAAGCAGATTCATATTAATGCTTGTGACTGAGCCGTGGTTTGTGTTTTGGACAGTGTGCTGGAGGACTCGGATGTAAAGTCAGCCCAATTTGTCATTATCTAGGCCAGTTTTGATGTTTCAAAAACCATTGTGGATGTTTTTAAACAAAGACAGATTCACCGAACTCAAAGACAAAAAATAGCAACACCGTGCATCGGTACAGTCAGGCAAGGTTTGTTCGTAAATGGGCCGAGCAAGCGCATAGAGGATGACCACGCTCAACGTGAACCTGTCTCCACTTCAACAACAGAAAATTAAGCGAACCGAAACGCGTGCGAAAAGTATCTGGCACGGCTACATTACGTGAGTTTTCTAACTCGCCTGATGGTGCCTAATGGAGATGGGTGCCTAACCCATTTAAGGGGTTCTTAGCAGGGAACTTTTCTGAGTATCTGCATCGGGTTAACACAGAAATCAGTTCGCAAATGTAAGAATAGAAAAAAGGTTTGCTGACAGGCAAGGTTGGGTTTTGGGCTTTTCAGTACATTTTCACTCCCAGAAATCCTGCAACTTGCAGTCAACTTGCAGTTGATCAAATACACATGCGGATTATCAACCTACCGCTTTCGACATCGGTGTCGTGATACGATTGTTATCATGCTCGATGGTTCCCTGCGTGCCGCTGGGTGGTCGGTAGCCAGCGCGCAGGTATCACTTAATTTTCCTCGGAAATTTTTTACACCCGCGTTTCTGATTGGCAAGTCGAATTCTCAACAGGCAGCGCTTTACGTAAACAAACTGGCATGACTGATGGACTGAAGTGTAAATGTGGTCTGTTATACAGGAAATGTGAATCTTAGAAATTGAGGTTGCGCCTTTTCGGAGTGCATCTTTCTACTGTCGATGACTTTTGTTTACGATACTGTCCTTTATCCAGTACGCGTTGAATCTGTCGAGGGAAATACGGCAATGTAATAAAGCTTTCCGTATTCACCTCCCGCACTACTTCAACAGTGACCTCTGACATGGAAAGTTCAAAAGGTAGTCAGTGTCGACTCGACGTCGTTAGCCCGTTCGATCACCAAACTTTCGGAAAATAGTTTAAAGTGATACAACTATAACAGTGTAAATAACGCTCAACATGCAATCAGGTCTCAATAGTAACACATCTGGAACAGGACTGTTAATTATATAACAGTTCTGCCTCAGTTTTTATTTGCTCACTATTTTATCGTCTGCAACTCAGGCGCCGATCCCTCGGTAACTACACTATCAAATATTGTCGTTATTTAACTATTTTCAGGAGACATTATTCCGCGTATCGTGTCGGTCGATACGCGTAATAATGTCTCGTGGGCTTTTACTTCATGTACCTCACTCTCGGTACGTTTTGTGTAAGTATTCATACATGTGTTGGTAGTCCTTCGGGTCCGAAGATGACGTAGGTTGTGTGTCTCATCGTCTATGTACACGAAGATGGCTCTGCAGTCCCAGTCTTGACCCGCAGAGTCGAGCACAGGTGGGGCATTGGAACTCCGTCGTGGTAACAGTGGTGGATGCTGCTGAGTGGCGTTTCACTCGAGCAGCTTCGAGTCTCTTACAGCGGTCATCATCAAAACTGGCAGTTGCTTTTCGAATCATGGCTCGCCACTTTGGTCTCTCTCCTGCAACAGCTTTCAGCTCCTTGGGTTTGATGTTGCACCACTTCAGGTTGGCTTTGACGGTGTCCTTGTAGCGAAGGCGAGGGCGTCCTTGCTTCCTTCTCCCAGTCTTCAGCTCGCCATACAAAAGCTGGCGAGGCATTCTGTAGTCCTCCATCCTGATGATGTGCCCCACCCATCGCAGTTGGGCCTTGAGTAGCATCGCTTCAATGCTGGTTGACTGGGCACGTTCTAGGACCTCAAGGTTGGTGATTCGGTCCTGCCATCGGATTCCTAGGATGGAGCGAAGAGAACGCATGTGGAAGCTCTCAAGCTTCTTGATGTGCCTGCGGTAGGGGGTCCATGACTCGCAGCCATAGAGCAGAGAGGTCAGGACCACTGAAGAATACACCTTCAGTTTAGTAGACAGGCGGATGTTGTGTTTGTTGAGCACCCGTGTTCTCAGTCTTCCAAGTGCCTTGCTTATCCTGGAAGCAATCTCTTTGTCTAAGCTGCCATCTTTTGAGATGACGCTCCCCAGGTATTTGAAGTGCTCCACATTGAGGAGTTGCTAGTTGTTGATGGTAATGACTGGCTCCGGGGGATTGGTGTTGGGTGCAGGTTGAAGAAGCACTTCTGTCTTGCCGAGGCTTATGGTCAAGCCGAATGCTTTGGAAGCATTCGAGAAGCTGTCCAGCATGAGTTGTAGGTCATTCTCTTTGTGGGAAAGGAGCGCACAATCATCCGCAAAAAGGGCGTCCTGGATTAGTTTTTCCAGGCACTTTGTCTTTGCACTAAGGCGCCTTAGATCGAAGAGGGAGCCGTCGAGGCGATATTTGATGTACACACCCTCCTCTAGTCCTTGCATAGCTTTGGTCAACATGCACGTGAAGAAGAGGTTGAACAGAACAGGCGCGAGCACACACCCCTGCTTCACTCCATTTGAGATGTCAAAGGTGGCTGAAGTATCGCCGCTTGCGAGGACCTGACCTGTCATGCCATCATGGAAGAGTCGCACCATCTTAACAAACTTTCGGGGGCAGCCATATCGACTCAGGACTGTCCACAGTGCCTCTCGGTTGACAGTGTCGAAGGCCTTAGTCAGGTCTATGAAGACTGAGTAGAGGGCCATGTTCTGTTCAATGCACTTCTCTTGAACCTGCCTCAGAGCGAAGATCATGTCCACCGTACTGCGTCCTGGCCGGAAGCCACACTGCGATTTCGGTAGATTATGCTCTGAGACGGTGACAAGTCTGTTCAGAATGATGCGAGCGAAGATCTTGCCGGCGATAGAGAGCAATGAGATGCCCCTGTAGTTTCCACAGTCCGCTTTGCTTCCCTTGTTTTTATAGAGAGCAACGATCAAGGCGTCGCGGAAGTCGTCTGGCATGACCTCTTCCTCCCAGATGCTGTTCAGGATGTCGTGGAAGGCTGATATGGTGACTGGACCTGCTGCCTTATAGATCTCAGCAGGGATGCCATCCTTTCCTGAGGCTCTGTCACTATTCATCTGGGATATGGCTTTCTCAACCTCCTCTATGGACGGTGGTAAGTCCAGTTCTTCAAGCATGGGTTGCTGCGGGATCTGTTTGAGAGCAGACGGGTCAACTGCAGATGGCCTGTTTAGCAGAGTGCTGAAGTGTTCAGCCCAGCGGTCTCTTAGTCCTTCCTGGTCTTCGATGAGGCTCGATTCGTCAGAAGACAACAAAGGAGAGCATCCTGTTCTAGAAGGGCCATACACTGATTTTAGGGCGCTGAAGAACTTCTTAGAGTTGTGGGAGTCAGCATGTTGTTGAACTTCTTCAGCCTTTCTCTGCCACCACTGATCTTGCATTTCCGTCAGTTCCAGCTGCGCTTTGCTCTGTAAGTGTTTGAACCTGTCCTTCTTTGAGACTGACGATGGATCATTCTGCCACTCTACATAGGCTTTCTTCTTGGCATCAAGGGTTGTAGAAATGGCTTCATCGTTTTCATCAAACCAGTCTTGGTGCACCTGGGGATTCAGTCCCAGTACCGTTTCTGCGGTTTCTGTCACGGCCTCCTTGAACTGCGCCCATTTCTCAGTGCTGGTTCCAACAAGTGGTGTGTTGCCTGATAGCGTGTCGTCCAGGGAATCCTGAAACCGATGAAGGTGTAGAGGATGCTTTAACCTGGCTGTGTTGAACGATGCCCTGATGAATTTCTGCCTGTTGCGCTGCGGGGGAACGATGTGCACGTTGAAAAGAGATCGCACTAGCCTGTGATCTGTCCATCATTCAGCTCCCCTCGTTACCCGGGTAATCTTGACATCCTGCATATCCCGCTGGCGAACGATGACAAAGTCAATCATGTGCCAATGTTTGGACCTGGGATGCATCCAGGTGATCTTGTACTTGGCTGCTAGTCTGAACATAGTGTTGGTGATACACAGGTTGTGCTCAGCGCATTTACTTAGTAGGAGCAGGCCGTTGCTGTTGAGTTTACCTACTCCGTGCCGTCCCAACACACCTTCCCAACTACTGCTGTCATTTCCGACTCGGGCGTTGAAGTCTCCGAGGATTACAAGCTTGTCGTTCGGGGAGTTGTCCTGATGATCTGGTCAAGGTCTTCGTAGAGTATGAATAACACACCGGTTAACTAAATCGGCCAGATATGTGTTTGTTATACGTGTATGTGCCTCAAGCACGCGACTATTAAACACCACTGCAAAAACGAAATAGTTGCGGAGACGCCACTTGCATGACAAGGCTAAAAATCGTTCACAGTCCGCCATTTCCACGATGTTGGAAAGCTAACCAATGACTGCTGAGGTTACATGAACCAATGACAAAGCGCGTGCCACTGCGTGATATCTGCGTGCTGGCTAGGCACGTAGGGGACCAGCGAGGTTATCATCGTGTTACACACAAATAGTCCGGTCGAGAAAAAAGAGCTACGCCCCGATTTTGCTACGACGAAGGACGAGTAGAGTCATGTAACCGAGAAAAACTTGTAAATCAGACAACAACATGAAAACGAGGCAGCAAATGTGCCTGAGGATGTTTACGGGACGGCACTACTTGCATAACTCTTATAGAAATAGTAGTAGGCTAGTCATTGTATGCTAGCGTGACCGCGAAAGGAATGGTGTGAATCGGTATGAATTTTGTAATTCAATCGTGCAAATTTTCTTTTACAGGCGCACGCATAACTTTCAAATTACTTCTAAAAGACTAAGTTGTGAAACTTGTGCATATTTTACAATATTTTTCGGACATTGTAAGCAACCTTTTGAGAGCAACCATTTTCGTCCTACGTCACGGCCTTAATGTGGAATTGGTTAATTAACATTGACAGCGTTTTAAACGTTCTCTTCGCTTTGATAATGATTGGTTGTTAGCATATGGAATTGACAAATAACCTGCAGTTAAAACGAAGCTGTGCTTCATAACCTGTGCTTAAATCATATGACGACGTCAACATCAAAACCTGGTATCACACAGTCAATACACGGAAGGAACGGTTGCATGTTTTGCTGTTTTTCTTTTCGCGACTCACTCCGGCCAAACTTACCACAGCTCTAGTTCGTATATACCAATGACACAGTTAAGTGCAGAGAAATCACTTAACCACTTAAATCTCAAAAACGCTTTGTTTTCTATTTATGAAACTTTAATTTTCTTCATAATAAGCAAATAAGTACTATTTTTGATAGTCCCTCATGCAAAGGCGGATCACTTCAAAAACAATCCCTACAGCGGTTACTACAAAAAGTTTGATTATTGAGGCTTGCTCAGTGGTGCCACCATGATTATACACTATTTTACTTCGCTGAACGGCGACAGCAAGTTGAAGATCTTACCAAGTCATCAACTAGAATGAAAATCAAATGCGGCTGCGTCGGCATCATCCTTGCACATGCGCATGCAGTTAACAAACTGCCAAGCAGCGACCAAAACAGCATTTTCTGAAAACAAATTACGCATATGTGATTAAGTTATGCAAAACTATTTTTATGATTTAAAATTGCGTGTTTATGTTTGTCCCGCGCTTGCGGCAAACTGGCAAAGAATATAATTGACGAGGAAGTAGAACTATGAGATTACAGCCTTCTTTTAATCAACTTGCTGGTATCTCGTAATCAACTTAAACTATAGGTTCTTCGCTTTGGGCTTACCTGACCCCGGTCTAGGTCTGATCATTCGACAAATTTGCACCCATATATGCACTCTTGGTACATTGTCAGAGTGCGAATGCTCCATATTCGACTTCCTAAGACACAACATAACGCTGCACAATGGTACACAAACTGTCCGTTGTCTATCCCGTAGTGTAGCGCCATAATCTCACTGCCATTGACTTCCCGCTTTAATTGCAGTCAACTGACAACTAGATCAGGGGGTTCTTGACTGATCATCCTTTGCATACTTTTTATTACCGGTAATAAAATATACAAACAACCACATATGAACGAATGCGCGACTATTTCTAGACATTCAAACACACACGCACGCACGCACGCTCAAACCAACGTGCAATTCGCGATCAGCGCTATGGGTCTAATCTTTGTACTTGAAATCGCATTTTCCGTTAAACTTTTGTGCTCGAGTACATCCTGGTTTACGCTGGTGAGTTTTTAGTACAAGATCGCACTTGATGACACCAGCATTAAAGCTATAAGTTTGAGCCTGAACTGGAAATCAAGAGTTTTCTCGACATTTTGAGAAAAAAGAGTAGATCTTACCCCAGATAACAAACTGAGTACAATCTATTGTCTAACGAAACAATTGGGCCAACGATGGTCGGGTTGACTGAATTTTTCATAGTCAGTTTCCCAGAAAAATACATTTTTCCACTTGAAAGTATTGTAACATATTGCTACAAAATTTTATTGGAGGAGCAACATTTCTAAATCTTTGACGGAAAATGTGATGTTTTCCCAATTGCGTAATTTAATTATATCTAATTCGTGTAACTTGATGAGAAATTAAGTAAATTTTGGGTTTTGAAAACCATCATTGCAGCTGACCAGAAAGTTTTCGTCACAACACAATCCCAGAGATGATTACTCATGTTTTCTGGCTCTTTTTACAAAACGTGAAGCGTTCTGACTGTGCAATATCAACTTTAACTAGAAACTCGCTGATGGAGACTATTGGACGAAGAATACTTATCTGGAAACACCTAAATCTCGAATCATTAGTAAATTCAGTGACGTAATAACAACTAAGCAGAACTTTTGTAGCATATGCTACTGCCCCCGCGCTCTTTGGGGCCAAGCGGTCAGCGTTTTGTAGGCCCCAATACCATAAAGTATACTTATTTTTACGCCTATATAGAACCCTTGACCTCACGTAATGCAAACCTGATTTGGAAATTCTGTATTGGGCCCGCCATTTTCAATATGTGTTGGGTCAAGGTTGCGGGGCCTCACTGAATAAGCAATGTTAAAAGACTTGTAGGTGTCGCGCAGTGCCGTTCAATCTTAAGCTTGAAAACAAAAAACAGAGTTCCCTTAAAGTGCAGATATTCACCAAGGTGCCAGGCATTCCTTTATTTTTAGCCATTCTGAAATTTTCAGTATGGGTTTACTTAAAATACAGTGCGACAAAATCTAACTTTGCGCAAAATTTACATATTTGACAAAACGAGTTAAATTCTTGATGCCATGATTGGAGCAGGCCCCCTGATTAGCGGTGTGTGAATTATTCAGAAAGCGACTAATTCAACTAACAGCTAGCATTGCCCAGTGGACACGTTGTGTCATGATGTAGAAGTCGCCTTAATAGCTTTCGTTCTCAAAAAGACAAGAGCAACGCTGTGGCGTTGACATGCACCCATGGTGTATCGCAAACGGTATGTTTCTAAGAGCCACTGGGTGGTGCTGTAGTAATTGAATTCGGCCAAAAATCAATTGGTGTCGGCGCATTGAAGTTTCATTGAAATCCGTCAATGAGCCTCTAAATATCATCCGGAAACTCTCTTGCCTCAAACAAAACACGAAAAGCACCTTGTCGAGAACAAAATGATGAAGGCACATGTTCATCACATGCCACTACATGTATGTAGAGTTTCAATGAAATCATTCAATCGGTTCTCCAGATACCATCCAGGAACACTCTTCGTTCAAACAACACTTGAAAAGCCCCTTGTTACGATGCCATAGTAAACAAATCTACCCCAAAACCGAAGAGTCCGACGGTGTGACATCACACGTCATATGCCTGGTCAAGGTTCGTTGACATCAGTCAGTCGGTTTTATAGATATCATCTGGAACTGCTCTGCCTCCAACCAACACATGAAAACCCCTAAAGAACAAAATGGACATCACGAGGTGCTGCAGTAGTCAAATAAGCCCGAAGATTTAATGGTGCCTCCGCATTGCCATCACAAACCTCAGTGTTGACTTTCATCAAAATACTCTCACACAAAATGGCCACTAAGTGGTGTTGCAATTGTCATTTCTGCCCGGAAATCAAATGGTGCCGGCAAAATTTTATGATATACCTATATATTAAATTTCAATTAAATCCGTCGATCGGTTCTTTAGATATCATCCGGAAACGTTTTTCGCCAAACAACTCATGAAAAACTGTCGAGAACAAAATGGCCACTAGGACGTGTTACAGTGGCCAAATCCGCCCGAAAATTAAAAAGTGACAGCGTATAGACATCACACGCCACTGTGTCAACTTTCATTGAAATCCTTCAATCGGTTCTCTAAAAATCAACTGGAAGCGTTCTCGCATAAAATAGCCACTACGAAGCACTGCAGTAATGGAATCCGACCCAAAATCGAATGGTGCCATCACAATTTCAGTACATACCTCGGTGTCGAGTCTCAATGAATTCCGTCAAATGTTTCTTTACATACCACACGAAAACTATCTCTTCCCACAAACAACACTTGAAAAGCCAATATCGAGAACAAAATGGCCGCTAGGAGGTTCTGCAGCGGTCGAATTCGTGAGAAAAAAAATAATGGTATCGGTGCTTTGACATCACATACCCCTGTACTGTTCTTACGTTTATTCAATCAGTTTATTTCTGCAATAAAAGCCATTGACCTACTGAACAAAAGAACAACATGTAAAATACTTCAGAGTGCAGCAAGGTACCACAGGGACGAAAAGCGTAAAATACATAAATAAATATTTACATAGATTAACTAATTTAGCATCATCACTTGTTGACATCAATATATTGAACTTAAAACAGAAGGAAAATTCCAGTAGTACACTTCAATATAATTTTCTCTCAGTTCAGAATACTTAGCACAGCTTAGAAGGAAATGATACACGTCTTCTACAACATTGGGGCAGAAGAGACACACTCTGTTTGCTCTATCCAAGTTCAAGTGCCTGAGACTGTGGCTGGAACAACGAAATCGTGCCATGGACATGCTGTCTAAGAACTAGCAGAAAAGTATTTTCACACACAACGCCTTGATTAAACCAAACTTCGTAGAATCCATAACTTGACAATATAAATCTAACTTACTGAAATACTTCAATCCGTTCTCTATATATCATCTGGAAACACTGTCATACAAAATGGCCACTAGGAGGCGCTGTAGTAGTCAAACCAGCCCAAAAATCAAATAGAGCCAGCGCATTCACATGTATGCCTATGTGTAAACTTTCGTGGAAATCCGCCATTCTGTGCACTAGATATCATCCAGAAACACCCCCCCCCTCAAAAAATAACACTTGAGCAGCCCCTTGTCAAAAATTGCCACCAGGAGGTGCTGCAGTTGATAATCCGTCAATGAGTCTCTAGATATCATCCGGAAATTCTCTTTCCACAAACAAAACACGAAAAGCCCCTTGTCGAGAACAAAATAATGGAGCAACATGTTCATCATGATAAATCCATTCAAAAATTTATTGGTGCCGGCGCATTCATATCATTTACATTTGAGTCGCGTTTCATTGAAATCCGTCATTCCATCCGGAAACGCACTTTCCCAAAAAATACCCAAAAAGTCACGCCCACCTGGCCCCAGGGGGCGATGCAGATCGAAAAGTGGCAAGAAGTGTTCTAGTTATGCCCAACACCCTTGTGCCAAATTTCATCAAAATCTGACAAGGGTTTTGAGAGTATCGAGCGGATACCCGGACAAGCGCACGCGCACAAAGTGACAATATGCGACCGCATTCTTATGTGGGTGCATAAAAATTACACCTATGTTGCTTTTGCTTTGAGATAGTCGTTGTAAGAGTATTTGACCAGGTGTCCCGCGGTTTTATTCATGCTGCAGTCCCGGCAAGTGCGTAATCCCGAACTGAGTAACATCAAAGAGTGGGTATGCACTTTCTTGCACTTTTTGGTCGATCCAATAAGTAAACGCCAATCTTTGAATTCCACTTTAGCTCATGTGTTGTTTTTTTGTAAATGCCTTCTGTTAAGAGGGTCCGTTCATTTGCAACATTTCCTAACGCTTTTGTGGAGTTTGGAAAGCTTACAGAAAATGTTATGTTTTTGGAGTATTTGTTATTATGAAGAATTGCGCCCATAAGTCAATAAAAATAGTTAACAGTGAAGAGAAACCATAAATATACATGTAAGTAATGCCTTTTTCACCAGCGCTTATAAATAACAAATGTCTTATTTACAGTTTCATTGCAGATTGACTAATATTGGACATCTTCACTGATTCTTCTCAATGTCCCGAATTTGGGCAAATTAAAAAAACGAAAATAAATTTGTAATTTCATATGACCGTGTATGGCAAGAAGCGCTGCCAAAATTTAAAACGTTACAACCACTCAACCAACAATGTTGTAAAAACATTGTTTGTTGAAATCACTCATATAGAACCAGGACAGCTCAGAAATTGGATGAACGACCAACAATTTTTACATCATTTCAGTACTTTTTATTGTATCACGTTTTCAACGCCAAACAAACTTGAAGAAATGTTTACTTGATTGTCCACCGATGAGACAAGTTCAATTCAGTGCTCATGCGCGGGGAGGCCTTGCTGACTGTTATTTATAAATATATTTTAAGTTTTAATATTACAACTTCAAAGACTATTTATTAGATTCTAACTTGAATATTTGCTACGAAAGCTGAATGCAATTTACAACTGTTGTGCTTAAAATAATCTGTTAACAAAAAGTAAGTGAATTACTTTATATTGCGCGAGCCTGGCACATGTAAACCCGATTTAAATTTACACACGGGTGTAAAAGCAAGATTACCCGGCCAAAAGTGCCATTACAAAATTATTTCTGTTATCTCAACTCTCCTTAAAGCAACACAACTTCCCTTTAAACTTCCAAATGATCTTCTGTTGCCATGTATTTTGGATGTTTTTTATTGAAATGCTGCTGCTGCTGCTGCTGCTGCTGCTGCTGCTGCTGCTGCTGCTGCTGCTTCTGCTGCTGCTGCTGCTGCTGCTGCTGCTGCT
>NMRA01000268.1:98281-139451 GCA_002633005.1 Phoronis australis
TCATTCCCGAAGATCCCTGTACGGCTGGGACACCAGGTGAAGGTGACCTGCCAGCCTTTTTAATCAGCTCAGCAAGGGTCAGCATGATAAATGACGTTCGTCGTCGTTGTTGGGTGGCTCGTGTGTTGGCGTTGCAGTACTGGCTGGCTATCACTCACTATTCTGTCAGTTCTTGCTACGTCTTCTTCTTGGATCACCTTCAGGGCACAGTCGATGGCCTTCGTCTCAGCCAGGAACGAAGAATACCACTTGTTGGTTGGAATGGCGAAGGAACGGTGGGCCCAAGTGAGCCGTTTGGATTGCCTGTAGAGACAACGACTCCACCACTGCCTGTTGTGTTACCGTCTGTTGCTGATCCGTCTGTGTAGAGGACCAGGTCGTAGTCACTCCATAGTTCCTCCAGTTGGGCCATGGCCCACTGGCGGTCCGCTGCCACATCGCCCCTCTTGATGCCAGTCGTCTCGAACCGATGACCACCTATCTCTAGTAAGGGGGGATATGATCTGGTCTTTGAGGCGGTCGTTTGGTGTCGAAGATCGATGTCCATACTTTGCTGGCTATTTCTCTCCATCTCTTCTTCTTCATCTGCTGCCACACAGTCTTATCTGCCGTCTGATACCTTGGGTCCTCGTCTGCTTGTCTAAGCGATTTCTCGCAGGCAATCGTACTGAGTTGGACTCATCTGCTCGATATAGTCGGCAGGTTCGCTTCCGCAAGGATAGCTTCAGCTGCTGCTGCTGCTGTTGCTGCGGCGGCTGCTGCTGCTGCTGCTGCTGCTGCTGCTGCTGAGTGAGGGTCTACGACTTTTCTACGCCACGGTTTCACTGGATATACGCACCAACCATTAGAGGTACAATAGGCATTTCGTATAACTTTTTCACAACAAATCAACTACTTGGTTCGCTTTGGAAAAGTTTCGTTTTCCACTTTGAGCGCTGAATTTCCAAAAGCCAGTTCGTCATCACCCATTCGAACGTAGCCGGAAAAAAGTAATTTATGAGCGCGCCCCGCATCAATGGCGCATAAAAAATCATTGACACACTACGATTGTGTAACTCGGGCCAACGGGCGCACAAACTGTCACACAATTTCGCAGCTTTGTTCTGTCTTGAACAACCTGCATTGCATGCAGAATCTACAAACTACGATGCAGCGCCCTACAGCCAGTAGTGATGACGACAACACTGAATTAATATATGGGGACTAGCATATTGTAAATACGTAGATCCTTATTTCATGTGCTTATTGTTGTATTGAAATGCACAGCCGTTCAGAGAATTCATTTCATTAATCGTGTAACGCAGGCTAAAAATTGGCCCATCCAAGTTAGGCCATATATAGGTGGGTCAATTGTCAGTAACCCGTTTTTCAAAACTGATCGTAGCTAGGGGCCGGAAAGCGTCCCAATCTCTCAATTTACACTCGCGACATATATAGGGAGCTGGAGAGGTACATGTAGGACATGTCTTGACGTTTTTTGATTTAAAAACGGTTCACAAACTCGTTCTTCTCGTTATCGTCTGCGGCATTTTCCTTGTCAGTGTCAAGTCTCAAACAACTCAGCCGGCACGACAGTTAAATGATATGTGCTGAAAATCATGAGGACGGAGAGATTCGTGCAATATGAAAATAATCAATGTAAACCTTGCCTTAGTTTTATTGCAAGTTTGAGTCAGCTCAGTTCAGTTTTAGCCAACGAACATATGTTCCTGTCACATCTCATACGTCACAAGTTATTTTTGACCTCGGTTGCGTTTCTTAGGGGAACCTAGTGCCTCCACGTTGTAAGACGGTTTGACTGCATCCCTATACCGGCAGGGCCGATTGTCTCCTCGTCAAGGCCTACGTGTAGCAATCCTGTGTAACTGAAGTGGCAAATCCCTTAGGTGTAATATTATCACGGTACTAGAAGGCACCTTTTTTCGACCCCAGCAATCGAGGGTCAGTGATCAAATCACTGCTGTCTAGTCTGAAAGGCTTTAATATCATTACCGGCTACAATGACAGTCCACAGCTAAGGTACAAAACTGCATAAATTAAATTTCACATGTTATTTGACGTCAGTCGAGTACTGAGTGAGGATGAGCGCTGCCCCGCGCCGGACCGGGCTCGTGTGTGGATGACCCATGAGCACCCTGTAGTCGATATACCTATTGCCGATAAGGTCAACACAACAATCTCCACCTGACTTGGTGGAACTGTAATACTCACTCAGCGGGGTCACTTGTCAAACAGATTACTTCATAGGGACTATCATATAGATAATAGATCTATGATTACGCCAAACAATCTCCGGGGACGAATCACATGACTTGGTCATGTCACATGACTTCATTTTACCACTGAACGAGGTCATTTCCGGAGAGAAATGGTTTCAGCACTGCTGTGCTCGGTCTGTGCTGAAAAACGCCAACTTTCAAGAGACTGGAGAATGGCTTCCGAAGGCTTTGTAGCCCAAGTTAGAATGCCTTTTGATGGCAGATTCAGTTGTTTTAAAAGCGGCCTGTATTTGACTGCATTGCTCTTCTGTCAATGAGTGAGATCTCGAGCTTTGTTTTTTAGTCTAGCCTGGGTTGGCAATGTTGTTAGATCTGTAACTCAGTCAGGGTGTTTGAATGGCCCAAGTTTGACTATTACTGCACAGTGATTAAATGATTATTAAGACACACGGACATCTGGTATGAATAAACAGATCTCCTGTTCACAGTCACCATCAAATAATCTACTGCATGTTACTATGCTGTGGTAGACAATACCACTGTCTCAACTGGCAGTGGCAGCAGAGACGGTGGTCATCCCATAGGCCCCCCACATGCCAGAAGCTTTTCGGGTCACACTGATTAAACCATCAAAGTCATATGTTTCTAGAAGTACTTTCTGTGCTTAGAGGGACATCTTAGGAGCTAGACTGTTGGTGTCTTTAATTGCTTCCTCGAACAAATACTACAAGTCCTTCATTCAGTTGCCCAAATTGGCAACTGGCCTTTTTACATTGCTTGCGCTAAGGGATATGATGTCACGTTATTCTGGCAAAAGCTATGTAAAAATGGCCAGTTGCCGATTTGGGCTACTGAATGATGGACTGGTTGAAAATAAAGATTGATTACGGTAGTGTTTGATGGCGTTGGAAGGAATTTGAGACATCAATGGCATCCCAAGGTGGCCCTCTATGTTCAAGAGGTACTTACAGTAACATGACTTAGATGGTTTAATAAGTTTGTATTATTCTCTGAAAAGCTTCCGGCGTATAAATGGCCACCGTCTCTGCTGCCAGTTAAAACACTGGTACTGTCTACTGCTCTAGTAACATTATCGGTAAAAATAATATATACAAACAATTGATACATCTGTCGCATCGTGGCCGCCTTCATCTAAGACCAAAGATTTGGCAATAGTCACTATGAATGCAAATGAACATTAATTGTTGCCAGCCAATTCATACGAACCATGGTGACGTCCTCGTGTAGTTTGGAAGTAAACTTCAAGATTGCGATGATAAATGTGTGATTACCCAAAGTAATTTGTATTATACATGGTAGCTAAGGCTGTTATTTAATGCCAAATGGAAATTACAGTATTTGTATATTAAGTTCTTACTGAAACAGTTGTAAACCTGTCTTCGATAAAAAACAACTTTTGATTTAGACCACCTACCGTTATGAAATTAGTCGCAAATTCTTCCTTTAGTAAAACTTGAAATAAATTTAGTGCTCCACAAGTTGGTATGTCACGTCGTTTTGTGCGCCAAGCATGGTCTCGGCGAATATTGAAGTGTCAAATCTATTCAAACCAAGGGATTACTTCTCATCTGAGCAAAAAACAAGTTGCTCAAAATCAATAGCCATAGCAGCAAGTGGTCTAAGTGCTTCTTACATGGAAAATAGGCTTGAGTTGCTGGCAATAGTCTGATATAACGTGCCTGCATTTTAAGAACCAGTTTGACACCCATTATTTAGTGGGGGAAAACTGGTTCTCAAAATTCGACCACGTTATATCAGACCATTACCGAGTTGCTTAACATAATGTCTGTTGTTTTAACTATGCAAATAGTTTAGCATTGATCGTCGATATGATAACACTTGGTTTCTACTCAAATGTCCCGCACAGAGAGGCACTTGTGCCTAAGTTCCGCAGTTAGGTGCATCTCCACAATTAGGTGCAGCTCCACAATTAGGCGCATGTGCTCAATTGCAGGGTTTTACGATAAGAAATGTCAAGCTTTTCTTAAATATTTTTCTAGATTCGATTTCTACGTATGCTGTCTGGCCACTAACATCACAGTCATTACGCAGTGCTAGCTTATCTGATGTGGAGGTTGGTTTGTGTATCAGGCAGCGTGCCCGTGGTTGTGGTGCTTCTCTTTATTTGTACTACAGCAGACAGGCTTCACACTCAGCGGCCCAACATCATACTCATAGTGGCTGATGATTTGGTGAGAATGTAGTGGAATCTCATTCAGTTTGTTGAATCAAGAGTCCAAGTCGCACACAAGAGGCATCTTGAAATTGTTCTGGTTTTACATTCAGGTCATTTTTTGTGCAACCTCTAAGGTAATGCTGGTACTACAATTGTTTCAACAAGGGGTTTATTCATTGCAAAAAAATCAAAGCAACATTTTTGCCTCTGATGTAATTTATTGAGGGGTTCAAACCGTACCCCCGCAAGTCCTCCTGTAGATCTGCCATTGTTGGTGGTGGTGTATTTTCTGTATCAGAAATGATGAGTCAGCATGTTTTCTAAACTTAAGGATTTACAAACCAGCGATCAGGTTTCCTGAAATTTTATGCATGAATTCATTAATTATTAGCATTGCACTATGGTTGGTAAAATGTGCACGTGCTTCTGGTTCTCCGATATGAATGTCTATGACAACAATTTGTATATTGTATACTCAAGTCTGTTCAATTTGTATTTGCTGTTGGTTAACAGTGTCATTTTTAAATTCAAATTGTTTTCCTTTGAAATTAATATAAAAGTTCTTTAACACAGAGAGTATATGGGATCTGCTAAATTTATATGAATACCCTATGGATTGTTAAAGGACTGATTGTTTCTGATGTTGTAGACAGAAACTTGATTTTTTCTAGATTGAAGTTCCAAATTTCGATGAGTTCTCAGAATTGTTGCATGGAGCTCTAATATTTTCCACTTGTGTTGCCCTAGGGATGGAACGATGTGAGTTTTCATGGATCCAACCAGATTCCAACACCAAATATTGATGCACTGGCGTACTCTGGTGTGATACTCAACAACTACTATGTACAACCTATCTGTACACCGACAAGGGCAGCCCTGTTGACCGGTAGACATCCTATACATTTGGGTAAGGTTGTGAGTGGCGTCTTGACATTTAACTAAAACAAAACCGCTAGCCTTAACTTTTGGGGGCCCTAATCTAGATCTGATTTGGAAGACCCCTCCATTTACGATTGAATTTGTTTCATGCCCTGTGCTTGTGTAGCTTAGTGGTAGGGCCAGCTCTGAAATAATTTATGTGCGACTGCATGAAAATTTTATTTTCCGAATATTAGTCCTTCTGTGCTAACAACTGGATCCATTGCACCTCCTTCCAAAAATTTTATAGTCTTTCATTTTATGAGTATTCGAAGGTATCAAAAATTATTTTGCTTTAACTAATGTTATCTTTATTAATTCAGTATTCTATCAATTTGGCTTTGTTTTAGTTAATGTTTTCATATGAAGTTGCTTACGTGTAATTTCCAAGTCGCATCCCAAATGATACAGTTTTAATGGTCTGTTTTCTGTGTTAATGAACTGCTATTGAAATGTGCCTAAAGTCACAAAGGTTTGTGGCCTGCTCAAGGTTGGTCATTAATTCTGTCTGCTAGGCCTTCAACATGGTGTGCTGAGGGGTGCTAGGCCTGATGGATTAGGTTTGAATGAGACACTGCTGCCTCAGTATTTGCACCAACTTGGCTACAGAACACACATGGTTGGCAAGGTATGTTTAACTTAGTGCATGCATATAGGAATTGTGCTGTGAGAACATTGAAGGAGAAAATGTCAGTCATCTGTTCTCTCCCACACCAATTGTGAAACTCATATTGATGTTGAGAGTTTCAGGTGACAATGAAGCATAGCAATTTAAGCTTAGGATTCCCACTTTGGTGATCAGGTTCAAGTCCTTGTTACTAAGGCTGACAATTGAACATGACATTCAGATATCGCCTACACCTCCATGTTCAATTTTACTGTAGCAGTATATTGAATCAGAGCCTGGATTGAATACAAAAGCGGTTTCTTGGGCTTTGCTAATATTTTGAAAATCATTTAGCGTGCTTTTTTCCTCTACCTGGTCACAATCAACTTCCTCCACAAATCTCTTTAACTTTGCAGCTGATGTTTCTCTGATAATAAGGATTAGAGGTGATACACCTCCACTCACTGTGTACGAAAGTCGCGGACAAAAAATCGACGTTTATGACATTGTTCAAAATTCGAGGATCATTTAAAGAACAGTTTTTGGACCTTGTACGAATTTCGTGGACTATGAAAAACTCATTTCGGACGAAATATTTATTCTTGGTCGAAAATGGCGGGCTGTCCGAAAATCGCGCAACTTAACCGTGTCTCTTATTGAAGCATGGGTTATCACCGGAATCCTTTACTTTCCTAAAGGAATCCAAAGAATGAGAGCTAGCCATCTGCCATATATCTCATCATCAGTATGTTTAGTAATATGATCCATCATGAACGCTGAGCAATGTAAAGCCTACACAACCAAACCTTCAAATGCAACTCATGTGCAAATGATAAAGTACATCCTCACTTAGGGCAGGTAGTAATTGTGCAATATTTAGTGCAATGGGTTGAAATATGTGGCCTGCGCATGTCTGGTGCTGTGCAAAAGCCATCACAATAAGTCCACCTGCACTATTTTTAGGAATTGTGCTCTAGCAGGTGACAACTAGCTCTGGATGAAATCACCAATACAAGGTTTAGTATCTTTCCTACGAAACAGCCTCTGTGTGTATGTGTTTGTTCATGCTCTATATTTTGTACTCTTTCAGTGGCACTTAGGAATGTATGCAAATGAGTTCACACCCACGTATCGAGGTTTTGAAACTCACTATGGCTATTACCAAGGTGCTGAAGATTATTTTGACCACACAAGTTGGCAGGTAAGGCTATCTCACAAGCAAGAAACTGTGGTATGTTTAGGGCAGGTTGTTGAGGCTTGCAAAGTAAGGGAATCTCCTTAATCTCTGACTCGCTAGTATGAGTCACACGTTTTGAACATACCATTTAAGTTTATGTAGTATCCTAGAAAACATCCAAATTTGGTAAACATCAGGATGTCATATGTCAGTTATGGCTATCAGATTCATGTGAAATTTTAAGATACTGTGCTTTTTTTACTGTTCTCTGAAACTCTGTTAGGATTGTTTTAGAGTCCATAGAGTTCCTGTTTTTGATAAGCCCTCATGCAACAGTGATTCACTTAAAAATGTTTCACTGTTGCACGAGGGGCTATCAAAAACTAGAATTTTACAAACTTAGAAGTTGCATATAACAAAGACAAAATAATATTTCAGAAAACTGTAACAGCGTTTTTGAGATTCGTCTATTTATACGAAATGAAATTTATAACATAGTTTTGTTATTAATGAACGTTTCTCTTTTGCTTCGTTTACTACAAAGACATGGTGATGCGACTGAATTATTAACAGATTGGTATCGAGTTGAAAAACTTCATAAAAGACTCATATTTCTTACAGAACTTGTATTAAAGCTGCTATAAACCCACCTTCCATCACAAAATCAATTTTTGATTTAGACCACTTACCGATATCAATTGGTCCCGAATTGTTCTTTTGTCAAAATGGATGGGATTTATGGGCATGGAAGGAATTGACTGTTGGTTATTTATCTTACACGCGTTGAACAACCTGAGTGCAATGGAGCTGTGTTTTGTGTATTGTACTCCCAGAGACTACTTAAACGGTGACCTCTGACATCGAAAGTTCAAAACTAAAGTTAGGTCACTGTCGACTCAACATCGTTAGCTGACTCGATCATCAAACTTTCCCAAAATAATATAGCAGTATAAATAACACTCAACACGCAATCAGGTAACAAACATAACATCTGGTGCAAAACTGTTACTTATATGACACTTCTGTCTCAGTTTTATATAGCATCTGCAACTCAGGCACCGATTCCTCGATAACTACAATTATGTTGTTATTTAACTACGCTATTTTCTTTAGATGTTTCAAGTTCAATGCACAATCACCGTTGTTTTCATCTTTTTTGTTCATTTTCAAGTAATAAATCGTTACATTTCAAATCGTTTCTTTTGCTAAGAGAAAACTTGTAACATAACTAGCAAGTACATATTACATATGGATGTGATCCACCATGTGAACAGTCTGGGAGAAGTATTTAAAAAATCTGTCGAAATGTGAAAGAAACTTAAGAATTTGAAGTGTATGGGATAAATACAAAATCTACTTCGATTGGTGTATGTGATGTAATATCCCACTCAACATTATTCCGTGTATTCACGGAATAGTTGCTCATGGGATAGTACTTCATCTACACCACTCTCTGTACGTTTTGTGCATTTCTAGAGACCAGAACTATGAGCTGACTTGTCACAGTGTGACAAACTTGGTGTAAGGAAGTGACTAATTTTCAGTTCTTGGTATAGACCAAAAATTACTTCTCATCTAAATAATGAACAAGTAGAGACCAATATTATAGCGTTAAGTAAATAAATCAAAGTTCTGTTTCTTCGACAGAACATTTGTTCTTCCTTAACAGCATAATTCAAAGGCTTAAAAAATCAAGACCTGCTTTAATTGTAGCTAATAGAAAAAAAGAAACAAAATTATCAAGTTTCGTGCAAACAAATTGTGGAAAATTTTGCGATCTCCATTTGATTTAACATTTAAGAAATCTGATTTGTTGTAATGAAGCTATCTTATTTACCTTAAAATGGAAATTGCATGCCTCAGACTTTTCAGCTGAAGGTAAATTGAAAACCTTCATTCTTTACTAAAGGTGTCAGCTTTATCCAAATTGCATTTTTCATTTTAAGTGCATCAGTTCATTAATAACAAAATTCCATGCTTCATAATTTATACTGACAGGTCTAAGATAGCAGAATGGAAGTGAAACTAATAAATTAGTGGCTGATTATAAGTCACTTCACTCAATCATTTCGAATCCCTTCTTGCCCCCAGAGTGATGGCTATAAAGGGCTTGACTTCAGGAGAAACATGGAGCCTGTACGGGATGCGTCTAATCAGTATTCAACTGAATTATTCACCAGTGAGTCAGAGAAAATCATTCGTCAACATAATCAATCAGAGGTGAGTCTATCGATCTCGTAACACACCTGTGCCTCAACTCCAATCCCGCTTCTTGAACTCTAACCCAACTTAGGTTTGATATGGCCCTGTAAAAATTTGAAAACTTGGGAAATGATAGTAATGGACAAAGAATGGGTAAAAACTTCCAGCAAACTCATGGAAATTTTCTGGAAATCATAATTTTGTAAGACCAAGTGCAGGGTCATGCATTCAATTGTTCTTGGTGAAAATCATGAGAAAGTTGTTTGTGGGGAAACTAATTCATGGAATTTAATTGAAGAGGAAATAGATTGAGTGGACACCATGTTTGACATTTGTTGGTTTACATTCTGTAGATCAATGTGCTATACCTGTGGTGAGATCTGGCCACTTGGGGAACAGAAAAGGTCAATTTTCTCCTATAATTCCACACGCTGCTAACTCACAGATCACCATTTCAGTACCCATCATTTTTCTAGGTTATGCTAATAGGGTTGCGAGCATGCCCCCGAAACTCTCGCATGATTTTGTATAGTCCCGCAAGAGCTTGTGTTTGTTGCAAGACCCTCACTTTTACGGAATGGACCCCTGTTGTGCTTAGTAATTGTTCTCATATTTAGCACACAATATGGAGGACAGGTAAAATTTTTTTCCACTAATACTTAAGATTGACAAAATTTTAGTTTTTAATAACTTGATTTGCACTGAGTCATGCTATGAACATTCCCACTAAATAAAATTGGTTCTAACCCCAGTGGTTAAGGTAAACGGCGGGGTATGGAAAATTGAACTAGACCGTATTTATCCACCTTGGCTGAGTCGCACTCGGCTCACGATCAAAGGGATGCCGCCAGGCTGCTCTAGTCATCGAGTCACGAGCGAGGATAATTGGCTTCGCTCATGCGGATATGATCAGCTGATTACAATCTAGCTAGCAGACTGTACTTTTTATGGTGAGAGTTTTACGTAGTTTTTACTGTAATATTTGAAAAGAGGAGCGAAAACAAATATGAGTACAACTTTGAATTTTTCAAATCGGCCCAGGATAAGAGATTTTGCAACACAGCAACACTCACGATTACTTTCATTCGGCGCGCACTAATACAAAAATATAGGACCCAAGTTATTTAGATTTTGGAACACATGCATTGCAATATTCAAAATACTTTTATTATGAATCTTACAAGCTGTAAAACGACGTTGTTAATTTCATTGTGTTCATTCATTGTCATCCGTCAAATCGGCAATTTCCGAGATGTGATCTGCGGCGTGCGCGTATGTGTACAAAACACGTGATTGTTATGTTCCTGAAGTACGAAAATTAAGAAGGCTTTAACATGCCGTTATTATTGACAGGGACACGATAAAACGAATTTGGATTTTGACTATAGTCTTGATACAGCGATCTGACTGACCACTGCGTCAGTGTCTCCGTTAGACCCAGAAATTTCACACAGCCCGGGTAGTTCATTTCGTCCCCAACATGTAGATCGAGCCTTGGACTATTAATACTCCACGGCAGAGCTAACGACAGTCGGCCTGTGCACACAAAATCTGTGAGTTAACCAGCACTCACCTTGCACGTTACAGCCGTTTAAGTGAAAAACAATCTAGTAAACGCCATTTTCTTGCATAATCCTCCGCCTTTTGTAACAAAAAAGTCTATCGTCGATGACCCGCACACGCACGCTCACTCACTCTCATACACAGACGACCTTCAAAACAAACGTCACGTGACAACAACATGTGTGTTCATCCAGAGATTTTTCTCTTGTTGTGGAGTACGATGTAGCGCACATTTGGACTTAATCGCAATTAATCTGGACTCCACATGAACTTTAAAAATTGTAAAACATCAGGAAGATTTCAGGTAATTTGTTGAGTCGAAACTATATTTTTATTCAAGAGTACAAGTTTTCCTATTGACGATGGCGATTCAGCGGCGACGCATCAGTCGGCAAGTTTTCGCCCTGTGATGAGCACAATTTTTTGAAAAATTATCGTAATTTAACAACGGAAGTTCATAGCAATGCACCACAATTTTGTAGAAAGACTGTCATAGGCTAAAAATTCGTCACAAAGCGTAAATTTTATGAATCCTAGCTTCCGATTTTACCCGTTTGGGAAACCGGCTTTCAACTGCCGTAGGCTACAATAAGAATCCCCTCCCCGTGAAATGATTTTTTCTAAGCGTTTATTAGAGCCAATACAGTATACAGCTTTCCACCAAGGCTAGGTGATACTACGACATTATTCTTTGTTGCATTAGTAACTGGTCTTGGCTAATATTATCATTTTATGGCCTGGTCATCCATTCAGCCAAAAGTAGTTCCAGAGGTGGCTTATCAGCCAATTATTCACGCATGCTGACTCACAATAGAAGCCTGATAAGAGTGAAGGTGGATAAATGCGGTGTTCCTACAGTTTCTTGTTTTAGTGGATGTGTTCACGACATGGTGGACGTCCTAAGACAATATTTTGCAAAGCTCCCATTATTGACATTATTAGCTTTTGAAAACTGAAAAAATGGCAATTACTTTTGTGCAAATTAAGTGGAGAATTGACGTATGCCTTTGAATTTGTGTTAAGAGTACATTGTGATTTACATCAAATAACAATCCATGTTCCCGGCCACTTGATGATAAATCTATATACAAGCTACAAGCTGGAGATCTGTATTACATTTTGTTGTACAGGGTCCAATTGTAATTGGATTTAGAAATCTGGTTCAGAGATCGAGTTTCAGACATGGACCAGATTTCTAAATCCAATTGAAATTGGACCTTGTACAACAAAATGTAATACAGAGAGATTGAAGAGTTTTAGCAAACTTCTGAACTCCCGTGTCTTTGTGTATTGGTAGGAAATTCTGCTACAACTTGGGAAGATGTCTTCATTTCTTGTCAGCTAAGAAGTTCAGAAATGGAATTTTTGGCAAACTAATTTTGTAATTAAATTATGTTCTTTCATCACAGAATCAAATGTTTTTAAAACCATATTAAACTTAGTAGGGAATTTTCAAAGTCATTTTTTGAGTTTCTGTTGGTACACCTGCAAAAATTCTTCAGCGGTTATGATCTTCACTTTCTGAGCCTGATTTGGCAGTAAAATGCAAATACATGTATATGAGAAAACTGTAACTTACAAAATGTTCCTGTTCTAGTTTCTTGATTAATGAATCTGTTTTCTAAAGTAAAGAGACTCAGTGTAACCTAAATAACCGACATGGTCCTAAAACACAACTAAACACCATAAGACCTGTTTATAAGTATAGTGTATACGTTCAAAGACATGTTGTCAATATGCTAAAACTATTGTATAAATTGAAATTATGTTTCAGTAAAAATCTCTTTCAGCCATTATTCCTCTACCTTGCCCATCAAGCTGTGCACATTGGAAACTACAAAGGTGTCCCATTGCAAGTACCAGAGGAATACACACGACGCTTTGCACACATCAAAAATAAAAAGCGACGGACATTTGCAGGTTTTACATTTATGATTTTGTTGATGATTTTACTAAATGACAGCATAATGAAAATTACCTTCTCACTTGATTGCAATAGAGTGTCTGGTGGACAACATTCAGCATTTCTGAGTGAGGACAGATGTCAGTGGGATTTTCTAATGTTTTGTATATGCCCACGCCTATATACATGTGTGTGGTCGCATGTTATTGTCACTTTCTCTTAGCATCTGATCATTAGTTTATCCAGGTATCTACTTGATACATCAGAAAACGCTTGTCGGATTTTGAAGAAAATTAGCATTAGGGTGTAGGTCATCACCACAACCGCACGTACCTCTTTTCAGTCTGCCCCACCTTGGGATTAAGAGGTCATGGTTCTGTCAGAGTATCTTTGGGGAAGAGCGTTTCCAGATGATATCTAGAGAATGGATGGACGCATTTCATTGAAACTTGACACAAAAGTATTTGATATCAGTGCGCTGGCACCACTAAATTTTCAGGCTGGTTTGACTGTTTCAGCACCTCCTAGTGGCCATTTTGTTCTCAAGAAGGGGCTCTTCAAGTGTTGTTTTGGGGGAAGAGAATTTCCGTGTTAAATCTAAAAGAACCGATAAGCAGATTTCAATGAAACTTTACAGAGAGCTATATCACGTGAATGCGCCGGCACCATTTGATTTTCGGGTGGATTTGACATCTGCAGCACCTCGTACTGGCCATTTTGTATGAGAATGTTTCAGATGATAAGTAGAAAATCGATTAAAGGATTTCAATGATACATAAGTATGTCATCTCGATGCACTAGCGGCATTTCATTTTCGTCAGATTTGACCACTGCTGCACGTCATAGAGGCAATATTTGGGGAAGAGTGTTTTCGGATAATACATGTATTTGTATCTAGTAAATCGATTGAAAGATTTCAATGGAGCTTGACAGGGAGGTGTGTGATGTCAATGCATCGGCTACATTAAATTTTTGGGCAGACTTGGACATTGCTGCACCTCCTAGTGGCCATTTTGTACTCAGCAAGGGGGTGTCAAATGTTGCTTGGAGGAAGAGCGTTTCCGACTGATGGAATTTGATGCTTGACACTGAGGTATACAATGTCAATACGCCAGCACCATTTGATTTTCATATATGGATTTGACCTCTACAACACCTTAATAGTGTCCATTTTGGGGAAGGCCACTTCTGGAGGATTTCTAGAGAATCGGTTGATGGCTTTTAATGAAACTTGACAGAAGTATGTGACGTGCGCTGTTAGCATTAAAATTTCGGGCAGATTTGACTATTACAGCACCTCCTATAGTGACCATTTTGTTCTCAAGGGGTTTTCATGTGTTGTTTGGGGAAAGAGCATTTCTGGACGATATCTAGAGACTATTGACGGATTTTGATGAAATGTGACTCACATGAATTTGATGACAATGCGCTGACACCATTAAATTTTTGTGCTGATTCGACTACTGCAGCACCTCCTAGTGGCCCTTAGAAACATATCGTTTGCGATGCACTGTGGCTCCGTGTCAATTCCCTAGCGTTGCTCTTTTTATAAAATAATTATTTGCAATGATCATGCATGCCTGCTGTGAGATATTCACATCATTAACTCAGAATTATCCTTGAATCGAAAAAATTGTTTTTGATACTGTCAATGCTGTCCAAAATTTGAAATTGGATTAAGGGTAGTCGCTTCTGTGTTTTCGTAATAGTTATAAAGAGTTGTACATTGAATGTGTGACGACAATGATAGTCCAGACATTTATGGAAGCTCAACGTGTTGCAAGCTGCTATATTTACTTGATGAGTTAAGTGGTCTCAATTTTACATTGTGCAACTGAATTTTTTTTGAAGCGTGTGAAGAATTATTGTACCTTTTAGCAAATTGTTGTAAAATGCAGTTGTAGTATTTCTATTGATTATTGCTATAGTTTTGTAGATATCTAATTCATTAACACATGTGAGTGATAACTGTACCAACATTTAGTCTTTTTTGTGCATTGTCTTTGTTCATATAGCATCTGATTGTCTTCAAAAACTATTTTCTTTTAGGTATGGTTTCTGCTCTTGACGACTCTGTGGGTAATATTACCAAAGCCTTGCATTCAAAAGGATTGCTAAACAATTCCATCATTGTCTTCACCACAGACAATGGTGGTCCAGCCAATGGGTACGGCAGAAACTGTGCCTGCAACTGGCCACTTAGGTATAGTATGAATTCGTGGGCACATTACACAATGCTACTGCCTTGCAGTTTACAAGTGTATTGAAAGGTCTTGATGTTGTTTACCATGACTTGGAAACACAAAATGGCTGCAATGGAAACAAGTTATAAGAGAAAACATTAAAGCGTGTTTTGCTAACCATAATGTCTACCTCACGATTAACTAGTCCGGCCGACTGCATGCGTGGAATGATAATTGTGTGAAAATATTGCATCCTGTTCTCTTAAGTGTTACATCTGTCGATGAATTTTTACACTCGTAATATCATAGCTCTCGAATTTACGATTTGTGTCTTCACATAAAATTTCTGTCAGTCTCACTACATCATTCCATCAGTTGGAACTCAGATAGCCAGTGCCTTCTCAGACAAGGGATAATTGCTAAAAGGATACTAAATCTGGTTTTGGTAGTTTCACCTAAAACTGTTTATATTCTACCTCCTGATGCACCCTCGAGTGACAGAAACATTATAATTCAATATCCTAATTAATTTTTTTTGCATCGTGGCTTGAGATTGAACTTGATCCATTCCGTTTGTCGAATTAAAACAAAAACACTATGGGCCTGTATAGTTGTATACAATGACAAATTGTCATCGATTTGCCCCAGCTTCAAGTTGTTATTTTGTCCGGGTGTCTACAAAATATCTCAAAAACACCTTGTCGGATTGTGATGAGATTTGGCACAAGGATGTACGGCATAACCAGAACGGTTCGTGCCACTTTTCAATCTGCCCCCACCCCCTGGGGTCAGGGAAGGCGTGGTTATTTCAGTATTTTTGGGGGAAGGACGTTTCCAGATAACATCTAGAGAGTGGATTGATGGATTTCAGTGAAACTTTTACACAGAGGTATGCGATAATACGTTGGCACCATTAAATATCTGGGTGGATTTGACCACTGCAGCACCTCCTAGTAGCCATTTTGTTGTCAACAAGTCTTTTCATGTGTTGTTTTGAGGGTAAGGGTGTTTCCGGATGATTTTGTGAGTGCCGATTGACTGACTTCAATAAAACTTGACACAGAGGTATATCATGGGAATTCGCCAACACCATTTGGTTTTTGGATAAATTCAACTATTGGCCATTTTGTGTGACAGCGTTTCTGTGTAATATACATAAAAGCGATTGTAAGACTTCAATGTAAGTTGACACAAAAATTATGTGATGCCACTGCGCTGGCACCATTAAGTTTTCAGGTGGATTTGTCCACTGGAGCACCTCCTGGTGGCCGTTTTGTTCTTGATAAGGGGATTTTCAAGTGTTGCTTTGGGGGAGGACTATTTCTGGATGATATCTAGAAAACCGATTATGGATTTCATTGAAACTTGACACAGAAAAGGAGCTGGCACCATTTGTTTTTGGGTGCAGATTCAACAATTGCGGTGCCTCCTAGTGGTCATTTTGTGGGAGAGCATTTCGGATAATATGTAGCAAACTGATAGAAAGATTTCAATGAAAGTTGACACAGAGGTATGTGATGGCAATGTGCCCACACCATTTAATTTTGAGGCAGATTCGACTGCTGCATCGCCTCCCGGTGAAAATTTTGCTGTTTTTGGCCAGGGGCTTTTTGAGTGTTGTTTTCGCTAAGAGAATTTCTGTATGATTTCTAGGGAACTGAAAGATGGATTTGACATGAAAACTTGACAATGCACCAGCACCATCTGATTTTCATGCTGGTTTGACTACTGCCGCACCTCCTGGTGGCCCCTAGAAATAAATCATTTGCGAAGCTCCGTGAGCACATGTCAACTCCCCAGCATTGCCCTTGTTATGATTTTGGTTCACTTATACAGCACAATTTACTATTTGTAGAGGTGTCAAGCATACACTCTGGGAAGGAGGGATTCGAGGAGTGGCATTTGTCTGGTCACCTCTTATCAGGTAGGTCTTGTACACTTGTGTTTCAGTTGGCACATATGTTGAGATCCATGTAATACACAGCCCCACCTTCGATAAGGTAGTTTTAGAAAGTATTTCACACGCTACCACGTCATACAGGTGAATAACGAGCCATCACACAGGTATGTAGGTTAGCCCTGCTTGTTGCGGTCACAACTGATGGATAAGTTGACTGTATTTATTCCCTGCTTGTTGCGGTCACAACTGATGGATAAGTTGGCTGTATTTATTCCAAACATTTTGTGAAGGAGTACAGCTTCTACCTTTGTTTTTTTAAAAGGCTACTTGTGCATGGAACTCATTTATAGCATGATTAATGATTTATTTGCATGTTCTCAGCTATGCTAATACATTGCTTGAACTAAACAACAATCCTATTTGTAGGAGCCATGGGCTTAGAACACACGGTGGCCGGATATATTAGGTTTATTCACAATCTAAGGAAACGTTGTACTGTGAATCCGACGAGGCCTGTTTCACTGAAACAAATATAATTGAATAATAAGTGTCAGGAAATATGTTCACATTACATTACAATAAAGATACACGTTAATACAACATGTACTGAACAGTCTTGTACAATACAAGAAAAAGCCAGTGAACTCTACGGTAGTATGAGAAAAAATAGTATGAACTTACAACGATATGGGCTCTAGGCTCAATGAAATCATCATTAGCGTTTTAAGCGTTAGTATAGTGATTCATGAGAAAAAGGCCGGATCGTACCGGAACATTGTTTATAAAGAAACTCTAGCAACCCTACGCAATCAGAAATAAAAATAGTGCGTCAACACTACTTGATTGTCAACTATTCTAAGCAAAGTGCAATATTGTATTCAGTGACACCTTTTATGAAAACAAAAAAATCTGCAAATAGGTGACCTTGGCATTAATGACCTACTTTGGGAGCTCACATAACCTGCATCATGTAGTGTTATTCTCAACACCCCATCACGATACTTACTGGACCCGGTTGAGTGGTTTACGGCAGATCATTTTCGACACAAAACTAATTCTTAAAAACATTTGGCAATTTTCAACCTACTTCTTGTGTTTCTAACTTATTTGACCAAGCAATCACAGGGACAAGGAATTAGCATGCAAGTTCCACTGTAATTTGAACCCCTCTGAGGACTTGGATGCTTAAACAAAAAATGAACTGATACAAGTGCAACACTGAGACCCTGTGTCATTCAGTTTACACAAACCATAAAAGAACATTTATTCTGTTCATTGATCAGTGAGAAACGTCAGAAGCAGGCAAGTAAACTTGTGAAATAGGCCTGACCTGCCCCTCTTTAAATCCTCTTGTGTTGTATAGATTGAGTGACTCCTAGGAGCTCCTGAAGTCATAACTTCTTTGAAGAACGCCAGCTAATGGGGTCATAAACAATGTAATACTTGGAATCATACATTCTCTGACAGACGCTAAATTCGACATTTGGTCATGGTAATTGCAACCATGTGACCGTTCATCAAAGAAAATTCTTGGGTGATTGTTGGTTAATAACCCTCCAATCACTACCTTGACTACACAACATGCAACCGTAAAATTTGGACATTAATTCCTCCATTCTTTACTTGTGACATGTTGCAGTTTTAACCCTTTGTTGGTAATCATGTGAACATTAGGCTATCTAGCAACACTGTACTGTCCAAATCTCACAGACAGTTGCTATAGTACTCAGTCATCTTATCAACCATGGAAAATCCCTTGACAAAGTTCCTGTCACTCTGCTTTATGTGCAGATTTTAGATCCTTGCCAATTCCTTTGGCACCAATTCAATGTTGCTTCGTCATAGCCATGTTTTTATGCTAAAACCCTTCAGTTAAGAACTCAAAATATGTTTTTTAAGTGACAGCTAAACATGGCAAAATGCAACATTGGCAGTCAAGCCCCAATCGTTCTCCATGGTTACCGTACTTATAACAAATTAAGTTACTGCATTATCACACGTGGAAACTTTTTCAATTTCTGATGATTATTCAAATGAACTGTAGTATGTCTGTAGAATTTGAAAAATTGGTAAAAAAATCTCTTCTATCTCACTATAGTGAATTATCACAGTAGGGGGAAGCAATTTCTGCTTCAAAATCCATATTTACAGTATTGATTTTTGATTTGTGTGCAATTTCTTTTAGATCTTCTGGTGGTGGTCAGGTTGAGCCGCAGGTGTCCAATCAACTCATGCATGTCTGTGATTGGCTGCCTACACTGATTCATATAGCTGGGGGCCACCTTGACCAATCAAAACAGCTGGATGGATACAATATGTGGAACTCTCTAAAGAAGGGAGACATTTCTCCTAGAACTGAAATTCTGCACAATATTGACAGCACTTTTAAAGATATGAATGAGGCAGCAATACGTGTTGGGAATTACAAATTGATTATGGGTTCATCTTGGCCTATGTCGTCGCTACAGTGGGATGGCTGGTATACACCAACGGAGAAGTGCGAATACAACAATGACTCAAGATCTGAAATGTTAGGTGAATATCAGGCTTTAGTGAAAACTAGTGATAGCAGAGAGAGGATCAACCATGAAAAGGTCTGGAATACAGAAACTTGCAAACTTTTAAACATGAAGAGAGAGGACTTTTCAAAGCCGGTAGCTGTTTCTTGCAAGTCAAAACCAGTGAATTCAACCAAAGACTGCAACCCAATGAAAAGACCATGTCTGTTCGATGTTGTGAGTGATCCCTGCGAGATCCACAATCTGGCCAGTGAGCATCCAGATATTGCAAAGCACCTTTTCGAACGTCTTCTTGTTTGGAATGCCACGGCAGTTCCGATTAAACACAGCAAGGATGATCCTAGAGGAAACCCTGCCAACTTTAATAACACATGGACTCCTTGGATCAAATTGACCGGATAGCTATGGATCAAATTGACCAGATAGCTAATTAACTTGAACAAGGCCTGCTGCCTGAGAAATGAGATATTATGAATTGTAAAGTGATGAGCGATCCATGGCAGTGGATGATCGCAATTGTTACGATTCAGTGATTCATTGTTTTGGTTTATAGAAATTAATAACAAATCAGAAATATAGGTGGCATTATTTTACTTATTCAAACGATTTTCAATGCTAAAACAGTTACCCATTAATCACGCACTACACACTTCCGCTTGGTGACTGGCCAATAATCAAATTGGATACAAATTTCTTGAGTTACTGCTCAAAGTTTTAGAAAAAAATGATATATTTAAACATTGGGTTTTTATTGAAGTGTAATTTAAAGTACTTGGGCGTTTGTAAAATATTCAAGTTGTATAAAAATGTCTTCCAAGATGTTTAAATTCGATACATTTGCTTTTCGCCCACTGCTGCTACTGATGAACGTAATGTCACGAAACAGAGTTCCCTGAGCCAATCCCTAACATTGGACAGAGAGGTGTTCGCCAACACCCAGAGGGTCCGAGACAACAGCTGTTCAGCAGCACTGAAAAAAGTGGGGGAACTAAAGATTCCTCAGCTCCGTGGTGCACCGCCTATAGACCATATGTGGAGCAGCACTGAAAAAAGTGAGAGGCTATAGCCCCCCAGCCCCGTATGGTGCGCCGCCCAGGTTCATCTCGTAGCAGTCCCAATCGGTCATTTAGTTTTCACAAAATATCGATTTTCGTTGCTTGTTGTCGACTGAAAATTGCTGGACTGATTTTAATAGAACTTGACTCACAAGGCTTTGGACGGGATGCGCCAACACCAATTTATTATCGGCAGACGGATTCGCCGTATTGGCCATTTTAGTTATTGAATAAAAGATTGTCCTCTGTAATTATTTTTAAAAAGGCTTCTTGATGGATATTGACTTTCCCTTTCTGTTTGCGACTTAATTGGGGCTGCCCTCGCAAAAACTTATTTTCGCGCGAACGGTATTGCCCCTCACGGATGCATATCCCCCTCCGAACCACCTTTCGCGTCTCGCTGACAGATTTCTTTTCTCGGACACTGACCAACCCTTCTCCCGCACATTATTCCCTAATCGCCATGCCATTCCCGCTCGTCGATTGAGTTGTTGGATTATTTTCGGGTTAACCCGGCTATGACAAATTACTGTTTCTTTTTTCAATTGACTATTTGAATATCGTGATATAAAATAAATTTGTTTTTCTTTCATACGGTAAATGTCATCTAGCTTAACGAATTCCGTTGCAAAATTACTCATGTTAGCTGCATAACTACATGCAAGGACATCCGACATTAAGTTTGAATGCAGTGGGGGTTCAATAGTATTCAAGTTTACTTTATCCTTAACAAATATTGTCAGTGCATGAACAATTAACGTCTTATTGTTTTTCAGAATTATAACTTAAAGGCAGTGGTTGCGATATGATTCTGTTGAAAACGAATAGGTGTAATCGAAAATTGACAGGATGTGTTTAGTTTTACACATTATTTTCACAGCTGATTGTTGGTGCGTACAGTTTCGTATATCCAGTCGATGTTTGCATCCGATTACTACGAACTGAGCGAAGGTGCATTCAGACTGCCAGTGAGTAGTCTCCACATCACATAAACCAGGTGAAAGTTGGGTGTCGAACATCCAGATTTTTCACAAATCCAAAGAGTCTGAAGGGTTCCTGAATTTCCTGCTCAATTTCAACTTACCGCTTCAAGAAATCAAAAAAGTGGGTCAAGGGTTCAACAGCTGATAATCTCATTCAGAACAGATTCAAAAATGAAGTGTAAACCATTCGTAGCCTTCACATGCAGCGCAGAACTAAAATGTCCAGCTCACCGAACAGGTGTCAATTTTGAATGATATTACGGGCTCTAAATTCAGCCATGGATCAGAAAAACTATTGAGTGCCACGTAAGGGAATAGCGTGCAGCAGCAACCTGTTGGTACACTTTGGGCACTTTAGTGCAGGCCTGCCCCGCCGCACGCGGGCAAGGGAATCTAGGTGTCTTGCTCAATACTAATCAACACACCTGAAGAATGCCGCCGTTTACGGTGGCAATTAGCGCATTCCAGTTAACACGTTATGTTGCTCTTGTATAACTCAAATGGCAGAGCTCCGATATGATCTTGTGACTAGAAAACAGCTCATTGGCGAATCTCCGGGCAACCCAACCAGAATCACCCCCATCTTCGTTAAAAACAGACGTTCGTGATAGTCCTAAAATCCGTTGGGCGGCAACAGCACATCTCTTGAACCCGTCGGTTTCGCTCCTCCTGAAAGGCCTTCACCCAGATTTCAAAGAAACCATTAAGTTCGAGGCCTAGAAGATTTAGTTGACTACATCGAAAAACAATGGCGTGCATATGCTATTGATTTAATATTTGAAATGACTTGCCAACTTACATTTAAGAAAACGAGCTTCCACTTAAAAGTCAAGAAACCAAAGTTGGTTCTGGTCTTAACACCTACTCCTTTTGAAACCTCCACTAATCGAGAACGATGAAAGCGTCCACCGGTGTCAATTTCGGACAAGAGTGCAAGTTTTTTTTTTTGAAAAATTACGGAAAGGTTCGTCAGCAAGCTTTGAAACGCTGTGATTTTCTAAGCAAAGTGTAAAAAGAAATCCCGCACACGCTCGATTCAGTTGGCAACTAAAAATGCCGCACAACCGAGTAGATTTTCAAAAAAACAGAAACTAGCACCTATGCGCATTTGTTTGACTTATGATGTTAGGAGCATTACTCGCATCACCGTGTGCACAAAATGTGACATGCGTGTAACTCGTTTGTGTCTCATCTGGCCCAAGGTAGGTCGAACTCGTGACAGCTGTTATCCGCAATGTAATACGCGTTGATTACCGTTTGACTTCATTATTCAATAAACTGTGAACAATATTGTTGCTCCTGTCTCATTAATTTAGATTCCAATCAATCAAAATTCTTCTCTTTGTTCAGGCGGTTTTTCTTTCACGTGCATTCAACCTTGGTAACGTTTTTTAAAGGGGTTTGGTTCAGCTTGCCCTTGAACCAAAATTTCCCAGTGAAAACGGTTTGAAGAAATGACCAAGCAGTTTGACAGAGTTTACTACCAAAGTTCTGGCGGTTGCTAGGCAATTAGAGGACTACGTGAATATACAGTGTACACTTAAAAGTTTTCTTGTACCGTATTTGCGCGTATTAAGTACCATTCCTCTATATTCGAAATGATACGTCTTTTATTTTTGCAGACGCTTAAGCTTCATGTAAAGAAGCGAGCGACGATGTAAGTACCGGCATGTCTTGCCTGAGTGTGCATGTCCCGTATTTTTGTCCATCCTTAACGTATTGAGTTCTATATCAACTATACCAGGACCACGGTGTAAGAAGACAAGTTAACATTTTTGCTGAAAAACTTTATCCACTTAAAAAACAAAACCAAGGAGCAACAGGTTCTGTGTTTCATTTTTGCTTGGCAAGTGTCGTGACATCATAAACGTGCAGTTGTACTCGTTTTTGCTCAGAGAATGACATCAACGGTGTCGAAACTGATCAAATGGCAGGATTTCCATACTAGCTATGGCAGGGACTACGGCTATCCAGAGATCTGCCAGAAAAAGCCCGAACTATAGCAAATGAATACAGCTAATTCATGGGCGGCGCACCATAGGGTGCTGGGGGCTATAACCCTTCACTTATTTCATTGCAGCGCCCCCCATGGTCACATAGGCGGCGCACCCTAGGGGACTGGGGGCTGCAGCCTCCCACTTATTTCAGTCCTGCGCCGCCCATGTACCTGGGTCGACCGCACAATAGCGTAACACAACCACATTAGTATTTATTAACGTAAACGCCTACCATTTTGTGACACATAAATTTCTAAAAAAAAAAATTCCTTGCTTCTATTAAAGTGTTTTGTATATATGTGAAACACGCTTCTAATTCCAGCGGCACTAACTGGCGGTTTGGTGATGAAATGTCTGCCAGTGACTTTTATGACGAAGTTTGGGCCCACAAATAGAAATAGGAACACAAATTCATATTTTCAAAAAATGCAGGCTTTCGATTTTTCCGATTCAGGTAACCACGCGGAAAATTGAGCACTTTTACAAAATTATGGATTTGGATTAATCGGTGTGCTGCGATAACGGTTATTACATACCCATTGTATGCTCACGGCTGTGGAGCTGACTAGGGTTGCTGTAAGAACACTGGGCGGATGTTTTGGTTCAGTGACTCTTGGACCGATTGAGTTTTGTAAGCATTGATTCTTAGAATTTAAGCTTTTTTTGTTGGATTTGACATCAGTTCACTTTTCACTCTTGCCGCTGTTGTTATCAAAAATAATTTTAGTGTGTGTCGTTTTTTGTTTATGTTCAGCCTGAGTATAGGATCATACGCAAAGACGTGATCTGCTCTTGAGGGAATTTGTTCCTCTGGTGCCTTCAGTAGAGGGCGCTTTCATATATATTTTGTACAAAGCATATGGAGATAATGGGAAACTTGTAGAAGCGCGTGCTGGCGAACATGGCTCTTCACAGTAGAAGTTAGGTGTAGGGGTTTTCCTGCACCGTCCTCATGGCAAATATTCCAGGCTCTCGGTTTTCGAGTAAAGAAAAGGAAGACAGCTATTCGCAGATTATGTGAGGAAGCAGAGAAATCATCATGTTGGCTGTGATACAGGAGATCAGAACCAGCTCGGAGGTCGTCTTTCCATAGGCAGTGATCAGCCACCACTGTGGGCCCGTCAGTAGAGCTAGTTATAGATTTAGGGCCGAAACTTTGGTGGAAGCTGCGTATCTATCTGATGATGTCGACATGACTGAATTAGCAACGAACAATAACCGCCAATCGACCAAGTCCAGAAGAATCAACCAAGGCACAATGGAGCCAGCAACAACGTTGTATCTGGAGGTGGGGAGTCTTTTCATCATTGATTGACGTCCTGCAGTTTACATTGTATGTTACTTATGGCAATCAGTTCTCACGTCTCGTTAGCGCGTGATGTTAATAGCGGAGAAATGTACGTGCGGTTAAGAGGACAGATTAAAGACCATGCCAGTCAGTCGGGGTAGGCTGACGTGGGCACAATATTGTTACAAAGACCACTTGTGTCTGATTTTGACCTTATGACTGATCTGGGTCACCGAAAGCCCTTGTAGTGAACAGCTGTCTCAGGACACTTGTAGTGAAAAGGGCATTACTGACAGAATGTACGCTCGATGGTGTTTCTCGAAGTTCAAGAAATTCAACAAAGCCTTGTCTTTTTACCTTGCTACGTCCATCGAAAAATTTTAGACGCCAAAAAATGGCCAAAAAATCGAGATTTTGGCTTTCTTATCACAAATTCACGACTGCATGCTCCTGTGCAGTAGAGGAGACCATAAATGCATCCGAATGTAATTTCACTCTAGATTGCAAAAATTTATGTTAAAATATGCCATTACCAAGCACATTTTGACAGTTTCCATTTGTCTGAAGAGTACCTGGACTCGCACCCATAATTCAACACTGAACAAGCACTACTATGAAAATTGTGGCACTTCCGTATCCGGGTAGACAAGAGCAAAGGCCAAATTTTTGGACGCTGTTTACTCAAAACAACTTAAACTAACCGCTGAATACCATTCGTGGCCATCACGCCCCATTTAGCCTGCAAAACTGTCGTCAAACCTGACTCATTCCATTTTTGTTCATTTTTGGTGGGAGCTACAAAGACATAGAGACCTGAACCGTGGCCTTAGACCCTGTGTTGTCGGTACCATCGCAACAGATGCACCACTTCCTGGCTATGGTTCAGTTGTTGATGATGATGTTAGCGCTAATGACAGTTTTTAGCGAAGACGTTTCTCCGCATCAATTACCTTGAGTCGTTGGCTAGTTACAAGGGTCTGTGATCATTTTGCACGAATCCTAGAAATCCTATGTTGGATTTTTGCCTGACAACACCTCAGCCTGCTGCATATATTATCAACATGTGTGGCTTAAGATCCAGTGAGTTGAATAGGATCAACCAACGGGAATGTCATCCAACTGAACGATTTCCGAGTCCTACAGATTGGAGTAGCTAAGATGTTTGATAGTTTATGGTTAAAGGCGAAGACAACCTTTTTCCATGTCATTTTGAGCTAAAATAAGGTTGGTTGGTTATCCTAGACATATTTTTCACTTAATTACAGCTTTTCGTAATTTCATTAATTATTCGTCCGCTTTTCCGGAAGTGACGTTTTAGGAGGCAAGTGCTTCCCGCCAATTTCTTTTCACATAGTCTGACTGTGAGAGCTGCCAAGTCAGTCATTGTTCTACCTCGGTTGTGTTAAGTTCCGTCGTCGTTCGCTTTCATTTACTAGTCAGTCAACATGCCACACTGTTGCTGCGGACCGGGATGTAGTAATTATCGGCTCACGCGCTTTTTGGGAGTGCCTTTGCATCGCTCTCCGATGGATGACACACTTCGCCGTACTTGGGTCGTTCGTGTGAAGAACGCAGCGTTACCCGTCCACGCAACGTACAAAGCAGTGGAGAATTACCGTGTGTGTGGCAAGCACTTTCTGCCGTCCGATTACGAAAGGGATTTGTACGCTGAACTGATGAAGGTCCCCGCGAAACAACGCTTGAAGGATGCCATTCCGTCTGTGTTGATTCCCGGCAGTGCCCCGTCGCCACCCCCGAGAAGTGCGTTTTTGAAGCGAGAAGCCTCGCGAGCTGTGGCCAGTACAGTGACTGGAGCCAGTGGAGGCACTTCATCTACTGTCACCCGTGCCTCCGAACGTACCCCAGAGCGTGCAATTCCTGGAACCAGTAGTGATTCGCCCTGTGCTGTTTTCTCCAGCCCAGAGCCTCTAAGCAGCCCTGCAGCGATATTGAGTAGTGGGAGTGATTACAGGCCCAGTTCGACACCCAGTGAAGAGGACAGTTCGTCGTCCAGTGAACAGATCGGTGAGCCAAACTTTGATAAGTTTATTGTGGACTTGTCTAAAGTGTTGGAGCTATTTAGAAGGTGCCAGGTGTGTGGCGAGGGAGTCACACGACACAATGTAAGCAGTTTGGGTGCTCAGGTCACCATCCAGTGGGAGTGTGTCACGGGACACTCTGGCAAGTGGGACAGTTGTTCCTCTGTCCGTGGTATGCCGGAGGTCCACTTAACCATGTCCAGTGGTGTGCTCTTCACTGGAAACACGTTTCAGTCGGTGAAGACAATGATGGACTTTGGAAAAGTCAAGTTTTTTTTCGAAAACAACATTCAACAACATTCAGAATTCCTATTTAATACCAGTTGTCAATGACGCATACATGTCACAACATCTCGAGTTGGTGGCGGAATTCATGGAGAAGGAGAACTTGTCTGACTCACCAGGGCGGTCCGCCAAGTATACCACATACACTCTAATGGAGGAAGAGACCAAAAAGATAATTGATGTGGAACTCGGAACAGCACAAGCATTCAATTGAGGTAGGCATAACAACGCACACAGTGCATTTGCACCAAGATGTGTCACCACGTCTGTCTTCAGTAGCCGCCTCGTTTCTCTCAACAGCTGCCTGTGCCTGTGTGTACTCTGCCTCGTTGTACTCGGGCTCAAACATGTACCCACCCACTGAATGTCCGTGAAAAAATTCCTCGTCACCACTGCTGTGAACAAGGTCTCCGTCACTCACACTACTGTCACTGTGATACGGGTCACCGACTCCAGCCATTTTCAGCTTACAACACACTAAACAATCCCTAAATCCAACGCAGTTGAGTTCTCTACTAACATATCTTGCCGCAGAATGCCGATGGAAAGTGGTGGCGACAATTGGTGAATAACAGCACAAAACAAAAGTAGAATAGAACAGATTCGCACAGTAAGCTCAACGCAAAACCAAGTGGCGGGAAGCGCTTGCCTCCTAAAACGTCACTTCCGGAAAAGCGGACGAGTAATTAATGAAATTACGAAAAGCTGTAATTAAGTGAAAAATATGTCTAGGATAACCAACCAACCTTATTTTAGCTCAAAATGACATGGAAAAAGGTTGCCTTCGCCTTTAATTGATTGAAGGTATCCCTACAGAGGGCGATAGTGTTGTTGCCTCTTCTTCATTCTTAGTCCTTTTAATTAGCAACAGGTTTCACTTGTATTAATTAGTGGTTATTATATAATCAATTAATTACTGGATTTAATCGTTCTATCTCCATCCTCGTACAATCACAAAGCATGGCTACCTTTTAAACTAAACCCACAGACAATATCCCATGCCATATGACGGGTGTCTCAAGTCCGAGTATGCAATATTGTTTGATGTTATTTATATTTTTGATGACACGTTGGTGTAGATTTGTAAGGATTTCTATTGTATTGGAAGCAAAAATATAATATTACTAACTATTCTTGTCTGTTTTTAAGTGACATTTAGTGATATCAATACTTAGCATATATACATCTTATTGTGTACATTTTCAACATACTACGTTTCAATTATTGTGATAAAAATTGTAAACGATTGTATAAAGATCATGATGCAACCAACTGAATTGTTTAATATCCATTACATTCTTTAAACCTTCATAGAATCAGTTTTGCAAGTCTTGTTGAATGTGAGATGACTGTGTTTTCATTTTTAATCTGGGCCCATCATGCCTTTCAACATGAACAACCATTACATGAATTTGTCATTTATATTAAATACTCGCATTATCCTCATTATCCACCGAGTAGAGACAGCTGATTTCCATATTTTTGTTTTGCATCTAGCACAAACCTAATCAAGTGAAAATAGTTGAGCGCGGTCTACTTTTCTTATCAGTCAAGCAGCTGAAGTCAACTTAATTTACTTTAGGATGAAACTCAACATACAGTAAGCGGTCCACCATTAATCCCTGCCAATGTCTTTGAAAAGGGTTAATATTTCAATGTTCTGGAAGTGTACCTCTAATGATATTTATTTTCGTGTTCAATAATCCAAGTAGTGAATTTATGACCCATTATAACTGCAAGGATAATTTTATTTTTAAAGGCGAAAAATTTTATGTGCTGCAAGTGAAGCATGGCTCTTGCATTTTTGTATTCAAGAAACGATATTGAAATGTTTGAAATGAAGACGGTTTTTCGTGTGTCCATAACTGCAAGATGTTCTTTCAGGTTTACTTTAGTTTAAGCCCCATAAATGGAAATATATCAATAGATTGTCTTACAGTTTGGCATCGATCATCTTAAATTCACCTCTTGAATTTTTGATAGTGTACCACAAAGTAAATGAAATCAAAATAGCATTAAAGGAGAGTGCCACCCACAAAACAACCTAGTTTGTATCAGTTTAGATCGAGTAGCAACAAGTACAGCTCTTTTACCTGACTGCAGACGGATGTGTTGAAATTAACCAATGATGTCAGAGGTTGGAATGCAGTCTGTTCAGTAGTTCACAACACGCTTACTGGTGTCAGCTTATCGCTTTAACTCATCGTTTTACACCAATAAACTAGCAAAATTCGATGTAAAACCCTTATAAATACATCGAGTTATTGAACAAACGTGTTATTTCATTCCGCTGTTATGGATTTTCAGGTATTTGAACGTACCGTATCCTACAAAGTTCGGTAGGCCAATTAATTTACCAAGGTCGGTGGCGGAGGTTTGAGGTCTGTACAGTTATAAATTCAAATTATTCATCCGTGAAATACAGACAGGAGAACATTGCTATTTGTTGTAATTTTAGACTTGGGATTTTTTTTTCAGTTCTAAAAGCACAAAACGCTTGCTCTCCCGGCCAGTGGCTCGGAAGCCGGACAGGCCCATTGCGGCCGGACTGAAGACATCACGAACACAAACCAGCCAAAGTTGGAAACTAAACTTCCAGTTAAGAAAAGACTATGCAAGTGAGCCAAAGAAAAAACTGCACGTGGTTATTTTGGTGAGTTAGCCACGAGACTGCAAATCTACTTACTAGCTCGTCGGGGGCCGCGAAGTTAGGTTACCCTTACACAGAACCGTCAGGGCAAAAGTTGTACAGTAACCATGATTCGAATAATGTATATGAATATCTAACCATAGGATATAAAATCGGGTTATTGTTTCACAACAGCTTTCTGTCAGCAAACACCGTACGTATTAACATGCGCTCACGCGGTCTCGGTGCCTGGTCAATTAGTTCATGGCATCTAAAGCCGGTAATGCAGTGATTTATTTATTACTGGCTTCTCAAAACATTTGCACTCATGAACACTCCAAATTGTATATTATGAGAAAGATTTTGTTTCAGTTTTATATAAGCATTGGTTAGGGTGAGAATAATTCATTTTGAAACAGAACGCACAATAGTAAACGTCAACGTGGCAACTCGCAATCCCGACTTAGACTTCACAGGTCGATCGTCAGTTTATCAGTTCGAACCGGAATACACTGATCAAGAAATAATAGAGAGGTTCCGTGAACGTACACAGACAACGGAACATTTGGATAGTTCCAAACACCGTTTGAATGACTTGTCATGGTGTCAGTGAGCTATTTGCACGATAATGGAAACGACTGACGCTTCCGTTTGCTGCCACGAAATTCCGCAAGTGAGACGCCTTCTTGGAGAAGCGCAGATGTGTCTCACGGACCATCCTGATTTTGCACCCCATCTAAACATACGAGTGCTCACGACGTTTTTATAGAGCTGTGAAAAACAATTGGCGAAAACATCATACACCCAGAGGACCAAACATACGCCTCACAAACGAGTCAGTCATCAAACAGGTTATACAAATCGTTATGTTCTCACGCCTTGAACTAATTGTAATTGTTTATGTTTTTATGGCCAACTACAATTCAGCATAGTCAAAAACTGATCAACAACCGATCCAACGAAATGCAGGCCACTGACAGACACGGAGAAGATTCACGGCCTCATTCTCCGTATTAACGGCGTATTTTTCATTCTTCCTTACCGCGAGCCACTTCCGAAGTATTATGGGCTCTCGAGGAAATCAAAAAACGATATACCCGCTTTCCCCGCAGCTCCGTAGTTAGCACACAAGCGGGAACGATACACGTGCCACGCCATGGCGGCACTCACTCTGCAGAATAATCACTGACGTCGCTACGTCGTTTGCTCACATTCTTTACATGACAGAATTACTGGGACTTTGTGCGTTGCTCGTTACTACAGGCCTCAGCTCATCATTATTTTACTCTATTTTATCTTATTTATTCACCAAATTGTACATATTAACTAATTTTATACAAATTTATTTTATTTGTTATCTTGTTGTCTGTATTTTACTTCATGTAAACTAATTATTTCCAACTGGGCCCAATTGAAACTCAGTGTATTCAGTGAAGTGGTCAACCAGTCTTTTAAAGAAGTTTAAATAAATAAATAAATAAATGGGTCCATACAGTATATTTACTCTGAGAACTAAGATTTTACAGGAAATAGCGACCTAATATTGAGTATATTTACACAGTCGTCTGATCGCAGCGTTCTTCAACTCTACATCGCCAGTATCGTAAATTCTGCTTGTTACGGTACAGTCCTTATCTCAAGTTCTGCAAATCAGCTCAGTTTCCACCGTTATTTTCCAATGTTGTGATCAACATGGGGAAATGTTTCAGTTACTATTTATATTCCAGACGCTAAGACACGAAAATAGACCAAGAAAACTTAGAAATCCATAGAAGTAAAACGACACACTGCTGCACAACTGTTCAGTTAATGTTTCAATTTTTACATTACCTGATGGACTGTTTCTATTTTTCCGACAAACTTTTAACTTTATTGAACGGTTCAGTGTTTTAACTTGTATATATATGTATATTTCACAAACTGAAAATTCTTATTGTGAAATAAAACATTACTGGTTATTCAACACTTTCACAGGTAATTGTGTCGTTTAAAGGAGAATGCCACCCGATTTAATTACTCTTTTTTACCGTCTTAATCGGTCTATATCCACATCACGTCTTATACGGTCGACCTCACCTTGCCGATAGGTGTCGCGTTAAACCTATGAGGAAGGTGAGAAACGACGCAGCAACGTCAGTGGTTCATCTGCAGAGTGAATGCCACTATATTGCAGTGCATCGTTCCCACTTGTCCGAACTATGAAGCTGCGAAGAAATCGGGTATATTGTTTTTTCGACTTCCTCGAGAGCCCGAAATGCTTAGGAAGTGGCTCGCGGTAGTGAAGAATGAAAAGTACGACGTTAATAGCAAGTATGAGGCCGTGAAATATCTCCGTGTCTGTGGCCGGCATTTCGTCGACAGTGATTTCTCTGGCGAATTCCGGCTTACCAAAGAACTGTCCATACGTTCCGTTATTCTAAGTTCCGTTTCAAAATGAATTATTCTCACCCTAAGCAATGCTTATATAAAACTGAAACAAAGTCTGTCTCCTTAGATACAGTTTGTAATGCCTTTGGAGTATTCGTGAGTGCAACTGTTTTGAGAAGCTAGCAATGAATAAACCACGGCGTTACCGGCTTTAGATGCAATGAACTAATTGACTGGGCACCGAGGCCGTGTAAGCGCATGCCAATTCAATGTTTGCTGACAGAAAGCTGTTGTGAAACAATAACTCGATTTTATATCCTATGGTCAGATGTTACGGGAATCTTTATTTAGATATTCATATACATAATTCGAATCATTGTTACTGTACAACTTTTGCTCTAACGGTTCTGTGGAAGGGTAATCGCGGCCCCCGATGAGCTCTTACATGTAAGTAGATTTGCAGTTTCGCGGCTAATGCATCAGAATAACCAGGTGCACATTTTTTCCTTGACTCACTAGTATAGTTTTTCGTGACTGGGAGTTTTGCTGGTTGGTTTATGTTCGTGATGTCTTCAGTTCGGCTGCGATGGGCCTGATAGGGTTCCGAGCCACTGGCCGGGATAGCAAGCGTTTTGTGTGTTTAGCTATGTTCTGCTGTCTGTATTTCACGGACAAATAATTTGAATTTATCACTGGCCGGGATAGCAAGCGTTTTGTGTGTTTAGCTATGTTCTACTGTCTGTATTTCACGGACAAATAATTTCATCACCGTGTTGTGAACTGCTGAACAGACTGCATTTGAACCTCTGACGTCATTGGTTAATTTCAACACCTCCGTATGTCGTCAGGTAAAAGAGCTGTTCTTGCTGTTATCAAGTGAAACTACTCGATCTAAATTGATACAAACTTTGTTGTTTTTGGGTGGCATTCTCCTTTAAAGTGAATAAAATGGTTATGGATTGCATCATGTTCAACGTAGCTGAAAGCACAAACGATGTCAATGAAAGTAGTACTACCTAGAGTTAATTTTGTTAAACACAACCTGTTCAAGTTGTCTGAAAATACGATGAAGAGGTGTCTCTTTATATATACTTAAATGAATACACGAGTAGATTTCAGTGAGTTACGTAAACACATCTATTGGCAAAATTTTCATTTATATACACAAAACGTACCGAGAGTGGCGTACATGAAGTAACATCCCACGAGACATTATTCCGCGGTCTCGGTCGATACGCGGAATAAGGTCGAGTGGAATACTACTTCATGTACTCCAATCGAGGTATGTTTTGTATTTATCTCATGCGCTTCGAATACCTAAGTTTCTTACATTTTTCGGCAGATTTTTCAAATACTTCACCCAGACTGTTCACATGGCGGATCACATCCTATATGTATAGTCCGATTACCTCTCGTCGTCAGTCTCCAAAGGTCGTCCGCCATCTTGTTTCGCGTGCAGCGCTGCCACGCGGGACCTAGCGTTCCAATTTGGAACGCTCGTCTGCACGTTAGGTACTAACCTCTCGGGAGAAACACGCGTGGAAGAACTGAGACTAAAATTAATGCATTTACCGACTGTTTTTTTGAGACCACTTAAAAACTTGTTGATTTTACTAATGCACTTTTTTGTTCATTTTCAGAAGATATTTTCGAAATTAAATTTTCTTCAGACGGAACAAAAAGCAACCCAGGGATTGTTTATGCAATGTATCTATTTGTCCCAGGCACTAACCGACATCTGTTAGGCCAAAGGAAAAACGCAGCAGACAAATGGAACACGCTGGGTGCTTAACAGTTTCGGCCCACGCCTTGGTCATCAAAATATTGTTCACTTGTTTTTTTATTGCAAAACACAGTACTGAACTCAACATTTATGTTGAAAATTTTGGTTAAAGCATTTTGAATTTATTTGAAGAAAATTAAAATACTTGAATTGATAGAGAATGGCCACCAATAAAGTAAAACATTGACTTTATTTCACTATATTGCATTTGTTACATACAACACAGCATGACATAATCAAAAATAAAAGAAGAGATTGAGCAATAAAATTCAAATGCAACTTGGGTATTTATTTATTTATTTATGAATGCAGAAGCCTGTTAAAGATGAGAAAAAATCAAACAATACAATTATGGGTAATTTATTAGAACAATTGTATCGAGGTTCAATGATCAACTTCCGCCTACCAAGTCTCAAAGGCTTACAGTTCTGTTTTGGCTGACAAGGTGTTAACAGAGAATGAAGAGAAACTGAAAAGAAAAAGAAGGACAGCAGAGATAAGTGATGTTAAGAACAACAAGAGCAAAAAGTCAAATAAAGAGGTCACAAATACAAAATAAGTAAGGTCTGCCTGGAATAAAACAATTGTGATTTATTTTCCAGAACTGAAATTCTAAATCAATTTTAATCGATTTAAAAATCGATATCATACCAGTAAAACAGTTTGTGGTTGAAGTAGAGTTGCTGTAAACCACTTTCCACTATTTTCTTGGCCTTTTTCTGTGTGGTTTTCTGTCCTTTCAAAAGGCGGCAGCACATGACGACCATAGGTGTCATTATAAAATGGCTGCCGAAAACCAATGCACAGTTGAACAACTCGGCTTAAGTAAAAGAAAACGTTTGAATCAACGAATACTATATATTTGTGAGAGTTAAATCAAGTCCTATTCAGATCATAACTTTGAAGTGGAATAATTGGGTGAGTAAGACAACAAGCCGGTTTTATGCTTAGGCGGACGACTATAGGGTTTCGGAGTGTATTTACTTGCGCGTTAGGTTGCAAGTTTTCTCTTGAAAAAGAAACAGTTTTAAAAGTAACGATTTATTTCTTGAAAAGAGGTAGCAAAGATGAAAACAACGGCAACTGAGCAGTGAACTTGTAATATCTCCTGGAAATAGTTAAAAAAACAACAATTTTTGATATTTTAATTTCCTAGGAATCGGCGCCTGAGTTGAAGACGATATAGTAGGCCTATTCAGCAATTGAAAACTGAGAGAAGGTGTCTTATAATTAACAGTTTTGTTCCAGATTTTACGTTTAGGGCCTGGTTGCATGTCGAGTGTTAGTTACACTGTTGCAACTGTATTACTTTAAACTATATTCGGAAAGTTTGATGATCGAACCGGCTGAAGACGTCGAGTCGACATTGACCTACCTTTTGAACTTTCCATGTCAGAGGTCGCTGTTGAAGTAGAGGTGAACACGGAATACTTTATTACATGGACGTATTTCCCTCGACAGATTCAACACGCGAGAGATAAAATTTCAGAACAAACGCATAGAAACTAAACGTCACTTCTTTCCTGAAAGTACTGTAATTTAACTTTAACACGGTAAATGTTTTGTTGAAAAACTCTCAATACGTACACTGTGGAGTTTAAAAGATTTTTAAAACATTGGCTGTAAGCTTTCGTTCTCCATTTACATTTCGTCGGGAAACTTATAAATGAGCAACACTATGTGGAAAATAAAACAACTTTATTGTTCAATCAAACATAAAACCGAATGCACTGAAGAAAACTCAGGGATGCTAATCTCCTCCGAAATTTCGTCTTTCGTTTGACGAATTATTTCTATGAATGACGCATTGAAACTTAAAGCGGCAAGATTCCCGCCTTCATTCTCAACACTGGTCAATTTAGACCACATCGTTACGTCACTGACACGTTAGAGATAATTTCCAGGCTTAAAAAGAATTTGCTTGTTACCAGAATCTATAGGTTGGTTTTGTCACGACGTATCGTTTTATGCAAAAAGCAATGAAAATTTGTAAGCGCAATCTCAGAAGCTACATTTCAGTTACAAACAAGCTGATATGAGTTTTGTATCTGTAAGTGGCCTGAATCATATGTTGCCGTTTCTTGGACAGCACGGGATTAACAGCCACCTTAAGTGTCAGTATCCAAAAGTTGGATACCAGCAAGGATGGTGAATGTTTGTCGTACGTATCAAAGTTGTTGAGGTTAGATGACCTGTAATACATTCACTCTGTTCCTGGTAATGCGTCGTTTGACAAGGTCACGTAAGTTTGAACTCAGGGAAAACATCACGACTGGGTTGACAATACACGAACAATTGTAGATTATTCCACCGGCATCCAAGACTATCGTTGTCACTCCTGGTCCCCACTGAGTAAATATGCTGCTGGCACACGTGAACACTATTAGAGGCAAGACACAAGCAGTTCTGCCGCCTAAGATAATCATGGATGACCTAGTTAGTTTCTTGTTACGCTTCTTGGCCATCGCTATTATCCTCGGATTGTCGTTTGAAATTGCAAAGCAAATTCGCTTTCGTATCAGCTTTAATGTCCAAATGTAAAAGAGGAAAGACAAAATCAGAGGCACAATGAACGTTACAACGTACATAAGAGGAATGAATATTGGGTCGAACAGTAAATCCACTAGACATTTCGTTAAAGATGGTGCGTAACTTTTCGGGACTACAACGTAGAGGATTTGCGCTATCGGTGTTACGACAGAGGTTATGAAGAGAACGACAAGCAGGCATCTGGTTTTGTTGACACTCAATATCTGCGAGTGCTTAAGGGGCCACTTTGCCATACATAACCTCTCCAATGCTATCAGTAGCTGAATTAACGGTGAATACATGTATGGTAGAAGGAAAATGAAATATGCAGTAAGGTGAAGTGAAGGGGTTTTACAGAATGACACTAAGAGTTTTTGCGAGGCCAGGATGGTGACAGTTGCTAAATCGATAGGTAGCGAAACCGAAGAAAGCAACAAATCACACACCGTTAGTGACTTAATCAGTAGCGCGGAAGAACCTTTCAGAATTTTGCTTTTCATCAGTATGCAGAGAAGAAGTCCATTGAACGTCAGAGACGTCGTAATTATCGTGAACTTCAGGACAACGTTCGTCCATTTCCAGTACAGGAGGCTCGGCAATACGTTGTCGTCCGAATGTGTTGTGTTATTGGCATCTGACATCCTGATGTCGCCTGTAAAGGTAATCGTTGTATAAATATCACTACGATAAAACAAAATAAAGTTTATCGAAAGTAGGTGATCATGGACCAAGGCCTTTTTGTGGACACCAGTTAGAGACTGCAAGGTCGACACGCGAGTTTGGAGATTTCTTCAGTTATCGTGAATTCGGGTCTACATGTAATCTTTGTACTCGAAATAAACTTTGAAATTATTTTAAACACGCTTTCTTCCACTCTAATGCGAACACATGATAAATGTACTATATAGTTCTAGGCTCGAACATGTTGTGGTTTCCCCGGATGGCTTGCTAATCCTTATTTGCACTTGATGACCCCAGCGTTATTTCCATACATTTGAATGCAAACTCGAAATCATGAGCTTTTACTTGCTTGAAATTTCAATTTTATACTGGGGAACTATCCCGGTAGATGGAGTGGCTGTGACGCGGCGAACTGGGGATACAGAGTTCGATCAGAGAGGAGGACTACAAAAATTTGGAGAGCAAAACACGTCTTTATTATGCCAAACATTCTTGTTTATTTATTCAACGCTGCTGCGAGCGAGGCTAGCATCACGCATGGCTATCACCAACACCAAACATTTCCCGGATCTTTCCCTGTTCAAGTAACAACAAACTCGTTTCGAACTTTCATGCAGTTTCTTGGGTCTCTATCCTACTCTTCACTAAAATTTCATGGTCAAAAATTCGAAACGAATCCGTTGTTGGAGTTCTCATACAGGGTTCTTCTGTCGTATTTGCTCCGTAGTCAGTGGGCCACCAGCTGTAGGAGCCTTAACAGGTATCGTGAGTACTTCTACCGGACAACTGTATTTTACCTTTTTTCCACCTCCTTCATGTGTAATTTACCAATAAGTTTGGTGAAAAATGACAAAATTTTGAAGTTTGGTGTTCGCGCAGAATGCGTCATTATTGATAAAAATATTGTCTAAGGCATTTGAACAGACACATGTTAACATCATTGGTTCTACAGAAGAAGTAAAACGATCAAATTAGGTCAGAATAGCAGTAAGCTCTTTAAAATATCGGACAAGGATATTTTATTAACAAAACGTAGGATAACAGCTGCTCTCAATTCTGGATGAGCGTATATTTATGTATGGTGTGTAACTCTGACATCATATAAACGGCAATACACCCGGATGTAAGGCTTCACTAGGGAGTAGAATTACACCACTTCCAGAGGTCGCGTAAACGTAAATTTACACTGGTGTGAATATACACCTGCCGCATGTGAACGCTACTTAAAATTGCGCATGGCTGTAAAAGGAAGATCTCTCCTCCAAAATTCCATTACAAGGGTTCTATTGTGATCCCGTCACTTCTTAAAGCAATACCACTTCACTTTAAATGTCCAAAACATCTGTTGTCATGTATGTGGTTTAATGTGGTCTTTTATTGAAATAGTGCTCATGCTGCTGCTGCTGCTGCTGCGGCTGCTGCTGCTGCTGCGGCTGCTGCTGCTGCTGTTTCTCCTGCTGTTGCGGCTGCTGTTGTTGCGGCTTTGGGGTGAAACTTTCACGTTTTCTTATGCCACGATTTCACTGGATATGCACCATCCCTAAGATGTGCAACAGGCATACGTCATCAGGACAACTCAGTTTTTCGGTTCAGTTTGCAAAATTCGTTGTTCACACTGAACTCTGAATTTCCAAAGGACAATAGGCATACGTCACAGAACACGACCATCTTGTGTTTACATCACTAGTACAATAATCAGTGTCACTAATCAATCACTCAAAATCATCGAATGCTAGAACGACTTTGTTGAAACAAATCTTGAAAGATATTTCGGACACGACTATGCGACTTCCATGGGTACGACTGCTAGACGTCACAAGTGGTAACGCCCAAATTTATCGTTCAGGGCCCGGTTGCATAAAAGTTATATGCCTTATAGCAACAATGACGTCGTGTTATCACGCGTCATGTTGCCTTGTCAAACAATGCTACTGACGTTATGCACCAATCAAACTTATCCAGTGGGTAATTTTCAAGTTTTATGCAATCCAGCCCTGGTGTGAAACTTTTTCGAGAAATGACCTTTCGCGCAGTGGGACTATTCGACGTGGTGTCGCTGCTGTGCTAGTGGTGATTGAATTGCGCATGCGTCGCTGTCTGCATGTAAACAGATGGTAAAAAGACGGGATTGTTATCAAAATACGTCGTCGCGCTAAGCCTTATTTTTGCTATTTTCCTGGATGAAAATCTTCGAAAGGGGGTCACAAATTCTCAAAAGATCTAAGATTACTACAGGCGTGGAGAATTGCGGTCAAAAGGGTCAACCAAGTGACACAAAGTGTGTGGATGCCGAAGCCTCACTCCCCGTGTGTGTGCTCTATGCATTTCCATTGAGAAACTACAAAATCACGTTACTTGGTAAGTTTTAAGCAATTATGTTTCTATCGACATCGCTCAGTGATGTTATCCCCACCAGTTACCCCACTGAATAACAGGTTTATTCAGTGGAACTAAGTGTTTCTCTTCAGAAACTCACCCGGGACTCGGATGGTAGGCTAGCAGCACAAATTGTCCTGTGTGGGAGTACTCACAATATAAGAGGTGTATGGGACGTGCCACTCAGAAGTCAAGGGTGACATTTTAACAGCAGTTAGTTTACAAAACTATAATATGCCCAATAAAATTCTCTAGATGAATAAGTTTTCTTTATTTTATAACGGACCCCACCACAATTACTACCAGATTATAGTTACAGAATTAACATGAATGAGCCATTCAGTAAATCCATAACATTGCATTAGAATAAATTTTGACACCTAGAATGAACTTTATTTGTTGAGCTCAGAAACACGTTTTAGGTGTCATGAAAAAAAACACATCCTTAAATCAATTTTAGCCTGTTTCACATATTTTAATTCAGATATTAAATAAGGATTAGGCACAAAGATTATTAGTTTCTACATATAAACATGAATATAAAATGTCAAGTAAGTTCTGCCTTTAAAAGGTAGTTTTGTATTGTGTTTTCCTTTATAATTTGCTAATATTTCTCTGACTATTCTGTTACAGATGAGAGAAAACGACTGAAACCAGCTGCCTTACCGTCTATTTTACCTTTCGACAAAGTGAAAAGCAGTCTTTCAGCAATAACCTGACGAAATTGAACATTTCAATTCAGAAAGTCAGCCCTTTATATCCCTGATTGGGAAAATTACAATTGTTTTTAATAAATAATGTTCATTATTGTTTATTTTCGAATCTTGTGCACAGCAGATTCTTATCGAGCTAGCTACGATATAAAACATACTTTGCTTGCATGTGGAACTTTTGTTATAGACAAGTTAACACAAAACTTAAAACTGTTCAAAAGCCTTCTTGAGAAAGCCCCGAAAATAGTTTCACACATAAACAAATCAAATGCAATCAAAAGGAATACTACTTCGTTTTGATCGCGGACATTTCTATAGGTCAACAGGAAAATGACAATTCGCAAGCGTAATTGGTAATCACTTCAGCTTTATAAAGAAGCAGCACAACAGCACTGTATGGGGTTTTAAAACTCAAGAAATATTGTGGTTTGAATAATAAGTGACAAACTTGCCTGTTGGTGAAGTATTTATTCGATCACCAAAGTTTAACATTAACGGGCTTTTTACTGACAATAAGACAATCGATGCAGTCCCTGAATGTCATATCCGCACAGTACGTATCAAGTTGAAAAGTTTTTACTAGTAGTATAAAGCCTTTCTTCTGAAAGGAAAAGTTAATGTCACTCAGTGAGAAAGGACAGGTATTTATACCAGATGCTTTTGGTTTTCATTACACTGCCAAGGCTGTTCAAAGCCCCTTCCATCCATTACACCGTCAAGTGAAGACTGCACTTGACAGGTGCGTGAACTCCGTCCCTGCAACAGAAACTTATGGACTTCGTCCTAGACCTTTTCGCAATGCCTCCCACCAAAGACTTAGCAGGTGCTCGTGGACTGTCGCTGCTGTTAACGCAACCATGTGTCTCATCGGCGAACACATGATCGCGCAAGTTGCTGCTTGGCTGCCAGTACAAGAACTTGGTGAGGAACCGAATGTCATCATTGCTTTCAACAGGGAAGCTCGGGAATGGCCTCCTGGAGTAGCCCAAGCATTGTGCCGTCAGCAATGGCGTGATCTTGGCGGTATTAATGCCATCATTGTAGCAACTGATGGATC